>JAQPZY010001395.1:1140000-1485000 GCA_029931535.1 Margaritifera margaritifera | reverse complement strand
TGCAAATGCAAAACTTGTGTGCCGCCAGCAGCCGCGTCACGTCGCCCATAAACCAGGCATCCAGCTATCCAAATTTACTCATACTTTTGTTGCTTGGGCGAGGGCACGTACAGTCAGAAAACTTGGGCTGGTGTATTTCATTTGGGTTCTTATTCCCTTGGGACCTCACAGCCACCACATCTGAATACTCCAACACGGAGTTGCTCAAAGTCTGATAGGACAGCTCCGCGCTTTGCTCGTCGTGCTTGCGCTGATAGTCGGCCTGTGCTTCCAGGAAGGTATGCTGTATTTTTACTCCCTAACATATCTGACTTGCAAAACATTTGAATTCAAAGCTTTAATATTGAGACCGTCGAGGGCACTGGGAAAATGATGCATGTGTCTCACCATACGTATGCACGAGAGTATATTAACCAAAGTGTGATGGACGTACAGACAGACAGGGATAAAATAATATTATCGTTCCAAAGGGAATGTGCGGTAGGAATAGACATATTTAAACTATAAACAACGTGTCTTGTGGCCCTAGCTGTAGCAGATGAATATATATATATATATATATATATATATATATATATATATATATATATATATATATATATATAGTCTTTTCTATGATTAATAATCCAGTTGACACGTGCAAACAAAAACAAAAGACAAACACATGTAATATGTCTGCAAGTCATATGTTAAGTCATGATCAAAGAGTTTTCGAAATTTGAAAAGCTTACTGCAGTAAATGAAACTACTGATCATGCAAGAAAACCACCAATGGCTGGAATGCAAAACCAATAATACCGTAAATTCACTTTATTCAATGTATACCAATCTTACTTTGAATCATAGATTGATATTTACAACACCTTCTTATCTATGGTTTTATAGCACCACTACTGGGAAAGATTGAAAACCGAGCACGCGAAGTATAGTGCAGAATTTCATTTATAATTCGTAATGCTGATTATGGGTGTACAATGGGAGATATACAAACACTTAGACCGTTAATTAGACCATTTTTTGTCTTTAGTTACTGTCATAGAAAAATCCAACGGTAATTTTGAAAGAGTGATTGTCACTTTTTGACTGAGAGCTTTGCCCTTTAATTTCATTTCCGCTAAATAAAGTTTGGAGGACTTCGTGATTTGAAATTAAATCTCGCATCCGGCTTTACATTAAGAAGACATAGATCATGTGAGATTTACACTGTTTTACAGCAATGTTTCAATGGCCAATCAACAACGTTTGAAAGACACCTTGGATTAAATTAACTTAGTTTGAGGCATTATCTTAGGAAGCCCTGGGTCAGATTTAATTTCACCACTTTATTGCAAACCTTTACATAATTATTGCCCATGTTCTACTTAAAACATCGCCCTTTAATTTAATTTCTTCTTAGTAACTTTGAAAGGTCCTAATTTTTTCAAACTAAATTTGGTAAGAGGCTTTACATTAAGCACATCCAGGTCAAGTTTGATTTTTACTCTTTCCTGCCCAAATTGTACATAAGTATGACCTCTCTTTGATTTAAACATCCGTTATTTAATTGCATCCTACTGGTGGAATCATCTGTGGAGTATGGACACATTTCTAGTACAATGGAAGCTGCACTGTGGTGGTAGGAGCATATAGTGTTAACCTTGTCTGTACGTTCATCATACCTTGTTTAAGTGTTGAGTTTAGTGTGGTATCCGCGTTCCAAGATTCTAGTTTTAATTGATTAATTGTTTGTATTTGTTATTGTTAATATCTTATTAAAAATGTTAAAGAAATTTTATCTGTGGCAAATTCAGAGACTGGAGAGGATAATGGGAATGTGAGTTTCAATTAGGAAAATATATGCTGCTGCACAATCTCAGGATATGGTGAAGAAGAATTCATGGGATGAATTTTTTTCAGAAGCAAATTCAACATCAACACATAACGTACTCAAAACGTTAATGCGCGTATTCGACGCTAGATTTATATATACCAATCTTGTCAAATCAATTTTGTATGTTACACATGTAAAATATTTTTGTTACTTGTTTTCTAATTATTCATAAGAATAATAATTAAATATAGAATATTCTTTTTTATTTAGTCATTTAACTGAATGGAGCTTTGCATAAATTGCATAATAACGTAATGTTGGAGTAAACTTTTCTGTCTTACTTTTAAAGGATGAACTTGTTTGCCTTTAAATCATTTTCACTAACACTGTTGCATGTACATTCGTGTACAGTCATGAAATTTAATGACTGCATTAATTGTGGAGTTTAAACAGAGGAAATAAATCAAAATACTGCAAAATACTTTCTCCTTTCAACGAAAAAGGAAAATAATAAAGAAGGCTTCAAGATTTGGAAACTGCAACAGACTTTTGTTGTTTCAAGTGTTTAAATATTATGGAAACTGCAAGTACATAATGGGGATTGGGATGGATACTTTCAATTTCTAGTGTTTCCTTTTTACCAAAACTGCCACAAAACACCAGAAACTGAATAGGATTCTTGTTTCGGATGTTTCTTTGGTTCAGAAACTGCAAGAAAGCATTGGCAAAGCAAATGATTTCTTGTGGTTTCTGTCTTTCCCTGTTTCGGAAAAACACAGAAAGCATTATATACTAGAAGGACTTCTTGTGGTTTAGGGGGTGTTCATGTTACGAAAAATACCAGCAATTGCTTGAAACTGGGTCAGATTTGTGTGGTTTCAGGCCCTTTTCGTATTACGGAAACTGACTGAATAGCAATGCAAATTGAGACTTTTTTCCAGGTTTCCTTTAGTATCCTGACTAGAAATTAGAAGAAATATGCTTGTTTCAAACCAAAGAATTCAAGAATGCTTAAATGATCAACGCAGAATTCATTTTGAGACAACTTGATTCTGACAGTTTTCGATGAATATTTTACAGACCCCTCCCTACTCTTGGGCAAGATTAAGTTTCCGTTTGTATCTAAAACAGAAGGTTCCTGCATCGAGGAAAAGAACGCTATTTTATTATACAAGGTTCAAAAAATGCGTGTATTAATTTGATTTTGGGACTGAGAAGAGCAAATAATAACTTTTTAAATTAAATTAAACATAATTAATATATTACTTGAAAAATATTTTTGCAATCCAGCACAATATTAATCAGTCGACGTAATTACTCAAATCTAAGATATGATGTTGAACTAATTTCTAAATCGAAATACACTCTAGCATAGTCCAAGTGAACATCTTGAGGTTTGCGTTGTGATCTTACTTTAACAAAACACTACAATGGTGTGATTTGACTAACCTAACTTAAAATAATATCGATCAAAAAAACACACTAAGACAGTATTAGCGGCCGTGAATCTGATATTTAGTCTTTTAACTAGCAATAATTGTTTTGTGCTGAAACATAAACCGTAACGTAAAAAATATTATGTTTGAAATTAGGTTATGGCGTCATCAACTGAATGTCATCCCTATCATCTATCGATGCAAAGAAATAAGTTATTCAGGCAGAATTGTTTTTTCTGCACTGTCTTCTGTGTCAACAGGTACATAAAGACTGAAAGAGTAGTCGCGCTTTTAAAATCAGGCATATTTGCTGGTTTTGTAAGCCAACAAATACAAATTGCAATACAACTATTGATAGCGGCGAGGGACTGATGTAATATACCACGTGTCAAAAGAAATGCAAAACTTTAAAATTGTACTTTCTACTCTTTAATTTATTTATTTTTTTTTTTTTTTTTTAAATATACAATCTTTTAATTTTGCTCTTGTTAGCGTTTATTTCTACAGTACACAAATTTCACTGGTAACATTATCTTCAGGTTTGTGATTAAGATTTTCGTCCTACATGAATGATTCCAGGCAAACATAAATCTGCTTGATATTGGGAGGAAGCTTTTCACTTTACCGGAAACCTAAATATTAGTGATTTGAAATCTGTTGTTAATAGATAAACACAGTCAACATGACGATGTAACAAATAACGCGTGTGGGCAAATGGACATTATTATTCTTATTAAAAGAACTCAACAATTAATCAAGATTTCTCTCTCTCTCTCTCTCTCTCTCTCTCTCTCTCTCTCTCACACACACACGGGTTTTATAAGAGAAATCACATGGCTCAGATTAAATCGAACCTTTCCTCTGTCTCCATATCTCTCTCTCTCTCTGATCTCTTCTTACAAAATCTTTATTGATAATAATAATAATAATAATAATAATAACAATAATAACAATATATTGTTATGGCAGTGGAACTATCATTAAAATAGTTAAATAATTTACAACGTACTAATGTTGTAAATGATAAATATCATGACAAAATTATTAGTATTATTATTATTATTATTAGTAGTAGTAGTAGTAGCCATCAAAATGAACAGGCGTCGCATACTAAATAATACCATCCTTCCACCGACACCTCACCCACAACCAAATAATATGAAAGCAATATCCAAAATAAGTATGTCTAAGAAAACTATACCATTCTGTAGTAATTGCAATATAGACTTTGTAAATGATAAAATGATCAACCAGTTAAACTTATTGACAAACCGATTAAACATTTATTATTATAATTATTATTGTTAAATATTGCGATGTTTACATTTTTGCACAATTAAGTACCACCCACACTGAACAAAGTAACATGCTTGCAAAATATACATTACTCTTACATAATGGAATATGCTTGTACTTTTAGCTTAGACCATTATTATAAAATTACCCTCCTTAATAAGGACAACAATTACAACTATTATCAACCATCAGAAAGCATTAACTGACCATATTTCAAAAGAAACGTCCATAATTAGTATCGTATCTGCAAGTTTATGGAACCCACTTGTATGCCCAGACTTGAGTCTTTTCCTGAAACAGTATCAGGGCAGCTGAATTATGTTGGTGTACAGATTGAATAATTATCGGGAAATGTCGCTGATTGGTAAAGTAATAATTTTAGAATATTAAGGTTGGGTTACGAACATTACATTATTTCTAGAACAGTGTTTGACAAATTCGCCATCTTATAAAAAGAGCGAACAAAAATAAACAAATATAAATATAAATATTTGTAAATGCATTTGTGATCAAGAAAGTATTGAGACAAACGTCAGTAAACAATAGAAATGTTATATGACGAGATATTTTTCTTTGCATCAAATGAATCACATGAAGATCACAAAAAGAATACAATGCAAGGGAGGTAACATGCATACTGTACAAATTAATACATATTATAGTCCCTGGAGTTGCCTACCTCTATATTAACTACCCGGATATTAAACTTGCTGCTTGGGTGGACTTTCATTTCGTTAAATAACCGTGATCATGATAAGCCATCTAAGACATAGCATGGAAATGCTCTTCGGTCTCAAACCACGATTTAGAGAAAGCCAATCATAAAATGCATTCAATTATATGACCCCTAAATCATCTAATTACCGTCTACGCAACTCACAAAGAAACACACCAATTAATACCAGACTTATTTAAGACGTCTTGTTTCCAATCTACGATTGTTCTTTGGAACTCTCTTCCTGACGATCTCCAAAAACGCATCTAATCTTCCTCAATTAAATAATAATGAAATGAATAATAATAATAATAATAATAATAATAATAATTATTATTATTATTATTATTATTATTATTATTATTATTATTATTATTGAATTAACGGTTCCAGCACAAAATTATCATATTGGCAAACGGCTCCTTAATATACGACACACTTTCTTAGAAATGCATGGAGTTTCCTCAAATCCAGCCTTTAGGGAATGAAACTAGTTAACTCTCTGATGTGTGTATTTGGATATGTTTAAGAAGTTACTGAACCCTATTTTTTCCATTGCTCCTTATTTAATACTCAAAGATCCCAGTTATTTTCCTCTATCTTTCAACACACTCCTTATTTAACTCTACATTTATTATTGAAGGGTGAAGTTTTCCGTGGGTGAGGATGGTAGTGGCAGTAGCGGTGCTGCGTCCCTTCAGTTTCTCCATCCTGAATCCCATGAATCTGCCCATTAATGAGTCTTTTTCGTAAGAACTGTAAAATAAAGATATTAAAACAATAAAAATCTCAAAGACTTCATCCGGTAACTAACAAGACAACCCGAATAATGTGGTCTAGTAATACCGGTGTTACACAAATAGGCAGACTTTCTTCACAACCAGTAGCGTACTAACGGAGGGGGAGGGGGCCGACGGGGCGGTCTCCCCAGGCGCCAGAGGTCTTGGGGCGCCAAAACAGCTGATAAAAATTCGGGCCTCGTGTTCTGGCCCTTTGGGCCATCATAGTCGCCCCGGGCGCCATTTACCCTTAAAACGCCAGTGTGCCGAACAGTCACATTTTAAATGAATTCAGGCTGTCTGTACACACGTTTTACCTCATGTCAGTAACAATCATGTGTTGTCTTATTCTTCGTTGTTTTTTTATTTTATTTGCAGTGATTTGATTTGTCATTCAATTTGGAATTATTACATGTATTAGAGAAACATATTTAACCGAACAGAGCCGATGTAAACAAATTGTTTTACACTTTTAAAGAGGTGTGCTTCGTATAAATGAAATCTATTGTTTTTATTATTATATATTCTTACATAAATACATACCAGAATCAGTGGCATACAAACAGTTATTAAATAAATGTTGTAAATATTTGAACCATAACAAATCATCATGAAATATAAACAAAACTAACAACTATAAGTAAAATGTATACATCGTCCGAAAGGATTCGATAATTTACCCTGTATATAGGTAAATCATTTGAATATGGCTCAAAATGAGAATCTCCCTCCCGCGTGGCAGTAAAATACGAGTCACATTGGCTGTTATGGTGATTTACGTAGACTACCTGGATTATATTGTACTATCAGGGGCAATACAATTTGTTTCATTTGATCAGGATACTAATTGGCATACATCTATTTTTTCTCAACCTTTGTTTCTAGTCTCAGTTATGTCACAAATCGACACGAATGCAAGTGCTTCGAACTTGGAGTTTGAGGGGTTGGGGGTTGGGACGGGGCAGGGACAATTCTGAGATTGCATTTACAGCTTATCTTGTTAATTAGCACTAACTATTTTTGCGCAGGTAACTCGTTGACACTTTATCACATCAAAATCAAATCTCTAATTTTGCAATTAAATAAGTGAAAAGGCAAAAAGAAATATAAAAAACTGCGGTCTTCACACACAACTATCCGGAATTCAACAAGAGATTTATTATCATTAATGCGGTGTAATGTAGTTCTAGATTTACCAAAGTGTGAACAAGGCACTAAGTGGTATCCTTTTCGTGAACTTTGTGATTCAAATTTTCGTCCTACCTGAATGATTCCAGACAAACATAAATCTGCTTGATACTGGCAAGAAGCTTTTCACTTTAACGGAAACCTACAGGTAGCATAGAATCAATTAATAACAGTAATTTCATTGTTTACGCTATAAATATTAGTGATTCGAAATCTTTTGTTGTTAAGAAATAAACGCAGTCAATTTGACGATGTAATAATGCGCGTGGGAAATGGACATTATTATTCTTTTTAAAAGAAACCCAACAATTAATCAAGATTTCTCTCTCTCCCTACCCCCCCCCCCCTCACTCTCTCTATGTTCTCTTAATATATGGCTCAATTTAAATCGATCTTTTCCTCCGTTTCAATCAAACTATTCTTGATTTTTGCAATAAAATTTATTTTTATTGTATCTGTTATTGTTAATAATAATAATAATAATAATGATAATAATAATAATTAAATATAATTATTATTATTATTATTATTATTAATATTGTTATTGTTATTATTGCAGTGGTACTATCATTATAATGCTTAAATCATGTACAAAGTGCTGATTATGTCCGTGATAATTAATAATGACTGAAATTATTTCTATTATTATTATTATTATTATCACCAATACCATCAACAGGCGATGCTTACTGAGTAATACCATCTCGCCTGCCCCCCCCCCCCAAAAAAAAAAAGATAACAAACAACAACAAAAAAAAAAACATGTGTGCAATTTCTGTAATAAGTATGTCTAAGGAAACTATACCATTCTGTTGTAATTGCAATATACACTTTGTAAATGATCAAATGATAAAGCAATTCAACTTTTTGACAAACCGATTAAACATTTATTATTATAATTATTATTTTGAAATATTGCGATGTTTACATTTTTGCACAATTAAGTACCACCCACACTGAACAAAGTAACATGATTGCAAAATATACATTACTCTTACATAATGGAATATGCTTGTACTTTTAGCTTAGACCATTATTATAAAATTACCCTCCTTAATAAGGACAAAAATTACAACTATTATCAACCATCGGAAAGCATTAACTGACCATATTTCAAAAGAAACGTCCATAATTAGTATCGTATCTGCAAGTTTATGGAACCCACTTGTATGCCCAGACTTGAGTCTTTTCCTGAAACAGTATCAAGGCAGCTGAATTATGTTGGTGTACAGATTGAATAATTATCGGGAAATGTCGCTGATTGGTAAAGTAATAATTTTAGAATATTAAGGTTGGGTTACGAACATTACATTATTTCTAGAAAAGTGTTTGACAAATTCGCCATCTTATAAAAAGAGCGAACAAAAATAAACAAATATAAATATAAATATTTGTAAATGCATTTGTGATCAAGAAAGTATTGAGACAAACGTCAGTAAACAATAGAAATGTTATATGACGAGATATTTTCTTTGCATCAAATGAATCACATGAAGATCACAAAAAGAATACAATTCAAAGGAGGTAACTTGCATACTGTTCAAATGAAAACATATTATGGTCCCTGGAGTTGCCTACCTCTATAACACTAGCCGGGTATTCAACTTGCTGCTTGGGTGGACTTTCGTTTCGTTAAATAACTGTGATCATGATAAGCCATCTAAGACATAGCATGGAAACGCTCTTCGGTCTCAAGCCTCGATTTAGAGAAAGCCAATCATAAAATGCATTCAATTGTATGACCCCTAAAATCATCTAATTACCGTCTACGCAACTCACAAAGAAACACATCAATCCATACCAGACTTATTTTAGACGTCTTGTTTCCAATCTACGATTGTTCTTTGGAACTCTCTTCCTGACGATCTCCAAAACGCATCTAATCTTCCTCAATCAAATATTAATGAAATGGATAATAATAATAATAATAATAATAATAATAATAATAATAATTATTATTATTATTATTATTATTATTATTATTGAATTAACGGTTCCAGCACAAAATTATCGTATTGGCAAACGCCTCCTTAATATACGGCACACTTTCTTTGAAATGCATGGAGTTCCCTCAAATCCAGGTTTAGGGAATGAAACTAGTTAACTCTCTGATGTGTGTATTTGGATATGTTTAAGAAGTTACTGAACGTTATTTTTTCCATTGCTCCTTATTTAATACTCAAAGATCCCAGTTATTTTCCTCTCTCTTTCAACACACTCCTTATTTAACTCTACATTTATTATTGAAAGGTGAAGTGTTCCGTGGGTGAGGATGGTAGTGGCAGTAGCGGTGCTGCGCCCCCTCAGCTTCTCCATCCTGAATCCCATGAATCTGCCCATTAATGAGACTTTATCGTAAGAACTGTAAAATAAAGGTATTAAAACAATAAAAATCTCAAAGACTTCATCCGGTAACTAACAAGACAACCCGAATAATGTGGTCTAGTAATACCGGTGTTACACAAATAGGCAGACTTTCTTCCCAACCTGTAGCGTACGAACGGAGGGGGAGGGGGCCTACGGGGCGGTCTCCCCAGGCGCCAGAGGTCTTGGGGCGCCAAAACAGCTGATAAAAATTCGGGCCTCGTGTTCTGGCCCTTTGGGCCATCATAGTCGCCCCGGGCGCCATTTACCCTTAAAACGCCAGTGTGCCGAACAGTCACATTTTAAATGAATTCAGGCTGTCTGTACACACGTTTTACCTCATGTCAGTAACAATCATGTGTTGTCTTATTCTTCGTTGTTTTTTATTTTATTTGCAGTGATTTGATTTGTCATTCAATTTGGAATTATTACATGTATTAGAGAAACATATTTAACCGAACAGAGCCGATGTAAACAAATTGTTTTACACTTTTAAAGAGGTGTGCTTCGTATAAATGAAATCTATTGTTTTTATTATTATATATTCTTACATAAATACATACCAGAATCAGTGGCATACAAACAGTTATTAAATAAATGTTGTAAATATTTGAACCATAACAAATCATCATGAAATATAAACAAAACTAACAACTATAAGTAAAATGGATACATCGTCCGAAAGGATTCGATAATTTACCCTGTATATAGGTAAATCATTTGAATATGGCTCAAAATGAGAATCTCCCTCCCGCGTGGCAGTAAAATACGAGTCACATTGGCTGTTATGGTGATTTACGTAGACTACCTGGATTATATTGTACTATCAGGGGCAATACAATTTGTTTCATTTGATCAGGATACTAATTGGCATACATCTATTTTTTCTCAACCTTTGTTTCTAGTCTTAGTTATGTCACAAATCGACACGATTACAAGTGCTTCGAACTTGGAGTTTGTGGGGTTTTCGTTGGGACAGGTCAGGGACAATTCTGAGATTGCATTAACAGCTTATCTTGTTAATTAGCACTAACTATTTTTGCGCAGGTAACTCGTTGACACTTTATCACATCAAAATCAAATCTCTAATTTTGCAATTAAATAAGTGAAAAGGCAAAAAGAAATATAAAAAACTGCGGTCTTCACACACAACTATCCGGAATTCAACAAGAGATTTATTATCATTAATGCGGTGTAATGTAGTTCTAGATTTACCAAAGTGTGAACAAGGCACTAAGTGGTATCCTTTTCGTGAACTTTGTGATTCAAATTTTCGTCCTACCTGAATGATTCCAGACAAACATAAATCTGCTTGATACTGGCAAGAAGCTTTTCACTTTAACGGAAACCTACAGGTAGCATAGAATCAATTAATAACAGTAATTTCATTGTTTACGCTATAAATATTAGTGATTCGAAATCTTTTGTTGTTAAGAAATAAACGCAGTCAATTTGACGATGTAATAATGCGCGTGGGAAATGGACATTATTATTCTTTTTAATAGAAACCCAACAATTAATCAAGATTTCTCTCTCTCCCTACCCCCCCCCCCCCTCACTCTCTCTATGTTCTCTTAATATATGGCTCAATTTAAATCGATCTTTTCCTCCGTTTCAATCAAACTATTCTTGATTTTTGCAATAAAATTTATTTTTATTGTATCTGTTATTGTTAATAATAATAATAATAATAATGATAATAATAATAATTAAATATAATTATTATTATTATTATTATTATTATTATTATTAATATTGTTATTGTTATTATTGCAGTGGTACTATCATTATAATGCTTAAATCATGTACAAAGTGCTGATTATGTCCGTGATAATTAATAATGACTGAAATTATTTCTATTATTATTATTATTATTATCACCAATACCATCAACAGGCGATGCTTACTGAGTAATACCATCTCGCCTACCCCCCCCCCCCCCCCAAAAAGATAACAAACAACAAAAAAAACAAAACATGCGTGCAATTTCTGTAATAAGTATGTCTAAGGAAACTATACCATTCTGTTGTAATTGCAATATACACTTTGTAAATGATCAAATGATAAAGCAATTCAACTTTTTGACAAACCGATTAAACATTTATTATTATAATTATTATTTTGAAATATTGCGATGTTTACATTTTTGCACAATTAAGTACCACCCACACTGAACAAAGTAACATGATTGCAAAATATACATTACTCTTACATAATGGAATATGCTTGTACTTTTAGCTTAGACCATTATTATAAAATTACCCTCCTTAATAAGGACAAAAATTACAACTATTATCAACCATCGGAAAGCATTAACTGACCATATTTCAAAAGAAACGTCCATAATTAGTATCGTATCTGCAAGTTTATGGAACCCACTTGTATGCCCAGACTTGAGTCTTTTCCTGAAACAGTATCAAGGCAGCTGAATTATGTTGGTGTACAGATTGAATAATTATCGGGAAATGTCGCTGATTGGTAAAGTAATAATTTTAGAATATTAAGGTTGGGTTACGAACATTACATTATTTCTAGAAAAGTGTTTGACAAATTCGCCATCTTATAAAAAGAGCGAACAAAAATAAACAAATATAAATATAAATATTTGTAAATGCATTTGTGATCAAGAAAGTATTGAGACAAACGTCAGTAAACAACAGAAATGTTATATGACGAGATATTTTCTTTGCATCAAATGAATCACATGAAGATCACAAAAAGAATACAATTCAAAGGAGGTAACTTGCATACTGTTCAAATGAAAACATATTATGGTCCCTGGAGTTGCCTACCTCTATAACACTAGCCGGGTATTCAACTTGCTGCTTGGGTGGACTTTCGTTTCGTTAAATAACTGTGATCATGATAAGCCATCTAAGACATAGCATGGAAACGCTCTTCGGTCTCAAGCCTCGATTTAGAGAAAGCCAATCATAAAATGCATTCAATTGTATGACCCCTAAAATCATCTAATTACCGTCTACGCAACTCACAAAGAAACACATCAATCCATACCAGACTTATTTTAGACGTCTTGTTTCCAATCTACGATTGTTCTTTGGAACTCTCTTCCTGACGATCTCCAAAACGCATCTAATCTTCCTCAATCAAATATTAATGAAATGGATAATAATAATAATAATAATAATAATAATAATAATTATTATTATTATTATTATTATTATTATTATTATTATTATTATTGAATTAACGGTTCCAGCACAAAATTATCGTATTGGCAAACGCCTCCTTAATATACGGCACACTTTCTTTGAAATGCATGGAGTTCCCTCAAATCCAGGTTTAGGGAATGAAACTAGTTAACTCTCTGATGTGTGTATTTGGATATGTTTAAGAAGTTACTGAACGTTATTTTTTCCATTGCTCCTTATTTAATACTCAAAGATCCCAGTTATTTTCCTCTCTCTTTCAACACACTCCTTATTTAACTCTACATTTATTATTGAAAGGTGAAGTGTTCCGTGGGTGAGGATGGTAGTGGCAGTAGCGGTGCTGCGCCCCCTCAGCTTCTCCATCCTGAATCCCATGAATCTGCCCATTAATGAGACTTTATCGTAAGAACTGTAAAATAAAGGTATTAAAACAATAAAAATCTCAAAGACTTCATCCGGTAACTAACAAGACAACCCGAATAATGTGGTCTAGTAATACCGGTGTTACACAAATAGGCAGACTTTCTTCCCAACCTGTAGCGTACGAACGGAGGGGGAGGGGGCCTACGGGGCGGTCTCCCCAGGCGCCAGAGGTCTTGGGGCGCCAAAACAGCTGATAAAAATTCGGGCCTCGTGTTCTGGCCCTTTGGGCCATCATAGTCGCCCCGGGCGCCATTTACCCTTAAAACGCCAGTGTGCCGAACAGTCACATTTTAAATGAATTCAGGCTGTCTGTACACACGTTTTACCTCATGTCAGTAACAATCATGTGTTGTCTTATTCTTCGTTGTTTTTTTATTTTATTTGCAGTGATTTGATTTGTCATTCAATTTGGAATTATTACATGTATTAGAGAAACATATTTAACCGAACAGAGCCGATGTAAACAAATTGTTTTACACTTTTAAAGAGGTGTGCTTCGTATAAATGAAATCTATTGTTTTTATTATTATATATTCTTACATAAATACATACCAGAATCAGTGGCATACAAACAGTTATTAAATAAATGTTGTAAATATTTGAACCATAACAAATCATCATGAAATATAAACAAAACTAACAACTATAAGTAAAATGGATACATCGTCCGAAAGGATTCGATAATTTACCCTGTATATAGGTAAATCATTTGAATATGGCTCAAAATGAGAATCTCCCTCCCGCGTGGCAGTAAAATACGAGTCACATTGGCTGTTATGGTGATTTACGTAGACTACCTGGATTATATTGTACTATCAGGGGCAATACAATTTGTTTCATTTGATCAGGATACTAATTGGCATACATCTATTTTTTCTCAACCTTTGTTTCTAGTCTTAGTTATGTCACAAATCGACACGATTACAAGTGCTTCGAACTTGGAGTTTGTGGGGTTTTCGTTGGGACAGGTCAGGGACAATTCTGAGATTGCATTAACAGCTTATCTTGTTAATTAGCACTAACTATTTTTGCGCAGGTAACTCGTTGACACTTTATCACATCAAAATCAAATCTCTAATTTTGCAATTAAATAAGTGAAAAGGCAAAAAGAAATATAAAAAACTGCGGTCTTCACACACAACTATCCGGAATTCAACAAGAGATTTATTATCATTAATGCAGTGTAATGTAGTTCTAGATTTACCGAAGTGTGAACTAGGCACTAAGTGGTATCCTTTTCGTGAACTTTGTGATTCAAATTTTCGTCCTACCTGAATGATTCCAGACAAACATAAATCTGCTTGATACTGGCAAGAAGCTTTTCACTTTAACGGAAACCTACAGGTAGCAAAGAATCAATTAATAACAGTTATTTAATTGTTTACGCTATAAATATTAGTGATTCGAAATCTTTTGTTGTTAAGAAATAAACGCAGTCAATTTGACGATGTAATAATGCGCGTGGGAAATGGACATTATTATTCTTTTTAAAAGAAACCCAACAATTAATCAAGATTTCTCTCTCTCCCTACGCACCCCCCCCCCCTCACTCTCTCTATGTTCTCTTAATAAGGGACATCATATAGCTCAATTTAAATCGATCTTTTCCTCCGTTTCAATCACTCTATTCTTGATTTTTGCAATAAAATTTATTTTTATTGTATCTGTTATTGTTAATAATAATAATAATAATAATAATAATGATAATAATAATAATTATATATAATTATTATTATTATTATTATTATCATTAATATTGTTATTATTGCAGTGGTACTATCATTATAATGATTAAATCATGTACAAAGTGCTGATTATGTCCGTGATAATAAATAATGACTGAAATTATTTCTATTATTATTATTATTATTATTATTATTATTATTATCACCAATACCATCAACAGGCGATGCTTACTGAGTAATACCATCTCGCCAACCCCCCCAAAAAAAGATAACAAACAACAAAAAAAAAAAACATGCGTGCAATTTCTGTAATAAGTATGTCTAAGGAAACTATACCATTCTGTTGTAATTGCAATATACACTTTGTAAATGATCAAATGATAAAGCAATTCAACTTTTTGACAAACCGATTAAACATTTATTATTATAATTATTATTTTGAAATATTGCGATGTTTACATTTTTGCACAATTAAGTACCACCCACACTGAACAAAGTAACATGATTGCAAAATATACATTACTCTTACATAATGGAATATGCTTGTACTTTTAGCTTAGACCATTATTATAAAATTACCCTCCTTAATAAGGACAAAAATTACAACTATTATCAACCATCGGAAAGCATTAACTGACCATATTTCAAAAGAAACGTCCATAATTAGTATCGTATCTGCAAGTTTATGGAACCCACTTGTATGCCCAGACTTGAGTCTTTTCCTGAAACAGTATCAGGGCAGCTGAATTATGTTGGTGTACAGATTGAATAATTATCGGGAAATGTCGCTGATTAGTAAAGTAATAATTTTAGAATATTAAGGTTGGGTTACGAACATTACATTATTTCTAGAAAAGTGTTTGATAATTCGTCATCTTATAAAAAGAGCGAACAAAAAAAAAACAAATATAAATATAAATATTTGTAAATGCATTTGTGATCAAGAAAGTATTGAGACAAACGTCAGTAAACAATAGAAATGTTATATGACGAGATATTTTCTTTGCATCAAATGAATTACATGAAGATCACAAAAAGAATACAATTCAAGGGAGGTAACTTGCATACTGTTCAAATGAAAACATATTATGGTCCCTGGAGTCGCCTACCTCTATAACACTAGCCGGGTATTCAACTTGCTGCTTGGGTGGACTTTCATTTCTTTAAATAACTGTGATCATGATAAACCATCTAAGACATAGCATGGAAACGCTCTTCGGTCTCAAGCCTCGATTTAGAGAAAGCCAATCATAAAATGCATTCAATTATATGACCCCTAAAATCATCTAATTACCGTCTACGCAACTCACAAAGAAACACATCAATCCATACCAGACTTATTTTAGACGTCTTGTTTCCAATCTACTCTTGGAACTCTCTTTCTGACGATCTCCAAAACGCATCTAATCTTCCTCAATCAAATATTAATGATAATAATAATAATAATAATAATAATAATAATTATTATTATTATTATTATTATTATTATTATTGAATTAACGGTTCCAGCACAAAATTATCGTATTGGCAAACGGTTCCTTAATATACGGCACACTTTCTTTGAAATGCATGGAGTTCCCTCAAATCCAGGTTTAGGGAATGAAACTAGTTAACTCTCTGATGTGTGTATTTGGATATGTTTAAGAAGTTACTGAACCCTATTTTTTCCATTGCTCCTTATTTAATACTCAAAGATCCCAGTTATTTTCCTCTCTCTTTCAACACACTCCTTATTTAAATCTACATTTATTATTGAAAGGTGAAGTGTTCCGTGGCTGAGGATGGTAGTGGCAGTAGCGGTGTTGCGCCCCCTCAGCTTCTCCATCCTGAATCCCATGAATCTGCCCATTAATGAGACTTTATCGTAAGAACTGTAAAATAAAGGTATTAAAACAATAAAAATCTCAAAGACTTCATCCGGTAACTAACAAGACAACCCGAATAATGTGGTCTAGTAATACCGGTGTTACACAAATAGGCAGACTTTCTTCACAACCTGTAGCGTACTAACGGAGGGGGAGGGGGCCGACGGGGCGGTCTCCCCAGGCGCCAGAGGTCTTGGGGCGCCAAAACAGCTGATAAAAATTCGGGCCTCGTGTTCTGGCCCTTTGGGCCATCATAGTCGCCCCGGGCGCCATTTACCCTTAAAACGCCAGTGTGCCGAACAGTCACATTTTAAATGAATTCAGGCTGTCTGTACACACGTTTTACCTCATGTCAGTAACAATCATGTGTTGTCTTATTCTTCGTTGTTTTTTTATTTTATTTGCAGTGATTTGATTTGTCATTCAATTTGGAATTATTACATGTATTAGAGAAACATATTTAACCGAACAGAGCCGATGTAAACAAATTGTTTTACACTTTTAAAGAGGTGTGCTTCGTATAAATGAAATCTATTGTTTTTATTATTATATATTCTTACATAAATACATACCAGAATCAGTGGCATACAAACAGTTATTAAATAAATGTTGTAAATATTTGAACCATAACAAATCATCATGAAATATAAACAAAACTAACAACTATAAGTAAAATGTATACATCGTCTGAAAGGATTCGATAATTTACCCTGTATATAGGTAAATCATTTGAATATGGCTCAAAATGAGAATCTCCCTCCCGCGTGGCAGTAAAATACGAGTCACATTGGCTGTTATGGTGATTTACGTAGACTACCTGGATTATATTGTACTATCAGGGGCAATACAATTTGCTTCCTTTGATCAGGATACTAATTGGCATACATCTATTTTTTCTCAACCTTTGTTTCTAGTCTCAGTTATGTCACAAATCGACACGATTACAAGTGCTTCGAACTTGGAGTTTGAGGGGTTGGGGTTGGGACGGGGCAGGGACAATTCTGAGATTGCATTAACAGCTTATCTTGTTAATTAGCACTAACTATTTTTGCGCAGGTAACTCGTTGACACTTTATCACATCAAAATCAAATCTCTAATTTTGCAATTAAATAAGTGAAAAGGCAAAAAGAAATATAAAAAACTGCGGTCTTCACACACAACTATCCGGAATTCAACAAGAGATTTATTATCATTAATGCGGTGTAATGTAGTTCTAGATTTACCGAAGTGTGAACTAGGCACTAAGTGGTATCCTTTTCGTGAACTTTGTGATTCAAATTTTCGTCCTACCTGAATGATTCCAGACAAACATAAATCTGCTTGATACTGGCAAGAAGCTTTTCACTTTAACGGAAACCTACAGGTAGCATAGAATCAATTAATAACAGTAATTTCATTGTTTACGCTATAAATATTAGTGATTCGAAATCTTTTGTTGTTAAGAAATAAACGCAGTCAATTTGACGATGTAATAATGCGCGTGGGAAATGGACATTATTATTCTTTTTAAAAGAAACCCAACAATTAATCAAGATTTCTCTCTCTCCCTACCCCCCACCCCCCCCCCTCACTCTCTCTATGTTCTCTTAATAACGGACATCATATAGCTCAATTTAAATCGATCTTTTCCTCCGTTTCAATCACTCAATTCTTGATTTTTGCAATAAAATTTATTTTTATTGTATCTGTTATTGTTAATAATAATAATAATAATAATGATAATAATAATAATTATATATAATTATTATTATTATTATTATTATTATTATTAATATTGTTATTATTGCAGTGGTACTATCATTATAATGATTAAATCATGTACATAGTGCTGATTATGTCCGTGATAATAAATAATGACTGAAATTATTTCTATTATTATTATTATTATTATTATTATTATCACCAATACCATCAACAGGCGATGCTTACTGAGTAATACCATCTCACCTACATCCCCCCCCCCAAAAAAAGATAACAAACAACAAAAAAAACAAAACATGCGTGCAATTTCTGTAATAAGCATGTCTATGGAAACTATACCATTCTGTAGTAATTGCAATATACACTTTGTAAATGATCAAATGATAAAGCAATTACACTTTTTGACAAACCGATTAAACATTTATTATTATAATTATTATTTTGAAATATTGCGATGTTTACATTTTTGCACAATTAAGTACCACCCACACTGAACAAAGTAACATGATTGCAAAATATACATTACTCTTACATAATGGAATATGCTTGTACTTTTAGCTTAGACCTCTAGTATAAAATTACCCTCCTTAATAAGGACAAAAATTACAACTATTATCAACCATCGGAAAGCATTAACTGACCATATTTCAAAAGAAACGTCCATAATTAGTATCGTATCTGCAAGTTTATGGAACCCACTTGTATGCCCAGACTTGAGTCTTTTCCTGAAACAGTATCAGGGCAGCTGAATTATGTTGGTGTACAGATTGAATAATTATCGGGAAATGTCGCTGATTGGTAAAGTAATAATTTTAGAATATTAAGGTTGGGTTACGAACATTACATTATTTCTAGAAAAGTGCTTGATAATTCGCCATCTTATAAAAAGAGCGAACAAAAATAAACAAATATAAATATAAATATTTATAAATGCATTTGTGATCAAGAAAGTATTGAGACAAACGTCAGTAAACAATAGAAATGTTATATGACGAGATATTTTCTTTGCATCAAATAAATCACATGAAGATCACAAAAAGAATACAATTCAAGGGAGGTAGCTTGCATACTGTTCAAATGAAAACATATTATAGTCCCTGGAGTTGCCTACCTCTATAACACTAGCCGGGTATTCAACTTGCTGCTTGGGTGGACTTTCATTTCGTTAAATAACTGTGATCATGATAAGCCATCTAAGACATAGCATGGAAACGCTCTTCGGTCTCAAGCCTCGATTTAGAGAAAGCCAATCATAAAATGCATTCAATTATATGACCCCTAAATCATCTAATTACCGTCTACGCAACTCACAAAGAAACACACCAATCCATACCAGACTTATTTTAGACGTCTTGTTTCCAATCGACGATTGTTCTTTGGAACTCTCTTCCTGACGATCTCCAAACCGCATCTAATCTTCCTCAATCAAATATTAATGAAATGGATAATAATAATAATAATAATAATAATAATAATAATAATAATTATTATTATTATTATTATTATTATTATTATTATTGAATTAACGGTTCTAGCACAAAATTATCATATTGGCAAACGGCTCCTTAATATACGGCACACTTTCTTTGAAATGCATGGAGTTCCCTCAAATCCAGGTTTAGGGAATGAAACTAGTTAACTCTCTGATGTGTGTATTTGGATATGTTTAAGAAGTTACTGAACCCTATTTTTTCCATTGCACCTTATTTAATACTCAAAGATCCCAGTTATTTTCCTCTCTCTTTCAACACACTCCTTATTTAACTCTACATTTATTATTGAAAGGTGAAGTGTTCCGTGGGTGAGGATGGTAGTGGCAGTAGCGGTGCTGCGCCCCCTCAGCTTCTCCATCCTTAATCCCATGAATCTGCCCATTAATGAGACTTTATCGTAAGAACTGTAAAATAAAGGTATTAAAACAATAAAAATCTCAAAGACTTCATCCGGTAACTAACAAGACAACCCGAATAATGTGGTCTAGTAATACCGGTGTTACACAAATAGGCAGACTTTCTTCACAACCTGTAGCGTACTAACGGAGGGGGAGGGGGCTGACGGGGCGGTCTCCCCAGGCGCCAGAGGTCTTGGGGCGCCAAAACAGCTGATAAAAATTCGGGCCTCGTGTTCTGGCCCTTTGGGCAATCATAGTCGCCCCGGGCGCCATTTACCCTTAAAACGCCAGTGTGCCGAACAGTCACATTTTAAATGAATTCAGGCTGTCTGTACACACGTTTTACCTCATTTCAGTAACAATCATGTGTTGTCTTATTCTTCGTTGTTTTTTTATTTTATTTGCAGTGATTTGATTTGTCATTCAATTTGGAATTATTACATGTATTAGAGAAACATATTTAACCGAACAGAGCCGATGTAAACAAATTGTTTTACACTTTTAAAGAGGTGTGCTTCGTATAAATGAAATCTATTGTTTTTATTATTATATATTCTTACATAAATACATACCAGAATCAGTGGCATACAAACAGTTATTAAATAAATGTTGTAAATATTTGAACCATAACAAATCATCATGAAATATAAACAAAACTAACAACTATAAGTAAAATGTATACATCGTCCGAAAGGATTCGATAATTCACCCTGTATATAGGTAAATCATTTGAATATGGCTCAAAATGAGAATCTCCCTCCCGCGTGGCAGTAAAATACGAGTCACATTGGCTGTTATGGTGATTTACGTAGACTACCTGGATTATATTGTACTATCAGGGGCAATACAATTTGTTTCATTTGATCAGGATACTAATTGGCATACATCTATTTTTTCTCAACCTTTGTTTCTAGTCTCAGTTATGTCACAAATCGACACGATTACAAGTGCTTCGAACTTGGAGTTTGAGGGGTTGGGGGTTGGGACGGGGCAGGGACAATTCTGAGATTGCATTAACAGCTTATCTTGTTAATTAGCACTAACTATTTTTGCGCAGGTAACTCGTTGACACTTTATCACATAAAAATCAAATCTCTAATTTTGCAATTAAATAAGTGAAAAGGCAAAAAGAAATATAAAAAACTGCGGTCTTCACACACAACTATCCGGAATTCAACAAGAGATTTATTATCATTAATGCGGTGTAATGTAGTTCTAGATTTACCAAAGTGTGAACTAGGCACTAAGTGGTATCCTTTTCTTGAACTTTGTGATTCAAATTTTCGTCCTACCTGAATGATTCCAGACAAACATAAATCTGCTTGATACTGGCAAGAAGCTTTTCACTTTAACGGAAACCTACAGGTAGCATAGAATCAATTAATAACAGTAATTTCATAGTTTACGCTATAAATATTAGTGATTCGAAATCTTTTGTTGTTAAGAAATAAACGCAGTCAATTTGACGATGTAATAATGCGCGTGGGAAATGGACATTATTATTCTTTTTAAAAGAAACTTAACAATTAATCAAGATTTCTCTCTCTCCCTACCCCCCCCCCCCCTCACTCTCTCTATGTTCTCTTAATAAGGGACATCATATAGCTCAATTTAAATCGATCTTTTCTTCCGTTTCAATCACTCTATTCTTGATTTTTGCAATAAAATTTATTTTTATTGTATCTGTTATTGTTAATAATAATAATAATAATAATAATAATAATAATAATAATAATCATGATAATAATAATAATTATATATAATTATTATTATTATTATTATTATTATTATTATTATTATTATTATTAATATTGTTATTATTGCAGTGGTACTATCATTATAATGATTAAATCATGTACAAAGTGCTGATTATGTCCGTGATAATAAATAATGACTGAAATTATTTCTATTATTATTATTATTATTATTATTATTATTATTATTATTATTATTATCACCAATACCATTAATAGGCGATGCTTACTGAGTAATACCATCTCGCCTACCCCCCCCCCCCAAAAAAAAGAAGAAAACAAACAAAAAAAAACAAAACATGCGTGCAATTTCTGTAATAAGTATGTCTAAGGAAACTATACCATTCTGTAGTAATTGCAATATACACTTTGTAAATGATCAAATGATAAAGTAATTCAACTTTTTGACAAACCGATTAAACATTTATGATTATAATTATTATTTTGAAATATTGCGATGTTTAACAATTTTGCACAATTAAGTACCACCCACACTGAACAAAGTAACATGATTGCAAAATATACATTACTCTTACATAATGGGATATGCTTGTACTTTTAGCTTAGACCTCTAGTATAAAATTACCCTCCTTAATAAGGACAAAAATTATTCACTAATGGACAGAGGAAAAAATAAATAAAATAAACCCAATATTCATTGAAACTTTTGTTTATAACTATGACTTTTCTTCACTGCAGAGCAAAAGAGAAGAGTAGAATGTTTGATTATATCAGCCATTCACTCAGCCCCTCCAACTTAAATGGTTCTCTTCCAATCAGTGCTAACACCAGAAGGACAGTTTTCTGTGTATATGTGAATGATTTGAAGCTAGAAAATAAAAAGGGTTAAGATAAAAGCGGGAGGGGGGTGTTACATGTGCGTGGCAATGACCTAAACTTATCCTGACAATTCGCTCCATAAACTTGTTTCAGCAGGTGTGTATGATGGCTGATTGCATAGACATTGATAGTCTATTCTTTTCCATTAAAAAGTTAGGTAAATTAATTTATTTATAAATTCAGGTAAGAAACTTTTTCAGTCCGCCACATTGTTTGCTTGACTTGTGAACACCTAAATCTCGAAGCTAATTGCAATTGTTTAACTCTGGATTTAATCCTGTCCATGGCTTCAAGCTTCTCTTTAACAGCAAAAGCTTTACGTTTCTGCATCCCGTTATCCGTTATAAATACCCACTAATTAACACTCTGACACCTATCTGTTTGAATGACTACCGCAAGAATAATTGTTAATGAACAACAGGGTCATTTGTATAGGGAATGAGTGATATTATTCACTGGTCATTTGATTGTGTGACAACTGTCTGATAACACTGCAAATCCGCATGTGCGTCATAGCGGCATTCATTTTTTTTAAAAATCATTGCCTCACAATTTGAACAAACTTTAAATTAACTGATTTATAAATTCAGCTGAGAATCTTCTTTCTTTTGAGCAACAACTGTACACAGAATGCACTGAAGAAAAACACAAAAATGACTTACTGGCTTTATTGTTCATGATCAATAATAATAAGATTAACGTTTATCAAATTTTTAATGAACTGACATGTTGCAAAAATAAGCCAATATCAAAATGCAGTGTTGACAACTGACACATCTGAAATGAATATCCACAATTAGAAATATGTAATATCTTTATTCATATAAAGAAAGATGCAATCATAAGACACATTTTTCTTCAAGAATACAATAATTTTTGCCAAATTATTAAATCAAGCTCTTGTTTTTTTTAGCACAAAACTTTGCAGTACTTCAAGAAATTTGTGAAATTATTATGAAATTTTGGAAGCCATGCTATGATCGTGTTGTATCCGAATTCATACATGATCTCTACCCCAAAATGATATTTAAGTTTTTACACATTATTTTTTGTACTTTAAAAAAAAAATTATTTTTTCATGTACGACAAAATATATGAAATTTCGGGAGCCATTCCACGATCGTATTATATCCGAATTCGTGCTATAACGAAGCATGCTATAGTGGAGTTTCACTGTATCAATTATTCTCACACTGATACATTTCAATATCTCATGATGAAATATAAATTAATTAATTTTTTTAGTATGATAAAATGGGGATATAAATCTTGTATATTAAGATTTGAGGATTTTAAAGATGGTTTTACAATTAAAAATATCCATCTCACTGGCAGGGGATTTTAATGCAAACATTAAAAATATGATTTTATGCCAGATGATACTTTGCACTTTGTATTTGGAAATGATATTGAATTATGGAAATGATATTGATTATGGAAATTATGTTGATTATGGAAATTATACTGCTTATGTAAATGATACTTTTTCAGTACTGTATATGATCCAGATCATACACCCACTAAGACTTCTTTATTTACTTTATGTGCTACTGTTTTGCAAGAAAAGCAGTTGTTAAAGTTTAATTTTTAAATAGACAATGTAACAGCTAATTAAAAATATTTTGTCTGAAGGGCTATTATAGAAAAAATTGAACATAGGGTTCATACAAAATCTGGAAAAAGTATGGTAAAAAAGAGTGCTTTTTCCAGACCTGGAAAAGGTATGGAGAATTAAGATTTTGCCTTAAAGGTCTAGAAAAAGTCTGGAATTTTGGGTTGCTGTATTGTATTTTTGTTGTTGCTTGAACACATTCAACTGTTGTGCTTATGTCTATCTTCATGGTGTTGGATAGAGCGTCGACTGCTGCATACCATTTCAGTGTGGTTGGCAAGACATGCACGACCTATCACCCACGATTGGTGGATACTATTTTAGATTAGATGGATACAACATGCTTATAGTGACAGAGACTTTGAATACATGTGCCAATGGGTTGATCTGGACAAAATTGCAAACCAGTCTGGAAAAGTCTGGAAATGGTCTGGAATCTTTTTTACCAACAGCTGTATGAACCCTGTGAACAGCAAATCAGTATATCATGGTATTCTATTGTGAGGTTTCATTTTAAACAAACTTTTAAATGTTAAAATAGAAAATAATGCAAACTAATATTCTGCACAACTGTATGAAAGAATTTTCAACTGTTTTAAGCAGTTATGATAAATAGTTTCAGACAACTGTGAATCTGTATTTGTTCCTTCCACTATGTTTCCTTTGATGTATTCATAGACTTTCTTTATACTTCATGAAACTGCATGATTAACAGCACATGAAGCTTGAACATGTGTAACAAGTTCTTTAAACAATGTTTTTATGTAAAACAAGATAGGCTAAAGCTACACCCTTAGCAGTTTGAAAACAGTGGTACCAAAACTGCATGTAGTCTCTGCCATTATCTTTCGATGTTTTACATTACAAAAAGAAAAGACAAATAAGTGTTTGTAACCTTCATTGTAGATTATTTTCTTAATCATAGGACTTGTTCACTGTTAAATATCTTGGCAACTATGCTGGAAATTTATGCCTTTTTTTGCAATATTGATATCCAGAATGGTTAGAGCATGATAGTGTACAAGTAGGACACACATGTAGTCAATATAGATTGATTAACTCACCATTACAAATTTGTGTGTGTGTGTGTATATATATATATATATATATATATATATATATATATATATATATATATATATATATATATATATATATATGCATTAATGCATCTCGAGCTGTTACCATTTCAATAAAAATAAACTTTACAAAAAATATAAAGATTGATTACTTCAGTAATTTAGGCCACTGGCCCATAATGTAATATATTAAAAAATGGTCAATATTGGTGTGCAGTACATCACGGTTTCCCTTTGACCTGCACTCCCGGCTTTTGATGTATATTTGAATTTCATATTTGACCTGAAATTGATGCATGTGCATTCTGACCTATGTGTTAAGTATTACATATAAATATCATGGTGCAGAGGAATAATTTGACTTACTTCGCAGGAAACATCAATGTGATACTGACTCAGATGGTGAAAATGAACATCATTGTAAGAAACCGGAAGACACTCCTTCAAAATGCACACAAAACTTCAGGGATGCATCAAAGGAAATGTATGTGAGATCTTAGTGTATTGCCTTGTCTGCAGCAATACACAAATTATGCTGTTCCAAGCAAAACTTGTGCTAAACCCATTATCAGTAATGCCAAATATTTTTTAAAGTGGTTTATAAATACTGGATTTCAATGTAAATTGTTGTTTTAATTTCCTTTTTGGTCTTCTCTTCATATTTTATATTATAATTGTGTTGTTTGCATATTAAAGAAGACTCTTTAATACATTCTGAGTTTAACAATTACTCTTGGGTTTAAGATTTGAACTCATAGTCGTCAAATTTTGACTCTTGGAAATTTCAGCCCATGAGTCAATGATCCTTCAGTTTCATGTCCTATGGGAAACCGTGAGTACATGTCTTGTAAAAAAATATTATATCCATTTTAACTTAAACTTATAAATCATGCAGCTGTTTTTATTTTTTTTATTTTTTTGTTGCATACAGTGGGACCCCGCTATAACCCGCCCCGCTATAACCCGAATTCGGATATAACCCGGTCGTGGCATGGCTCCCGAAATTTCGGGTAATTTATTACAGTTATTTTTCTCAAAGACCAAAAAAAAAAAAAAAAAAAAAAAAAAAAAAAAATTTTAAGTATGAAAAAAACTAAATACGTCAAGAGTTTAATTATCATTCTCATATTCGTCTAAACAGTGCGAAAAAGAACGTGTAGAAAATGTATTATCAAATTTCTTCTATTTTTGTGCCAAAATAAACGTCGGAAATACGAACCAATTGCTGGGCCTACTGAGAACTTTGATCTTTGTTTATTGTTGAAAAATTACAGCTCATAAGTGTCAATATTATAATTACTGATTCCTGAGTAATGAAGCCATCGTTTCTACTTTGTTTGTCTTGAATGCATTCCGAATACAGTCGTTGCTCAAATAATCTCCGATATATGTTCTCTTAATTTCATACACAACTAAGCAGCAGCCAATGTGGCGGTTGATAAAAGATTCTCACCAGAATGTATAAATCAATTAATTTAAGTACATTGTTTATCATCAAAGTGAACTACCGAGCTATACTTGTTCAAATCATAGGGCAACGATTTATACAGCATCAAAGAAACAAAGCCGCCAGCATGTGCGTAAGGCTTGGCGGTGTTGTTTTATGCAATCTGTTGGCCAGTAAATAATGTCGTAAATTTACTACAAATATACCCCCATTGTTTAATGACTATTATTCTTGCTGTAGATTTTCAAACCAATAGGATTAAAAGTGTTAATTTGTATACATTTAGAATGGAAAATGGGAAACGCAAACGTAATGCTTTTACTGTTAAAGAAAAGATTGAAGCATTGGACAGGATTAAGTCCGGTGTTAAACAATCGCATGTAGCTAAAGATTTAGGTCTCGATGAATCGACAGTTCGATGGATGGAGACGCAAGATATTATCTTCGAATTCTGCAACTGAGAACTATTCTTGACTTTGCCAAGAGCAGACGTGATATTAGCAGAAAGCAGCTAAAAATCACAGAGTTTTTTAAAAAATAATAACTACTAACAGATGAGAAATGTAGTGGTGTAAAATGTATGCGACACCGTTTATTAATCGTCGGACATACATGTACTTTTTCATCATTCATTACATACACCCGTTACGTAATTTTTGTTACTTTCTCTTCATTGTATTAGTCACATAATGATCTGTGACAAAATTATTGAATATTCTACATCCGTGTGTGGATATTTTCGATGGAAATATTTGTATTATGGATTCAATGTATGTTACAAGATTCGCTGGTGAGTACACGGTGTTGATATTCTTTTCATGCAATAGATTATACATGTATATATATAAATTAGACACGTGTATGTACCAATGCATGGTTTTCTGAATAAAGTAATATATTATATCAGCAAATGGTTTTCTCATTTAATATATATTGATCAAAAATGGTAATTGTGCCATGCATTTTCGCACCCGTCTTTATGTAACCCCCCCCCCCCCCCCCAATTAAATCCAAAAATGTGTTGGTATTGTACATGGTTGCTTATAACACGGTTCGGCTCATAGCCCGGTCGGATTCTATGGCTCCCAACTACCGGGTTATAGCGGGGTCCCACTGTATATTGATTTACATGTTAGTGGACTTAAACTGCATTCTGACTGGATCATGGCTAACACTGCTAGAATGTTTGCCACAAATAATCTGTGGCAAACTTTATGGCTAACCAATAACCAAATAGCTTGCCGTAAACAATTCTGGCAAACCTATTGGCTATTATATATTAGTAGTCAGAACATTTGCCACATTCTGGCAATGTTAGCCATAACTTACATTTGTATATGAAAAGTTAATTAGCCACAAAAGAGTCACAAACTTGTGGATTATAAACTAGAGGAGTTAGTCAAAAGACCCACATTTTCATAAGCGAGGTTCAAACAGGCTTGATTAGTCTAGATGTGATAGGGTTACAAGACACCTAAGATACAATGTTGCACATCGGATCCCAAAGGCAGAGGACAATGTGTCCCCATGTCCTCCAAACCTGGGTGCTACATGAAATTTCAATGGCAGCCATTTTTTTTAGATAATCTCAACTTAGTCATATTCACTGCACTATCATCTTATCCCTGCATGTGGACCTTTACATTATTTAAAATTTTATAAAATGCTCTGAGCACTCATGAAACTTTACATGTTCCAATAACTGTTCTAACTTAAATAGGGTACACTGTGAAATTGTCCATTCAGAATTTTGCTCTTATTTAACATTAGTCTTCACCCATCTATCAGTATCTTATATAATAATTCCCATTGTCTCTGATTTTTTTTTTCAAACTCACAATTAATTGTTTAAATGCTAAATTATATATTTCCATAGATTTCTTTCTTCAGGAATTATTAATAATAAATAAAAATGACTTAGTACAGCGCTTAATCTTTAAAAGCTCTAAGCACTTTACAATATTAGTTGACAAATAAGGACATATACATACAGTGATCTCCCCAGAAATTTCGGATAGCATCGGGGTACGCGTGTTTGGGTCATAAAATGTTTTACAAAGCGCGCGTATTAACGTCATAAAAGTGAAACAAATTAATATCAATGAAATAAAAAGAAGTGCATTTATTTACATAGTATTTGTTATTTACCTATGTTATAACAGTAACAACAATGCATATCTCATTTATTTCTTAATTTAAATAAATGATATTCGTCTTTTCTTCTTTTCACCATATAAACTGACTGCAACATCACAATTAAAGTATTTTAAGGGTTGTCCTTCAGTACTGATTGTCATCAGGTAGTTCAGTAACCTCTGTGACAACATGTTCCTTAAAACAATCTTAATTCGATTCATCGAGGAGAATGACCTTTCACAATCTGAAAAAATGGAACATAAAAAATTTTAATGGATGTACAAAAAGAGACAAGTATACCTGAATCCTAATTAAGTACATTACCAAGGAAAAATTCTTCAGGAATCAAGACAGTGGTTTGTTTTACAATGATCATCACAGAATAAGATAATACATATTCCTTTCCATTAGGAACAATATATCAAAGTGTTTGCTATTTTTAAGCTAGAATATTGTTCAAATTTAAAACTGTTTTATTTACCTGCTGTTGAGGTAAAGCTGGATGATAAAGATTGTTCCGTTTATTACTTGGATAGACAGAAAAGAGAAATGAGAAATTAATAGGGCAGCACTCATGTAAGTTAGCAATATGGAAAACTTACTATCCGATCCAGCAATTTCCACCCAAGGGAATAACGTCTTCCATTCATTATTAAATCTCGTCCTTCGTTTCTTGATATCATTCTTTTTGGAAATCATGCTGGCACTATCGGAATCAGAATCACTGCCACTATTCGTGACGCCAATTTCTGATTGTCGTAACCAGGCCAACATGGGGCTAGCCGGGCGCTGGGTAATTTTTCGTTTCTTGGAAGGTGGTGTGTTCATTTTTCACAATAATTTTTAATTTCATCGGTGTAACTGCTTTGGCTGTTAATGAAAACGACTGACATATATATAACACATTACCAGTAGAATCCATTGTTGCTGGCCAATCACGTGACTAGGTGCAGACGAAACCCTCACCAAAGGTCGCGCATCGGCGGTCACACAAGCTAGATACAAAGGATAATGGTTAAGTGAGTGAGCAATTTTCCTGGATTATCTTAATAAAATACCCCAGAAGAGGTAAGAACAGGTGTCATTTGAGTGGGGCTTTGAATTAGGTGACAGGATGTTTGTTTAGCAGATTAATTTTATAAGGGTAGTGGGAAACATCAAAGCGTAGCGGCACAAGAGTATAGCGTAGCGGCAGGTTCTAAGCGTCGGGGGTTATCGGAGTTTGAAATGATAGCGTAGTGGGCCCGCTACGGTAAAAGGCCCTCGGGAGAACACTGATATATATATATATATATATATATATATATATATATATATATATATATATAGACAAGAGTACAAAAACAAACACAATGAAGTTACAAACAAATGCATGATGAAAATAATTAAGGGTAAGGAAACATTGTTAAGTCTCAAGTCTGTTCTTGCAGTCTAAATAGCTGAGTTTTCAGAGCACTCTTGAATGAGATCACAGTGTCATCGTGTCTAAGTTCAACAGGCAATTCGTTCCAGGTAGCTTGACCCTGGTACACAAAAGAACGTTGTCCATATGACCTGGTTTTGATAGTTTGAATAATGAGAATATGAGTGTCAGAAGAGGAATGTAAGTATCTGGAAGGGGTGTACACATGGGTGAAGTCAGATAAGTATTTTGGTCAGGAGACAGTCAATGAAATGTAGCATAGAGAATAGATTTTGTGTTTGAGTCTGGAGCGAATGGGTAGCCAGTGGAGGGTACAAAGCAAGGCGGAAGAGTGCTCAGTTTTTGCTACTCTTAGATGATCCAAGCAGGTGTGTTTTGAACTTTTTGAAGTTTCTGTAGTAGATACTGAGATCAACCAGATAGAAGCGAATTACAACAGTCAAGTCTAGAAAGTACTAACGATCACACAAGTGTTTTAGTGGCATCAACAGAAAGAAAATTGTGAATGGGTCTTATGCATCTCAGCTCCAGCTATGCAGCCGTGCATATGTTCAGGACAAGTTGGTGTAATGAGATAGAACTGAGTGACACCTAGGTTTTGTACTGACTGTGTGAATTTAATGTTGGTGTTGCTGATACTTTTTGTTTGAGGTAAAGGGTAGGAATGAGAAAGTCTTGTGTGGTGATCAGAATGGCTTCAGTATTATCATCATTCATCTGCAGCTTGTTACATGTCATCCATGAATTTACATTGGAAATGCACGTCTTTACACCTTGGATGGTAGCATCAACTTCAGTTGGATGACTAGAGTTGAATATTTGGGTGTCTTTTTTTCCCTTTTGTCATTAATTTAACCTTGAACATATGTGACACAATCAGAAATCAATGACTTTCCACTAAAACTTGGCAGTCAACCAAATAACCTTTCAACTGCCACATTTGTTTTTTTAATGAAAATGAATCATTCTCTGAGTAATCTGCTCACCTTTCTGATGATTGGTGGTGCCAACAAAGATGTATTCAAGTAACAGACATGCCACCAAAGAAAATATGAAGGTAGATATTTACTTTTTTCCTGATGTACATGTCTATCAATAAACCTGAAGACAAAATAGTGCATCGAGGGGGCACACAGGAATCATATTGTGGGAAGCATAAAGATTAAATTGTGTAAAACCTGCAATCCTGTGCTCAAGGTGCAACACTTTGATATAAAAAACAAATGGCTGAAAATACTGATGTCACTTAAGGGTGGAAATTAGATCACAGTGACACTTTGGGTGTGGTTGAGTTATTATCCTTGAGATGCATCCTCCTAACAATTAACAAAGTGTTGGAGAAATCGAGTTCATAACATTGAGGGTGTAATGAACAAATACCTGGAAATACACAAGTCACTTTAGCTTAACAATTAGATTACATTGACCTAATTTTGGTATGGTTGAATTTCTGTTTTTGAGTTCCATCCACATATCAAGTTTCTTGAGTGTAGTTGAAATAGTAGATATTAGTGTGCAATAATGAGCTAAAAATATATGTCACTCAAGTGTGAAAATTAGGTTACATGGATTAATAAGTTGCTACAGAGAGCGATAGACTGGCGGACAAAAAGTTACATTGATGGAGAGAAAAAGAAAAACAAAGACACAATTGGTAAGTGGGGAATAGTATTTGCAAACATTAAAAACTTACAGAGTATAGTGCTCCCACAGCAGAGCATTCTGTATTCTCTTGATGGAAACAATTTCAGCACGAGGCATTGTTTCATCAAAATGTCCTTTCACCTTGGAAAATTCATCCCTAATTGATGCTTGTGTGTCGTTTGGGTCAAGTGGAACTTTAAAAATATCAATCACTTTCATTGAAATCCAGTGAGAAGGAAGTGGTATTTTGTTTTGTGACATTGCTGGAGAGACTGCATCTTGCTGTATTCTATAAATAATAATAATAATAATAATAATAAGTGATAATGCAAAGGGTGAAATTATTCTAAATGAAGCATGCTGATGTATTACATATGATGTTTAGCAGATAATGGCCTACACAACAGATATTCCAGTACAAAGTTGTGCCATCTTTACAAGTCATTGTGGGTAATTTTCTGTAATGTATTATAAGTCTGACTGGTAATATGTTATCATTTACAAAAAATTTAATTCATATAATGAGTGAATAGTGAAAGTAAAATACTGTACCAGTTTTACTCACAATGATATTTTAAAATAAAATGAAAATTTGTTAAGAGTGTGACACAGAAAGTGTCTGATTTTTATGGTTCTGATTTTAGTATTTCCCTCATAAGATGGACAAGTTAAAATTTGTACAACAGACAGGCCAGGTGTCTAAGATCGCCCGCACCCTGTCCCTCCCTCCATTTGTGTTTGCAAAAACAGTGTAGAGAAGTTGCTATAATGGCATGACAATTTAATTAAGTCATCTACATGTACATACATGCCAAATTTTATTTGTCTACCTCAAAATGGTCTATGCCCCAAACTGTATTCATGCGGTTTAAAACATGGTACAACTGCTGTAATGACATAAAAATCTAATCAGCTCATTTACATAATAATACAAAAAAAGAAAATGCATTGAACTTGTGCCCCCCCCCCACCCACCCACCCCACCCCACCCCACCCCATCACCAACCTCCACTATGGCGAAGTAACTTAAGTTCACAGTGTAATAAAGTCTGACTACAACCCTTAGGATATAGCTCTAAATTTCATTGACAGTAAGAGTAATGAAGTTTCACTGTCTTATCTCAAAATATACTTGGGTTAAAGTGCAAATATTTTTATTTTTAATTCATTCAGTGACCTTGACCTTGAAGATAAATCTTTGGCTGTGCTACATGAGATCCCATTGAGAAGCAGAAGTTTACCATGATTAATTTATGTATCTCAAACAGCTTTTATGATATAAAGCTGAAATAAAAGAAACCAAAAATATATTGACCTGTGACCTTATCCTTGGCTTTAAGTCCCCAAATGTACAATGTACAGTAATACATCTTCTAGTGACACTAAATATATATATATATATATATATATATATATATATATATATATATATATATATGTATATGTAATGACACCAATATAATCTAACAGGGTAGAGAGTTATAATTCATTTCAAACTGGAATCGACCCCATGCCACAAGTAATGGCAACTATCACCTGCTTTCGTGCACCAGTGTACAAACGACACAACCATGCACTCATCGCCAGAAAGGATGGAACAAAGTCAAAGTTAGTGACTTGAGATGCACGAGGACTCACTCTCTAGGCAAACGGAATTTAACGCTCAGCTATTATATGTCCATTTATCACAAACAGCCCTTAAATTAGAAAGCAGAAGGCAAATGTGACTGAAACCTAAAATACCAACATTTGATCTTCACCTTGAAGACAGGCAGGACTTCTAGTATGGTATGTCACACACATTTTAGTGATATATAGTGATACCAAGTTTCATTCCTCATCTTAAAATGGCTCTAAAGTTGTCAAGTGGAAAGAAAAGCATAATAGAAAAATTCAATATATAACACCATGACATTGAACACTGAACTTGAACATTGAAGATCTTAATGTGGCACACAACACACCTGCTAATGATATATATATATATATATATATATATATATATATATATATATATACACCTTAAGAGCATCAATGATGATGATATGAAAGCGCTTGAAAGAATAAATAATGAACTTATCTGATATCCTCTTGCATTTGCAAATATATTTCTATATATGAACTGGCACATGGACCTATTTACTTTTTCATATATATATATATATATATATATATATATATATATATATATATATATATATATATATATATATATATATATATATATAATACACACACACACCTAGTTGCATCCCTTAATCTCAAACAGTTTTAAACCTAAAGTGTGGATAAGAACGGGGGATGGAAAATTTAAAATGCTAAGCCATGACCTTGAACTTTGAAGATCGGAACCCCAAGGAGGTTCTCAAAACATCTTCTAAAGATGATATATATATATATATATATATATATATATATATATATATATATATATATATATATATATATATATATAAGTATATGGAATTGTATCCCTTAATCTCAAAAGGCTCAAAAATTACAAATTGGAACGGAAAGAAGAAAAACCCTAAAATATTGAGACGTAACCATGACCTTTAAGATAGAACCCCAATGTGGCCCTTGACATACCTAATAATGATGATTTATCAGTATACAAAGTTACATACCTTAATCTCAGGTAGCTTTAATGCTACAGAGCCAAAAGGAAAGAGTGATGTAAACTTAAGATAATGAGCAATGACCGTTGACCTTGAAGATAGAAACCCTATTGTGGCACATGACACACTTTCTAGTCATGATGTATGATTATGCAAAGTTTCATCAATTTCAAATGGCTCTAAAGTTATAAAGCAGAAGGGAAAAAAATGTGATAGAAAACTGAAAATATTTAGCTGTGTCCTTGACATTGAATATAGGACGCCCAATTAGGTACAGAAGATTCCTTCTAATGATGAGATTTTTGCTTAAACAGGCTTAAAATATATGCTTCTATGTGCTTACAATTTTTTTTTTTTTTTGACAAACAAGTCAAAACAAAGTTTAAAAATGTTTCACAAATTTAAAAATGTGGTCACATTCGCCAGATCCTAAGCAGGTGTTGGGACCCGAACAAGGTATCAAAACACAAAATTTGGTCTGGACTGGCTTAATACTTTTTCAGCTATTGTAGATGAAAGAAGTGGGTGGGGTGGGGTTGAACAGTGGGAAACATTGACAGAAATTGTAAATGCTTATGACTGCAAGCAAACAAAATGATCATGTTTAAACACTGGTATACTGATAAAAATGTAGTTGATTCATTGATCTATTTGACTGGACATGGATGGCCCACTGAGAAGTTGCATGCATAACTTAATACGGTGACAGACTGAAGAGTTCTACAACTTCCAAAAATTCTGGTAATTTAACTCAACACGCAAAGGTCGTAATAAATTAAATTAAGATTTTGTAACATATTTTTTTCTGCAAATTATTCATCTAAAGTGGCTTTTGAAATGTCATGGCTTTTTCCTGACTTCTGACCCATTTTTGAAATATCAAAGCTCTTTTCCCAGTTGGGAACAAGCCTATTCTTATTCCCAATTTGTTCTTGTTTTCCTGGTGTGAGAACTGTGAAATTAAGCTGAAAAACTACATACTTTCCAGTTTGTGAAAAAATCCTCAAAAGTAGTCACCCTGTGTAAGCAATCAGAACTTTCTGATGTTAGTCATGTAATTTTTACTCTGTAAAAGAGACTCCTAGGTAATCGTAGGGATATATCTCAAAATTGGTATATTTTGGAAGACAAATATATAGTTAGATATGCAAGGAAAGGTTAATAGAATGAAAGAGAGCCTTGGAAAATAACATTCAACAAGGTTTCAACCAATATTTAAATACCTGCAATTTCAATCTTTAATGTTAGTCCTGCAAAATATTAAAGAAAAATTGAAGCAATAATTAAGTTTAAACAGGCTCAAACTATTGCTGATCAAGTCATGGTGATATCAATAAAATTATTATGACTTAATAACAGTCAAAGGCATGTGGGTAGTTCAAAATGTTCACAATACACATCCAATGTATTTCTAGCATATGAAGGAAAGGTCAAGAACATTCAGATTGCCAACATTGGATCAAATTTGTTTCCAGCTGTACCAGGGAAAGGAAATAGAATGGTGGATGTGCACAGATTTCACTCCATTTAAGCACATGCCGAGATAGGCATATACATGCAATTTTATTGAATAATGAAGCAATAAATTTATTATACTATGCCAAAGAAGAAAAAACTTAAAGATTGAAAAGAGTAAATTTACTTTCTCATCTGCAACAAATTCACAGTGACTTTTGTAACACTCAACTAAACATCCTCTTTGACCCTTTTTACTACCTTATTGCTATGGATGTTTCATCTTACTGTTAAGGTTGTGTGCTCAATCTGATAATGATAATCTATTTACGGAAAGAGTAGATGGAGACACTTCATAAAACTTTCAACAATTGTACCCAAAGATAACCGCAATTCACCCTGTGAACTTGGCCTTTGACCTTAAGATCCATAATCTTAAAGAATATTTCATGTACACTGCTGAATATGGTTTAAAATCTAATGCCTATCTATCGATAACAAATACAATCCAGACTTCCAAGCAAGTTGATAGGAAGACATGAACTTCTCCAATCCAAATAATCTGTACAGATGCATATATATGGCCATGTTCATGGAAAAAATATTTGCTTGGCAAGATAGAGTTTCTTTTCTAAATGTATATGTTTTCCACTTGTGTATCTTCATCCATATCTGATGGAATACCAGTATTATTTATCTAATATTGAAAGGCCTTTAAACCAGAATTTGTTCTGTGCAAGGTGGTCAATTTCTGATAAGCAGTTTTTTGTAGATGGTGCCATATTTGATAAGAGATTGGCATAAATTGTACACATTTTAAATAACTTCATACCATAGTGCTTTCAGTCCAATTTGGTCAAATTTTATCCAGCACTTTTGAAAAGAAATTGTTTAAAATTTTTCTGCTTTCAGTAACAGTGGCCATATTGGATGGCAGATTAGCATCATTTCTAAAACTATGAATACCTTCATGCTATAATACTTTCTATAAAATTTGATTGAATTCTGTTGTGCAATTTATGAGAAGTTGTTGAAATTTTTCTCATTTTAGTAAAATTAGGTATTTCTGATTGCAGATCAGCATCAACTGAATAATCTTATGCAAGAATGCTTTCTATCAAATTTGATCCAGTTTTGTACAACAGATTTTGAGAAAAATTCATTGGAAATTTTTCTATTAGGTTTTAATGGTGGCCATATTTGATTGAAGATTGGCATGATTTGTAAAAGCTGAAAAGTCCATTATGACAGAATGCTTTCTGTCACATTTGGTACAATTATGCTGAAGAATTTGTACAAGTCATTTAAAGGTTTTCTATTTTTAACAATATGATGGTCATATCTGAAACACTTGAAACGCCTTCATACAAGGATGATACAGGTTAAAATTAGTCATTTTTCAAGAACAAAATTGTTTAAAGGTTTCTCTATTTTATTAACAGTGGCCAGATCAACATCATTTGTTGAAAATTAAAACCCCTTTATCACATTTATGACAGGATGCTTCCTTTCAAGTTGTTCAAAGGTTTGTCTACTTTCAGTAATGGTGGCCATATTTAATGAAAGATCAATATCATTTGTACAAATATGACAAAAGGCTTTTGTGCCATGATGCTTCCAGTCGAATTGGGTTTGTTGCTTACTTGAAAGCGATACCGCACATAGACTACAAGAGCTTCTGAGATGGGCTGTTGTCTGTTGTATGCCTGCTTCCATTAGTGTGATATTTTAAGGAGTTATGAGGACCCCCCATTTGAATTTTATAGGGTCTTTACAAGATGTTAAAGGGTCCCACTTTCAAATTCCTTCTAAACGTTGCATTTGTGGCCGAGAGAGAGAGAGAGAGACTCAGTCAGAAAATCAAGACTCAGTGTGATATTTCTGTGATATAGTGGACTTTGCATGATCAATTTGTCATGATCATAAATAATACATGTTTAAATGTGTGCGTGTCTCTGTGTATGTGTGTGTGTATTTTAAGTATAATCCAAGTGAGAGATAATTATAATTTTATTAAAGGTTACTTTGAACAAGTATTCAAAAAGATTTCTGGTGGCATTTCTTTGAAATGGGATAGCAAATAGCAAAAGAGGATGCTGTGGTATTCCTTTGAACTTTTCCAAAAGAGTGGATTTACTTTTTTCTCAGAAACTAATTCCCTCTTTGGAAACCCATGTGCAGTGTTACATCCACTAAGTAGGAGTCAGCAGGTTGTTCTCATATCCTTTTTTTTTCTTTCGACATGACTAGTCTGCAACCAGTCACGTCAGAAAATATAATAAAAGTAAAAAACTTGTTGGTCTATCCACGAGGATGTGCAATCGCGAGATTCCCCCATTTTGTTAAGAACTCTTGTAGGAATAAAAGTTTGAAGAGAGAGAGAGATGTCATGCAAAAATAAAATTCCAATATATTTTACATAATGATGCTCCATAATTATACTCAAAATGAAGTAAATTAAAATAGTTTTATTTTTTGCACCGAAACGTACCACAGTCTCCTTTCCGTGAAATAGTACCATTCAGCACAGTTTATATTTAAAACTGAGATTCCTCCAAAATTAACCAATGCACATACGTATGTAATTGTGCCTAGATGGGTATTTAAATTGCTTCCACATGGTCGAGATATAGCAATACTTGCCGTACATAGCACTTATTAAGTGTTTCTTTCATCATGGAACTCACACAGGAATGCAATCAAATCCAGGGGAAATTACTCTAGTTGATAGCTAAACAACTGGTTCATTAACACCAGATTGTGATTTATTTTAACACTTTTAATCAAAACTGCAATTTTAATGCATCCCACGAGACTCTTAGGATGGGGTTTTAATGCATCCTTTTTTATTTTATTGTGTCAGGGACACACAAATGTGTGTTAATGGAAGCCCTGACAAGTCTGTTATCACTACTCCTCCTAAACTACTTGAAGAACTGCCATGACATTTAACACACACATTCATCCCAAGTTCTAGTTTGTCCTATATGTAAATGGTGCTGCTCGGACATTCAATATGGCCACCACAGTGGTCATCTTGAAAATCTTCTTATCACTACTCCTCCTAAAAGGATGGTTATCAATATGGGGTTTTCACTAAAATACTTCTTGTAATGTCTAGTTGCTTCTAAATGAAAATCATCCTGAACTGACATCCTGTATGGCTACCATGGCAGTCATTATGAAAATCTTATTAGTGCTACTCCTGGAAACTCAGAGACATAGAGATATCACCAAAAGACTTATTACAGTGTCAAATTGGTCTTAGATGAAAAAGGTGCCAATCGATGGTCATATCAACATGGGGTTTTCACCAAAAGACTTCTTATGGGGTCTAGTTGGTGCTGAATGAATATGGTGCTGATCTGACATCCATTATAGGCCACCAAAGCAGCCATCTTGACAATTTTAATACCACTATTCATATCGGCATGGGGATTTCAACAGGAAACTTGCTATTAGTGACCACCTTCTCTTTATGACCATAATCTTCATTCATGGATCGATTTTATTATGTAAATGCACTATTATGAGTGACCACCTGCAGAACATGACTTGTGACCATGATTTTTAGGCAAAATAGGCGATTTCACACCACTATGAATGACAGCATTGCAAAAACTGAGATAAACACCACTGACCTTATTTAATCTTTGTAACCACAACTGCTTAGAAGGGTCTGCAGGCCAAGCACAGATGGTTCCAAACAATACTGCTATGAGCAACCATATCACAAGAGCTTACATAAACACACTGACCTTTTTATTTAATCCTTTGTAAACATGACTGCTTATGAGAGTTTGCTCTAAACAAAACTAAAGTTGAGTCTGGCTACCAGTTTTCTAAAACCTGCAGGACATGCAGGTAGCATCATATGCTACAGACCATAAACCAGATTAAAGTACATGTCACTAACCACCCTTTTAGTGCCGAAGTCATGCAAATTCCCATTATGATTTACGATTCCTTCTTCAAAGGAGCACTCAAGTATATGTACATAGGCTATTCAACAGTTTATATTGTTTCTGTATCTTTGGCAAAAACCGCACAACCCCAAAAATGTCATAATTAGAAACCTTCTTAAATGGCTACACTGTAGCGGTCAAGTATATTTGTCACGATCATGAACAGCCAAAAACAATTTCAAGAACGTTTCATGTTCAGTGCAAGAATAGTTCATAATGTTCATGAACTGTTAATAATTTCAAGAACTCCATTTAACAGGGGACCCGGGAGTCACCGTAATGCCTGGAGTGAATGAGGTCTTTTTCTATGTCTTTAACAAGTGATCATCGTTTTTCAGATTTGATTGTCATTGCAAAAGGTTCATGTTGTTTGTCGCTTTTTTAATGTTACAGTTATTAAAACACACACACCAAGTCACCATCTGTGCACTGTTGTGCAGCCAGTTACATCCTTTGTTTATCGAGTTAATCTTTTTATGTTATCGGTGAATTAAGCCTTTGACTTTTGTCTCTCAATATTTTGTTTCTTTTTTTAAAAAGTTCATTACATTTTTATCCAAAGTCTGATCAAAACTACAAATTCATACACAGGAATGTTATCATTGCTAACTGTGCAATTCTTATGCTTCGTTTGAAGTAACTCGGAAATTTATGGACATGTGAAGTTAACTTATTGACAGGATAAATAAATATTACCTTAGTTAATTTTGCAATTCATATGCTAATACATGTACACCTAATCTTCAAATATAAATGTGAATGTTTTATGATAGATGTAAATATTTATTGCTATATAAAATTATTTTGAAATGAAATGAATGCAATATTTTAACAAGAACTATGAATACAGAATAAAATGCATGTACAGTAATTGTGGGTATTTTACCTTCTTAAGCCTTGTTGAATTTTGACCTTGAAAACTGATCAGACTCGTGAGAATACCTGTCTTGAGAGACCACTTTTTGTTAGCAGAAGGGATGATCTCTCAAGACAGGTTTCACTGTATCAGCATGAGTTCTTACAATGTCTATTTGGTCCAAAATTAAAATATGGTGCCAATCTGACATCAAATGAAACCTACTTTGTCCTAAATGAAAATGGTGCTGATCTTGAATCTAATATGGTCATAACAACGGCTAATTTGAAAATCTTGTCACTGAAGAATATCAGAGATAGTGTCAGTACTCAGCAGTTAAATGTTTTGGACTGTAGTGGATCAGGGACTCTTGTTTATTTTTTGCAGTAGCAGCCATAATTGAAGGCAGCTTGGAATGATTGCACAAACTTGAAAACCCATCATGCCATGATGTTCTCTGCCTAGTTTAGTTGAAATTGATCCTTTGGTTCTTTTTAGAAGGATTTGAAAATAGTGATTGTGGATTGATGTTGCATGACACATACCAGATGCAGGATCATCCCATAAAGCTCATTTGGTTTCCTGGATAAGAAAGAGACTATTGCACTAAAATTAATAACTGTTGCTTACTGTGCTCCTTGGTTAGAATTGGTTTTATGATGAATATCGTTGCACACGTTTCTACCCTCTAGCGTATTGGGTAAGCATGCCCATCTTGTCATATGACCATATTGAACCCCTGGGGATGGACGATCTGGCTGAAATACATTGTAATTAAAGTATTGTTAAATATGTGCACAACAAATCTGATGCTTTGTAGCCATTAAAAATCTAGCAATTATACTTTCAATTGTATTTATATAAATACAGCATCTGTGGCTAATATTGTGATGTGCAAGTCAACATAGTCATAAATATTCATGATAAACCCTGGAAGCAAGAACTAAAGAAGCAATACAAATGTCATCATCTTATTCTTTTATTCCAGGTAGAAAAGCAGGCAACAGTATTACACTAACTATTTGCAATCCTCTGGTCAGCAAAGAATACGCATTGTGAAGGTCAGATGTGCCTTCTTATTATGTGCTTATTGACAGTGAAATGCTTCAGATTACAACTCTTGGTAAAGTACCTATAATTTATGCTTATCAATGAGGTTTTGAAGAATATATACATGAAGACAATTGAGTTATGAAAATAAAAATTACTGGAAAGAAAAGACATAAACAGATCAAGGTTGTATAAAAGAGATACATAATTATGCTAATCACCTAATTGTAAGCAGAATAAATTATGGCTGAGTGAATTTTATGTCTTAACAATTTCTCTTTTAAACACATTTATATAAACTTATTTTTGCTATAACAACACTGGAAGACCCATGTTTATTTTTTCAAAGTAGTGCAGGAATATTGTGATACTGTCCATCCACAGTAAGGACATAAGTACAGTCAGAAGTGTGTCATATCCTTCAATTCCTAGTACACTATTCAAATCACACGATACTCCTATTCATGTAGGTGTAGCTTGTGGCAAGACTTTTGAAATTTTGACCACTTCTCTGGGGCAGGGGTGGGGGTAATTTGACAACAATTTTAATAACTCCAGAGTTATATGTCTCACAGATTGGAGACTTGGGAAATGTGACCAGTGACCCAAGTGTAAAAGAAATGTTAGGCTAAGACCCCTGCTTGATGCCCAGGGGTATTTCCCCACCCCTAGGGATACATACATTGGATATTAAAAGCCACCTACATGGAACTGACATTGGACTTGGGGATCCATGCATATCCCGAGGGACTTAGCTTCTTTTTTTCTAGGTCAAAACTTGGAAACTATTGTGATACTCGCCTTTTAACCATGTACATGTATACACTTACTGCAGATGTAATGGCAAATTTATATATGCAACTGAGATCGACCATGGGGTCCATCCTTACTTCCCAAAAAATTAGCCTCTGGATCATAGTTTGAAAACTATCAAGATCCCCGCTCAACAACCATGTACATACTTGCTTTGCATGAAAAGACATGCATATACCCAACTGACACCTGCTCTTGGGGCAATATTCACCCCAAATGACCGATCCAAGAGGCTAAAACTTTGAGGTGGAGGCATGAAATGAGAAAATTTCAAATTTGTTGCAGAATTCTTGAGTTTTATTAACAACTTCTGGTGTAAGATATTTTCTAATAGATATTCTTTTTACAAAAGTGCATTTTTTAAAATAAACTAATGTATTACCCAATAGTGCATGCAGATAGACAATGTCCTATGACTATGTATGTCTGAAGTCTCAAAATAAACTCAAAAGCTGTTGTAAATTCACTATTTTTCATGGAGTACCAACTACACACCACAAATTTAAAGACTCAACAATCAATGTTTTGTCTGTGGAAATGATAGGAGCATTCCCCAATCCACCATTGTCAGTACTGATGAAAATGTAATTTTCCTCCAGATCACGAAAATTGATGAGCATGAAAATAAACGAAATCCCCCTTAGGATATTTCCTTTGATCTTTGATTTATGAGAGTGCCTTCATCCATAGTTAATCCAACTGTGACAAAAGATACCCGCATTGTAATGTTGATTCAAGTCACTAGACTACTTTGTCTCAGAGAAGATTTTGTAAATGTTTTGTGAAGTTCTGGTAAGTTAACTCCCCTTAGGAGTTGAATCCAATGAGAAAGACATTGGAATATTCAAAAACTAAAACTGACTGAAACAACCATTAAATTATATAAAAAATACAATGAAATATTCATATCTTTATCATAATGTTTTTTAATATAAAACTGCTTTAAAATGCTTTGAAACTAATAAATAGTGGAAGCATATGAACATATACCCCTCACTTATTATAAAAAACGCGTCTCCTAATGAAACATTATTTCGGTTAATGCTGCACATTATTTGGATTTATCAAATCATTCTTTAAAATGGTGAAATACCAAGCTACAAAACATTAATCACAGCTGATTATATTTATACCACATCCAAGCCTCTCCAACCAATCTATGAACATCAATCCAATAATCTGAATTGTGGAAAGTCTTCATAATATGTGTTAATAAACGCAATGTAATTAAAAACAAGTGAACATAAAAAACAGAAACAAATTAGAAAGATCAATATAGCATTGACAATTCCAGCTTTTTTATGAAAATAAAAGACATTTTGACAAAAGATTCCAGGCTTTATGTGTGTGGGTGGGGTGGGGTGGGGGTGGGAATCACAGGCATGTAGAGGTCAAGATGGGGAAGCATGGTGATAAGCGTTTTATGAATACAAAATTCTATTCATATTTACACTAATCCAGATTTTACAGTATACACTTTACAATGCAATGTTCTGTTATGTGCTTCACATTGTAGATGTTTTACATTAGATCCAGCTTATACTTTTCCACTGCCTGAAGATGCAACAGCTCTACTGTCATGTGAAGTAAATGCCAGGTAGTTCATGATAAAATAAACTTGCACTAACTTTGTAACCCCTGATGTTAAGGGTATTTTTCTGATTCTCCTATCTTTTGAATATTTGACTTCATTGCTATACATGTATTAAAGGTAAGAACTTGTTCATACAAATTTTATTAGAAGTACCAATCCTTGTCAGTATAATTCTCACTTATATTTTCATTCTGAGTTTATAACTTTTATATATCTCCTGACAGCTAGCAAGGAGTTATGACCTCTTTTTGAGTGAATTAGTGTGTTTAGCAGAAGTTTTACTAATTTCAGTTCTGAGAGACATACATGATGGCAGGTTGTCATTTCTAGTTTAATGGCTGCATGACACAAAGCATGGCAGATGACATCAAATATGTGATGAACGATGAATGGTAGATGCTGGATCATACCATAGGCTCATGCGATATACTAACCAGATGAAAAGAAATCCACCTTTAACATAGTTTGACCATAATGGGGTACTTGACACAGTGCCTTTTAATAATGAATAGGTAGATACAATTTCAAAGAATATTTTTATTAAATTATTGGAGTGGACATGAAGCTTTATTGGAGAATCATATTTTATACCTTTATATCCACACTTCTGTTGCATGAATTGTTAACTTAAAACGAGTGTTAAAAATAAATTATAGAAAGTAGATCACAGCAACCCAGGCTTTTGACTAACAGCTTAATCCCAAGATGAATCTACAGTGCATGCTTGGTAACAACAGATTAGAAGATATTGAAATTAGAGCACAGACACCTTCCTCAAGTAATTTTAAATATCATCAAAAAGATGTTACAGTGACACTGTACTGATGTTTTGATTACCTAAATTATGAGATGCACCATAAGTGCAAGTTTTACAGAAGTAAGTCAAAAGATAATGAAATTATAGCATCTACTCATGTGTAACCATTTTATATTACTGGTAATTCCTGGAAATCAGATCTTTGTGCACAACAGAGGTCCATCATAAAATGTACTCTTGGGTTAAGTTTTGTGGCAATAGGTGAAACGGCAGGATATTTGAGCAAGTAATATTTGTATACATTCAGGTTACATAACTCATTTGTGATGTGCAACAAACATTACCTATGTATACATTTTAATTGTGATGCTAACAGGTATAGTAGTATAGGAATGAGCAGGGCAATGAAGTAAGGACACAATTCTTTAAGCAATTTTAAAAAGAACCTGGAAGGTAGGTCACAGCTACCCATTTTTGGTGCGTGACATGTGTTCATCCTAAGATGCACCTGACGTGTATGTTTGGTAGTAAAATCAGTAGGTGAAAAAGTATTAAAATTTCAGCCCAGATATGATTTTTTAACCACTTTTTAATAAATGATAAAAGGAAGACCATAACACAGCAACTGAGCTTTAATTAGAGCGACACATGCTGATCCCAAGATGCAAATGCAGTATAAGTTTGAAGTCAATAGGTGAAGTGGTATAGAAGTTATTGTTAACAAAGGGTGACAGATGGATGCAGGGATGAATGGACAAAGTGAATCCATATGATGATTGCCTCTTAAAGCTGCGGCATACAAATAGTACTTGCAATACCTTTTAATGTTTTGTCACACATCCAAAATGTCATTCTATATTGATTATATTTTTCATCATGTCAATATTCGAATAAAAAAGGGTATTTCATCCCTTGTGATAAGCAAGCCAACCCAAAAAGCAGGTCCTGACTGGTTGAATTAAAATATGACATAACAGTAATATTACATATACTAGTACACTTTTAGACCAATGATTTAAGCTAGATTTTAAGCCGAGTCATATAGTTGCTAAACTAAAAACTCTAAAGCTATTAATTTCAGTGTTACTATAATTGTTCTCATTGTCCAAAGTAATTGCTGCTGCTGCTATCAAATGGAATTTTCATAATGCTTATGGTCATACAGATGCTTTCAGTAAGTCATATTTTGGGTATATAGGAGTTATTTTCCTTATCAGCTGCGATATCATACAAGAATTAAAATGAACATCAATGAATATACTAATGCAGAAAATCCACATGCATTACTTTTTGATAAAGTGCTTTCCTTGATACAACAAATGTGTATATTTTATTAGCTTTTAGTCATACTATATATCTACTTTTGATTTGTGACCTTTATCAAACTATAACAGTGTAGCTTTGTCTCTATTAAAATAAACACATTTTCTTAAATTTATTCATTTTAAAATTTTGAGAATTTCTTTCTTCAATATGGATTTAGGAGATATATTTTTTTTATTCTATTTTAAAACTAGAGCCATCTAGAGATGACATCTGCCCCTGGTTCCCCGCTATGTAAAAGTGAAAATACCCTATGGTCCATTACTCTTGATTTTTATAGTACATATGCAAGTGCCCTTTGATTCATAACTCATAATGTATATACTACAGTGTACTTCTACCCCTTTGTTTCCATGATTACAATAATATTGACTGTGGAAGATTCTAAGTATCAAAAGGCATCTCAGTCTCTTTGCAAATTGCTTGACATATGTACCAAGTTTGGTTGAAATATCCTGCACAGTCTGAGAATTAAGTTCTGGAAACAAAAATGTTTACAGACAGACATATATAGTAATAGTAATATTCCCGTGTATCGCATACCAAGGGGATACAAAAAATGTAAAGACAGAGTCATGGACATCCCCCACCATGCCAAAATGTCTGCTAGGAGACAGAATGAAGGATCAAAGATTTCATATATAGAAACTTCATATTTACGAAGTATACAGGGAAGTGATAATTATCATCAGTTTTACTTTAGAAATGAAAGTGTGAATGGTACATGTAGATGTATGATGAGTAAATGGACAAAAAACATCAAATTATATTGAAATTGAAGAATTTGGAATAGCAAAAGGCACATCTACATCAACAGTCTAATATGTGTACCAAATTTCATATTTCACATATTTCCGAGATATCTTAAACAGTCTTGGAGGTTTTTCCCAGATACAAAAGTGTGGATAATGGATGGATGGATGGACAAACACACAAAAACATTGAAAAGATTTGAAACTTAAGAATTGTGAATAGTCAAAGGTACATCTTGACACTGGACTATAATATGTGTACTAAGATTCAAAGAGATATCTTGAATGGTTTAAGAGTTATGATTACCAAAAGGTACATCTATACAACCAGTCCAATAAGTGTACCAAATTTCATAGATCTTAAATGGTTTTAGAGTTCTTTCCAAGAAACTAAAGTATGAAAATAGATGGATGCACAAACAAACTCATCAAAACATTAAAAATATTGGAACTGAAGAATTGTGAATAGCACAAGGCAAATCTATTTAATAAGCCTAATATGTGTACCAAATTTCAGATACATTAAACACTTTTTGCATTCTTGTTCTGGATATGAAAGTGTAGATTATGGGTGGATGGACAAACAGACCAAAAGCATAAAATAACCCACTGAACTGACGAAGTGCAAAAAGCAAAAGTCATATCTGGACCACTTAGTCTAGTCTAATATGTTTTCCAAATTTAATAGAAATATATTAAACGGTTTTGGAGTTTTGCCTTTGAAATGAATGTTTGGATTATGAATGGATGGATAGACATGCAGACAAATACATAAAAAATTTTAAAGAAAATAATTGCGAGAAGAAAGGTAAATCTGGACCATTAGTCTAATGTGTGTTTCAAATTTCAATTAGATACTTTCTATGGTTTGAGAGTTATACTCCTGAAACAAATGTGTGAATGATGGATGGATGGATGCACATACAAATTGATCACAATGTTAAAAGTATTTAAACTGAATAATTGTTAAATGGCATATCTGGACTAACAGTCTAATATGTGTACTGTATTTCATTAAGATATCTTAAATAATTTAGGAGTTTCAGTGTTCTCCCCAGGGTATTTTACCGTAGCGGCTCCACTACGCTATTGTTTCAAACCCCGATAACCCCCGATGATTTAGAACTTGCCGCTACGCTACGCTCTTATGCCGCTACGCTTTAATGTTTCCCACTACCCTTATAAAATTAATCTGTTAAACAAACATCCTGTCACCTAATTCAAAGCCCTATTACTTAAATGACACCTGTTATTACCTCTTCTTGGGTATTTTATTAAGACAATCCAGGATAATTACTCACTCACTTAACCATTATCTTTTGTACATGGCTTGCGCGACTGCCGGTGAACGACCTTGGTGCAGGTTTCGTCTGCTTAGAGATAGTCACGTGATTGGCCAGTGACGATGGAGTCTACTGGTAGTGTGAACATTATATATATTTCAGTCATTTTCACTACCAGCCAAAGCAGTTAAACATATTACATTAAAAATTATTGGGAAAAATTAACACACCACATTACAAGAAACGTAAAATTATCCAGCGTCCGGCTAGCCCCATGTTGGCCTGGTTACGAAAATCAGAAATTGGCATCACCAATAGTGGCAGTGATTCCGATTCCGATAGCTTCAGCATGATTTCCACAAAGAAAGAGACCAAGTAACGAAGGACGGGATTTAGCAATGAATGAAAGACGTTATACCCTTGGGTGGAAATTGCTGGATCAGATGGTAAGTTTTCCATATTGCTAAATTGTGGTTCAGATCTACTGGGGGGAGGGGGGTTATAGTATCTTTTTATAGTAGTAACCAGTAATTGTAGTTGCAATTGTTGTTGTTCTTATTAAGTTGTGACGAGAAATGAAAGTTGCATTTTATTCACAAGTTGTTATTATGCTTACATAGTTTACTCTGAGCAAGAGAAATATAGTTTGGTCGGTAAACCTTAACTTATGTGGGTGCTGCCCTATTAATTTCTCGTTTCTCTTTCCTGTTTATCCAAGTAATAAACGGAACAATCTTTATCTTCCAGTTTTACCTCTTTTGAAAAGATATAAATAAAAAGTATTCCTTCATAAATATAACTTAAGTAGTTTCATCCATATGCTTACTAATTATTCAGTAAATTCATTTTTAATTTAATTTAAACTTTTGAACAATATTTAAGCTCTTGGGCATTGATTCAGTAAAGAAATTCAACAATAACAAATACTTTGATATATTGTTCTTAATGGAAAGAAATATGTATTATCTTATTCTGTGATGATCATGTGAAAACACATCACTGTCCTGACTCTTGAAGAATTTGTCCTAGGTAATTCACTTAATTAGGATTCAGGTAGTTTTGTCTCTTTTTTGTACATTCATTAATAAATTTTATGTTCCATTTTTTTTCAGATTGTGAAAGGTCATTCTCCTCAATGAATAGAATTAAGAGTGTTTTAAGGAACAGGTTGACACAGAGGGTACTGAACTACCTGATGACAATCATCAGTACTGAAGGACAATCCTTAAAAGACTTTAATTTTGATGTGGCAGTCAGTATATATGGCAAAAACAAGAAAAGACGTATATCATTTATTTAAATTAGGAAACAAATGAGATAGACATTAAGCCTTGTTATAACCTATGTAAATAAAGAATACTATTTAAATATATACACTCCTGTTTTATTTAATTTATATTAATTTGTTTCAGTTTTATAACATTAACGCGCGCTTTTAAAAACATTTTATGACTCTAACACGCTTACCTAGATGCTATCGAAAATTTCTGGGGAGATCACTGAGTTTTTCCCTGGAAATGAACGTGTGGATAATGGATGGATGGATAGACAGAAAAATGGATAAAAACACAAAAACATTGAAACTGAGGAATTGTGAATAGTAGAGTATAATTTTAGTGTACCAAGTTTCACATAGACACCTTGAACAACTTGAGGGTTATGCTCTGGAAATGAACATGTTTCAAGACAGACTGACTGATTATTCACACACAGGCAGATTGACATAGTGCTAGTTACTGTAGTATCACTTATTTTCGTGGGTCTCAATTTTCGTGTTTTGTAAAGAAAAATACATTTGTGTGTGTACTTAATATGGTGGTTTTCCTGTTAAAGTTTGCATATCTGTGGGTATTTAATTTTGTGAATTAACCTCCACAAATACCCCAAATAAAGAATACAAAAGAACAAAATTATGAGGACAACAAACTGTGGTCACTTCATTGGCTAAAACAATACTACTGCCTGTATTAGCACAAATCAAACACCTGTCAAGATCAATCACTTACACTCAATATCAATGGGAGTCAACACTGCCAACAACACTAAGCTAATCAGTTATTGAAGTACATGTGTATGATTTCTTTTTTAAAACACTGTCCAGAAACCTGCGTAATCAATTACTTTCTGACGACCATAGCATTAAGAGTGGTAACATTTAACTGATCATATTGTACTAAAACATTTTTATGCTAAAATATTTTCTGTCAACTTAGCTAAATATGTACAGTGGTTCTTTAAGAATTAGTAGTTTTAAGTTTTTTCTACTTTTAGTATTGGCGTCCATTTCTGATGGAAGATTGGCATTGTTCCCTTAAAATAAAAAATGTAAGGATAAGTGAACTGTTAAGTTCAAGGACATTGTCAATTTAACTAAATAGTTAAATGAAAAATATAGTCTCAAGTCCAAATTTTACTGCAAAATACTATCCAAGTCCAACAAAAGGTGCTACTATTAATTCTTTCAAAACTTCACCACTTCCCATGAGATTTATCAATTTCAGTGAGAGTCATATCAAAATAAAGAGAATTTCAGCTTGCTTTATTTAAACTGTTTTAAGATTGAGAAAATGTTAAGTGAAGCCTTCCAACTTTATGATGAACCTTATGTATCAAAACTAAAATATAGCAACATGTGTATGGGTGTGTGTTTATATATGTGTAAATTGCTAAATGGGAACATGAGTGAGAAAACACACCCATACATAAGGGACACACCTTGAAATGGGCACTTCCATTATGTGCATTAGAAGCTAGCTGAAACATGATCCTTTGATCTACTTTGCCATAAATGCTATTTCCAGGCCTGTTCTGATGCCATCCCCATTCTGTCTATATTTTGATAAAGTTCGCTAATAAAACATATTTATTCCCTTTGCAATCCAGTTGTAGAACAAAGAATTGGCAAATGTGTTGCACAAGTGGAGTGCAAACAGTTTGCAAACACCCCTGTTGGGCAGCAAATGGATTGCAAATAGTTACTTAGTAACACCAAGCTTTGCAAACTGATACATGGAAAAATAATTCCAGTTATGTCAATTAGACTTTGCTACAGTACAGTAATAAAGGAGTTGAAAATAAGGGCTCAAACATTTTTACACTACAATTATACAAATACAGTCTTTGATACCCACATGATCGATATGATATCCCGAGACCCTGCACTAATAACCTTAGTTGTCAACTCATCTTAAGACACAACACCAAATATAAAACACCATTCCTCAATTTGCTTAGATTACATTTAGATTACGAGAAAAATTTATTGACAGTAAATAACAGTAAAATGTTATTTTTTTTAAAAAACTTTGGAAAAAGAGTCAATCCACTTAATTTACAAAAACAAAATAGCAACTACTTTTCCTTCAGCATTGTTCTGCATTCCAATAATGTGCTTCCATGAAATATTTTTAACCTCCATTTAAACCATATAATTTTCTATCAATATAACCTATGGAAAGAAAAAAGGAGCTAAAGGATTCCTGTTATATGAGGATTGATATGTGAAAAAAGACATCACGCTATTTAATTTTCACTATATTATATAGAGAACACGATTTTATCATTGTATGAAGATCTTTGTAATTTTTAAATAAACAATGAAATAAATAAATAAATAAAATCAGGTATTCAAACACTCAAAATGTGAAAGTTAGATGAGCCAGATAAAGTATATGCTATACTATAGTATAATTATTTGTACTTCCTAATGTTTTTAAATATTGTTTTAAATTAAATCATAGAAAATAATTTACTCCTGGATGCTGACAGATTATTTGACACGAAAAAGACTTTCAACAGTGAAAATCTGCAGCTAGGTAGATTTTTGGAGCAAAGGCTGGATGTCATAATTTAGGCTTGGCCATGCTTGCTCTCCCATTTCCAGTGAATCTGAACCATTCCAGGACTTACATGTTGACAACTGGTTTATGGTTATCATATTTTTGTTTATGTCAACTAAAAAGTTTATACTGAGCAGCTGATTCAAAGTGGCCGCTACAATAAAGCTAATGTGTTGGAAAACATATTTCACTGATGTCATTTAAATGGATGTCCATGAGATTTGTCCAAGGTTGGAACTTACTGATAGCCATTTGCGTGTACATATTCTATCAAGTAGATGACTTCTACTGGAGGATATGACTTCCTGTCAAGCCCTTTTTTTTTTTAGGGGGAGGGGGGGCAATGGGCTTGTTTTTTAACAGCTCAAATTGCTTGTGTACAATGAAGTTCTCATTGAATGTTTTAAGTTTTCAGATTACCTCCAGCTGGGTTCTGTAGTAAAGGGGATTATGGGCATATATCATGGTGGTAAAGAAAGGTCTCTCTATACTTTCTATATCTCTCTGTATTTTTTTTTGTTGTTGCTAAGATCACTGAAAATCGTACATATCGAAACAACCATGCTGAGGGCTTTGGGAGTAAAAAAGATTCGTTTCTTATGCATGGCATGTAGTGTTTTGGCAAGAATGATGTTTCCTACACATCTGTAGATGTTCATCAAGGTATATGGACATGTAAAGTGTTCATCATTTGTTTGAACTTTATAATGCCTATACTTAACAGAGCTGAATAGGTTTATTATCAGAGTGGATATGAAAGTATGCACTATCTTTATTCCAGAAAAGTTTTTGAAGTTCAAACACGTATTGGACGAAGCAGCTGAGTTATTTTCATGTAATCAAGAATCAAATGGTGCACTGAATAGGTGTGTTGCACAGATTGAAAGGCAAATACTGCTGACCCATGTGGTTTATAATTGTTTTCTGAAGCAGTAAGTTATACCATTCAGGAGGTAAATGTGAGGACTTTGAGTATATGGAGTTTGATATTCATAAAAAACTTTGATATTTAATATTTACATGCTATTGAATATGTTGAGTACTTTTTATAGGTGCACATTATCTTTTGTTCAAAACAGATCAATATTCAGTCATACTGAATACCCTACATGACTCTTGGTTCATCATGCATGACTGCATTGCTCTGCAACTTAGGAATAATACAGGTTGTTAATAATCAGTAAACACAGACTTAACTCCTCATAAGTTATTGACCCACAACATATCTGTCCCTATTGTTTCCACAAGATCCTATGAACTAAATAAGGACAAAACCCTCCAGAAAAAGGAGGCCTAAAAATAAAACTAAGTGCTGCAAATTATGAAGCATTTAAAAAACTTACCAAACAAGTGTTATCAAAAGTAAAATCTGAAAATAAAATGGATGTATAACAGATAATTCTACACAAAATGAAGTGGAAGTTCAAATTAGGATAAAGATTGAAGGGCATGACTGCATGAACAGTTTTACGATCAACCTATACAATACCTCATCATCAAGCCTTGTAAAAACTACACAAGTACAAACATTCTGCACTGAGTATTTACCAAAGACTGCGTAAATGATGAAACAATGAACTTCACATAGCTAAACATAGTTAATAATGAACTTATTGAATGTTTCTATTTGAACAAAGGATGTGTTGATGATGAAATAAACAAGAAAAATCAGATAGCTGAAGTTGATGTGAATTCACAAATGTTTGATGACAAGTGATCATGATCAGAGTTATCACACTAGGACTGGAAAATGATGCCACTTAACAGACTGTGCTTAAAAGTGCTGCTTCGGAAAATTATCCAGTGATTCATTCTCACCACAATAGCTGATACCTTGGTAGTTTCGGATATACAAGAAAATGAAAACAATACTGAAATGATGCGTGACTTAATCAGCAGGATGCACTAGTCTCTCTTATGTCGACAGACAACAGCAAAATCAGCATTAAAATGTCTTAAAATTTTACTGAGAAGCTAGATAATGCCATGAGTAATATAAATAACAAAATCCCCTCTATCTCTAGGCATATGACATACCGTAATTGTGAATCCTCTGAAAAATTTTGAGATCTTGAGGACATTATGCAGTCCATAAAAAAAATCTGGAGAGTAAGACGGGTTTGATCATATCATAATCCCAAGGAATTCTTCATGGGCTCCAAAAAACTTGTCTCAACCTTCAAACAACCAGATAATGTTTGCAAAACTTACACTGTTCCATTTGAGTAAGTCCTGAACCATTCCCTACTACCGATAGTAGATTGTGGGTCAAGTCCAATGCCGAAAGACCTGACAATATATAGGCCAGGTCAAATCCTTCTCGCAGGAATAGTCCTTCAAACCACAACACCTACTGCATCTGAAACCAAGTGTTACTTACAGGTTCCTCTCAATTATTAAAAATGTTCACAGAAGCAGCTTGCAATCAAATGTAGACATTAGAACATTTGCAGTAGCAACAGTTGACTCCTTGTAATATGAACTGAGACAAATGAATCTTGATGAAGTTCAACATGTAATCTTACATGTTGGTGGAAATGATGCAAATGATGGTAGTGCCATTGATGCATTAAAACTGCAATGTAAATCATTATCAAAATGCCAGGTTACTGTTTCTGGGCTTTTGCCAAAGGTAAATGCAAATACCAACTTATATGATAAAATACTTAGCACTTTGCACTGACCTTGGTGCATCCCATGACCCAAACTACAAATCGTTTTCTTTACGCCTCTTGTGAACTACCCGACTGCCTCTTTCACGCAGACCAGATTCATTTGCGGGAGAAAGGCACTGCAAGTCTATTTTAAAATATTGATAAGCCTGTCCAATATTAGAACCTACCCAGCAGACTCGTATGTGCACAGAAGAGCCTCAAGCAGTACTCCTTATTTTGAGAATCATACCAATACAAATAAAGTTTGGTGAACACTCTTGAGGCACACCATGTGCTAGTTTCCGCTATCATCATCACTACAAAGACCGATGCAGAGAACCATTCAGTCCTCCATCATGTAGGGCAGTGGTTCCCATACTTTTTTGATCACGACCCTAAATACCATCTTTTGCGACCCAAAATGCAGTACCAGTATAGGGTCACGAGGGTCCTTGCGATGCTCATTTGGGTCACGACTCGGGGTTTGGGAACCACTGGTGTAGGGGATAGAATGGGTCACATGAATGGCAAGAAGCATATTGTATGTGCTACATAAAATAGATCATAACATAGCAGACTGCTGGAGTTATAGTTAGCTATATACCTTGTTATACAATAGGCATAATAGTTTGGTGTGGTGATTTCTAATGCTCATGCCAACTAAATGTTTCTTATGGGATAGAAGTTGCTTGTAATGCTGAAAATAACCTTACAAATAATTCATGCCTGCATCAAGAATTGTGTGATATTGACACCTATTCAGTGATATTGACACCTATTCAGTTAGCACCAATCTGAAGTCTTGCTTTGGATTTTCTCAAAAAGGTCTAAAAATAGCTAACCATAACATCAGACATCTTCTCCCAAGTTGCATACATGTGAACCTCCCGCACGGGAGGGGTTTTGTCCCGAGTGTAGGGGTGTCTCTCGTCCCTCCTGTCACTTACTGAAATCTCCCGCACACCAAAATTATTATTGAAAATTTTCTTTTTTTCTTTTTTTTTCACATTCTGGCTATAGTGTAGTATATTTATGGTAATACTGCCTATGATCATCAGACTGATAATTTCATCCTTATATCCTGTTGGCATGGTCAACTGGCTGTATTTGAAGTTTGTCGAGGTGGATTATGCTATGTGTGAGTAGAAGTAATTTGGAAAGGATTAAAGACACTAATTGATTATGGCTGGGTTACTGAAAAACTCAATCAGCATGAAACAATAAACATTACTTTGATCCTGTCCGCAAGGTATGTTCTACTCCATATCTTAAAGTTGTAAAGATGAATTAGAGTCTATACTATGTATGATAAAAAGTAATCTGGACAGGATTAAAGATGTTAATTGATTATGGTTGGATTACTCAAGAGCTCAAGTGCCATAAAACTTGCTTGGTTTGACTTTGGTGTTCAAAGTTAGTTGAGACGTCTAAGCGCGCATTATCTCCCAATGCCAAAACACCAAAATCCAAGCAAGCGAAATATCACACAAAATTCAGTGATGGATGTCTTTGTCTATAATTCTAGTAAGTGATAATCATTTTCCGCATTTTATTCTATTGTTAAATAATGGTGACAATGATGAAAACAAAGGCGTCTGCAAATTAAGCTTAAAATCACAAAGGGTGTGATAGTCTAATCATTAATGTATACAACAGTGCTTCATGTGGATAATTTTACTTACATTAAAACAACATTAGATGTTTGAGAGTGCAATAAATACTCAGTAATTCTATTAGGTGGGTTTTCTTATCTCCTATGATCAATACTGATAATTATCAGCTATTGATGGGTGAACAATACAAAAATATTATAGGTCTGGAATGATAATTGGAAATTGAAAACAGTGATAGGTTCCTTTAAAAGGAAAATTTCGCTGAGCCTTATGAAACCACTGCAACAGATTCTATAATATTTCAGAGAGATAAATCTCCATTGGGCCAATTGCATTGGATATGCAAGTGATAATTGCATTATTATAATATTTTAATTTACCTATTTATGGCAAGTAAATTAAAAAGTTCTAATGTTTTGCATTTTATATTGCAGTGGTGAAGATGTCTGAGAGGTTCATGACATTAACCCAGAGTGAGAGAACTGCACTTGAAGATGAAATTCAGGACTACATTCTGACTCCCAAGGAATAACTTCCCAAATTCGACAGAGACAGTACCAGTCTTGAGCAGTTTTGGCAGACAGTTGGCAATCTGACTCGACCCACAGGCAGGAAACAATTTAAACTTCTTGGTGAACTCGGTACAGTTGTATTGAGACTGCCACATTCCAAAGCAGACACTGAAAGGATATTTTCCATTCTGAGGAAAATTCAGGCTGACTCTAGAGGAAACCTAGATCCAGTGACAGTACATAATCTTGTAAGTGTTAAGATAAATAAAGATAACGACTGCCACCAATATAATCCAGTCAATGATCTTGTTAGAAATGCTAAAAATGCTTGTGTTACATATATGGAGAGTGTGAAAGGCAACAAGTTAATGTGAAAGAACTGAATTGCATATTTTAATATTAAAAATATGGAAATTTGTTCAATAGTAGTAAATTTTGATCATTTGCATGCCAAAAATCGGATCGATAAAAAACCTCCTTCTTTTGAGGTCAAAACTCCTGACCAAATTTTGCAAATCTCCCTCTTTGTTCAAAGCTGACCCCTCATTTTTATCACATGTATGATTAGCTGGATTAAATCAAAATTGACTTGAATCTTGACAACTCAGCAGATACTTTTAGCTTGTGTACAACTTTCATAAAATACTCCACCAATTAAAACATTGTCAGTTAATGGCTTCAAATTTCAGTCCAAAGAACTGTCTAACAGACATGTGGTTGATTATTATTTTACCTTTCTAACAAAGTTAAGTATCAATGCAGGTATGGCCTGGAAACACCTGAACATTATTCAGTTTTGACTGAAATATTAATGGCTCATGCAGAACTTTGTTTTTGGAACTATTTCTGTTCTTATTATTCATTATTGACCAACCACTTTATATAGAAAAATGTGATACCAATCTTTGAGATACTGGATCACTTAAGCCTAATTGATAATTGGTGTGAAATTAACAATGGTGATCAATAAATCGTACAAACAAAATGCATAACAAAACCTTGCAAGAAATAGAGACTAATGGTTAATGATTGGCAAATAAACCCTCATGAATATGACACAACAAACACTCTTGGGTGTTTATATACAATACAAATTAAAGTGGAATCATCACACTGATCACCTCAGACCTGGCAACTCAAAAGAGACATTGTCAGTAACTTTCCTTGGTAAACTCTCCAACTATATTTCTTTAGAATGTCAAATACTTTTCTAAAATTGAAATAAAAAACAACACAAATCCCGATCAATTTGTGGAATTCTACACACTGCCCAAAACTCATAAAAGTCCTGTCCATACTTTACCTTTAAATTATCCAGGACGACCTATTATACCAGGGTGTAATTCATATATGGATAACCTATCCGAATGTATAGTGTTTTGCAACATTTAATGAAATCACTTACTTCATACATTAAAGATACTACTGATTTCATGAAAAAGTTTAAATCTATTCCATAACTATCTCATAATTCTCTCCTTGTATCTTTAGATGTAACATCACTGTATACAAACATACTGCATGCAGATGGTATTGAGGCATGTACAGATTTTCATGGCAACAATCCTAATAATAACAAACTATCGAGTATAAAACTTATCTTGGAAAATATTAATTTCCAATTTTATAGTACAAATTACATCCAAAAAATGGATACGTCAATGGATAGTCCTATGGCTCTTTCATACGCTTGCCTTTTCATGGGTAAATAAGAAAAAAGATTTTCTTGAAAACCAGAGTCTCAACCCAACTGTTTGGTTAAGACTTTTATATGACATATTTATGATCTGGAACCATTCAGAATAAGAACTACAAGAATGTATTGATTACCTAAATAATTTTCACCCCACAAATTTACTTATACTGCATCCAGTATGCATGTATCATTTTTAGATGTAAATGTGATGAAAAATGCTGACAATACTATCTCCACCAATGTTCATATCAAAGAAACTAATATCAACCAGTATATGGAATATTCATCTTGTCATCACAGGTCATGTAAAAACAGTATACCTTATAGCCAGGCAAAAAGATACCGATGTATTATTTCAGATGATTGTCAATTACAAAATTCTTTGAATGAATTAAAAACATATTTCCAAAGCAGGAACTATCTATTCACATAACTGATTCTGCTTATAATAAAGTCCATATTCTTACTTAAAATAATGCTTTAAACACAGTAGAATGTATGAAAGAAAATTTTTTAAATTCCTTTTAAACAACAATATAATCCTTCATTACCTAATATAGACCTTACAATTAATAAATATTGGAATTTCCTCAACTTATCAAATTAAAACAGCATAAAAACACTTAAAAAAAGTAAGCCAATTCTTGGTAATAGAAGACCTACGAATTTGCAACATTTTTTTTATTAGAACTAAACCAATAGAAAATACAAAATGATATTTTTCATCATCTAGATGTAATGGACATTGGTGCTCACAATGTACAAATATTACAGAAAGTACCTATTTTAGTAGCTCCAATACAAAAGAATTGTTTTCTCCACATTATAACACTGACTGCATATCGACTGATGTAATTTATTTGACAACCTGAAAAAAATGTAACATGTAATATGTTGGACAAACACTTCAACAAATGTCATTACTTTTCTGTGTGTGAGTGTGTCTGTGAGTATTTTTGATGCATGTGTGTGTGGATGAATATGTGTCATTAAATGAAATTCATTGTAACAATTTTCATTTTGTAACCAATTTATGTTATGGATTTATTTAAGATGAAACCTTTTAGCACATTTGAATTTAATGTAAATATATTGAAACCTTAAAATCCAAAATATAAACGTGGAACCTCATGAAATATGCAATCATAATAACAGGGTTACATAAAATAGTATTAAAAAACTGATTTCTTAAAATTCGATCCCCCTTTATGAAAAATTATTAAAGAAATTTCCACCAAAATAGGCCAGAGGAAAAAAGTAAAACCTTAATGCATATCTACATTAGCCACATATCTAGCCTACACAGTTTCAATACAATCCTGTATGTGGTGTGGAAAGGAGAAACTATAACAAACTGCTTGTACATGTTTTATGGTAGCAGTAGATCAATGATTTAGATTAATAGCTTTGTTCATCTAAAGACGCACCAACCTGCAATAATTGTATATCATATAGATGTAATTGTAGAAGGTCTCATGGAAGATTTGCTTATTGACCACATGAGTTCCTTGTTTAAATATAGTTATTAATATTATTATTATCATTATTATTGTTAGTACTAGTATTAGTATAGGGATAGTTCAATATGGATTGGAATAGGTCCAATTATCAAATAATCACTCTATGAGCTACAACTATGAAGTGTGTATGCATGAAGAAAATTTTTAAATATGGCTTTTTTAAAAGAATAAATCATCTTCCTAGACACAAATTTCTATGTAAATTCTACCTGCAACTAGGAGGAATATCAAAAGAAGTGGGACAGGAGAGCGAGAGAGTATAAATGGCCATATGAATTATAATTTCATAAAATCAGCACTTCAATATGCAAAACTCTAGTTTGATACTTACTGTCTGGATCCCATCAGAAAAGCTGTACAAAATATCAATTGTACCACAGTTTTTGAATCCTGGAAGGACGATATCTGTAGAATTCACCTCCATGGTCCCTGGTGGCTGGTTTCCTGTTATTATCCCATATATCTTGCCACACACAGGACAGGCAGGTTTGTATTTCATTGCGAGCTCCATACACTGTCTACACAGAACATGACCACACTCATTAAAGGCTTTGGGATCTACTGGTGTGTCCATGCAAATTGGGCAGGTCTCCATTTGATTTTCATGACCACCCCTGCTGCCATAGAGATGATTGCTGGGAGGCTCCCTGTGTGTGACACTTATTGCACTGATATTCTGTATTGTAACCTTGAGACTTTGTTGACCATGCCCTGAAAATAGTACACATATATCTGCATTAATTAGTGTCTCACCTGCAACAACACTGAAACCTATTCATAGTGAACCAAGTATAGGTGAAGTGAAATTTGTTTGCTAAAAACAAAACACAATATTATTGTAAATGAAAAACATGCATAACACCAGAGGCCCAGGTGGTCATGATATTGCTCACCTGGTTTACTGACATAAGACAGACAAGCTTGAATACATTTCATTTACATCTTCCAGTGCAGCAGTAAGCTCAGTCACTCAGCTGCCAGAACTTCATTGTAGAGATAACACATATAATTATACTTGTCAAACTTCTTCCTAATAAAGACTTGCACATCATGTTTGATCAAAACAGATCTACAAATACAGACTACAGAGAGCCAATCAGGTGCAAGATTAATTCATTAATTTGTATAAATGTTCCTCATAATCCAACCTGCCAAAGAGCTTAACAAAATAAGCTTAATTAACCAATATGAGAAATATCAGTTCACAAATCAAATGAAGCCTCCAGAATGGTAACAAGTTCAGCCAATCAGATGCAAGTTTATCTGATTAACAAACATGGAATCTCTTCATAATCAAACTCATCCAAGATTTTGATGACATATAAGCCTACATACCAAATCTAATCAAAGTCAGTTAATAAATGAAGCCTCCAGAGTGGTAACAAACTCAGCTAATTGGATGCAAAATCACTTAATTGATATGGATGGATGTTGCCAATAACTCAACTTGTACAAGATCTTGATGAAACTTAAATACCAAATCTGATCAAAACTGGTCTATACATTAAGCCACCAAAGTGGTAACAATAATCTGAATAGTTCATATATAAAGACTCCCAAGTAGTAACAAGCTATACCAGTCAGATGCAAGATCACCTCATTAATACATGTATATTTAATTCATAATACACTGATTGGATATCTTCATCATATAAGTCTATTTAGTACGTCTGATACAAATTTATCAGAAACGAAATTGATGAAAGTGCTAAAACGCTCACCTGATCAGATGCATTATCACCTCATTAGTATGCATGACTCATTTATAAATGCAGTCATCCAAGATCTTGATGATATAAACCCATATTCCAAAGCTGATAAAAAAGGATCAGAAATATGACTTCTAGAGTGGTAACAAGCTTAACCAATCAGATGCATGATCACTTCATTTTTATGCGTGGTTATCACTCATTATCAAATTCGTTCCAAACTTTTACGATACAGACTATATTCCAGGTTTGATCAGATTTGGACCAGAAATATGACCTCCTGAGTGGAAAAAAGCAATTTTTGATACACAATTGTATATCAAATGACTGAAGAGTTCCATAACCCCTGAAAATTTTGGTAAGGACTGAATTAATTTAACTCACAATCAGTTAAATTATGATGCAACAGCATATTTTTTCTGCAATCAAATGGCAGCTGAAAATTCTGTTTATCTGAAAGATTATTTTCCAGGTCATGAGAAAACCTATTCTTTTTCCCAACCTTTTCCCGATTTCCCGGTAGTGTGGGAATCCTAAGTAGGGCATGGTTGACAATGGAGATTATTGACCAATGAGTTTCAATGACTTGGACCTCTGGTCAAGGTATGCAGTTTTGAACTAAACTTAATGTCCAGAAATGTCATTATTTCTTATTAGACCTACCATAACCATGACCCCAACTTTTGGACCCAACAATCTATAGGTTTCATTATTACCATAAGTGCAAGCCATCCACCAAATTTGGCCAAGGAACTTAATCTAGCTAGAACAAAAGTTATTCTGCAAAACACACTTCTCTTTGAGATATGGTGACCCTGAACTTTGACCTTTTGACCCCAAAATCAATATACCTCTTCCATACTTGCAGTGTAAACCATCCACAAACACTGATCAAGGTATGTCGTCTAGAACAATAGTTATTATGCAAAAACCATCTTTTCATTCAGTCAGTGACCTTTAGACCTTTTGACCCCAAAATTAATAGTTTTGCCTTATGACAGGCCTATACAATTTCAAAAAAGTTTGGTAATTTAGGCATTTCCATGTTTGAAAAATAGACTTTAAGTTTGCTATGTGCATGACATAAAATACAATAAACTTTTTAATTTTGTAAAGGACAAATTAAGAGTGAAACATGAAAGTTTCAAAAAATCATTTTTTTAACAAAACTTAAGGGATATGTATATCATTTATGTACTGTGATAGTAATATGATATGTAAAGAAAGTGTTTTAAATTGAATATTGATATAAACATTAACTAATTTACTTAACTTAATGAAAATAATTGTTGAAATGTTTCTCTTGTATAATAACTCATATAGAACTATGACATTTTATTTCTTGACTGACTTTATCTAATTTTGAATTATTAGGGAAGGGCACTGAAATCAGAGTAGGAGATGAGCAGCAAATGTCTGCTCAATGAAACTACATCGAAGGGCAAATGAACTACCCAACAAAGTTGTTTGGGGGACAAATGTCCTCTTTTTATAAGTTCATGGGAGGGTGAATGTCCTCAAATCCTGATTGTTATTTAGCTAATGAAACCGTAGCTTGTGTCCTCGGTAAATTAGCTGAAGTCTGTGCCTCTGAATGGAAATATAAGAGCTCTTACCAGACATTTCGCTGTTCTCTGACTTCTCTGCAGCACTTGGACTCGGTGTCATCTGCTTATGAACCTTTTCAGCAGCACCAAACATGCTACTGACATCTTGCTGGAGTTGCTTTTGCTGTAATTTTGCCTTAATGATTTGATATATATGGTCCACTTCTCTCCTTAAGCCTCTGAGTACAAATCCAGCTCTACTTATTTTCTCTATTACTTCAATGCTGACACAATGTTCTTTTGCTATTTGAATAATATTTTCTATATCTTCTATCAAAAGCTTCCTAAATAAATTTTTATCTTTCACTTCAACTGATTTTATAATTTTCATAACAGAAGCAGAAACTTTTTCTTTCTTTTCCATATCAGTATTAGTGGGACTTAATTCAGGTTTACAGCCTGGTTGTCCATCTCTTCCATCTGGTTTCTCTGGGACACAAGTCTCTGGATGAACTTCATCTATTTCACTACTGATAATTTTCTTTATTACTGCATCAACACCAGAAAATATGTCATCTGCTGTAGTCACAAGTAAACCTGTGCAAGATTCTGATAGATGAATCAGAATTTTTCCCTTGTGTTTCTTCTTTAACTCTTCTAACAAGTGGATTTTCTCAGAAGGCAGCTTGAAATAGTCTTTTGACAATGGATAAAGTCTTTCCTTAACACAACCTTTGATAGTCTTATCTATACCCTTCAACTGTTTAGGATCTCTGGAAAAGAGATGTATTTCCTCAGTAAGATGGTTTGGTATCCAAATCACTTCAAGCTTTGGTAAGTGGATATCAATATAGTCACACATTTCGGAACAAGCGAAAAGTTCAAACTGATAGCCTGGAGAGAAGACTTCCTCAAGAACTTCATTATGAGCCATCTTCAGGAGTTCTTCAAGATGTCCTGCAGCAGCTTTAACTTCATCCTTAGGACCCTTCAGCAGAAAGACATTTAGGTTTTTATCATGGACGATCTCCGTGCTGGGAAATTTGAGACCTATTTCCTTCAGATAATCAAATCTTGTCATCACCAATTGCCACATGAAGTCAACAATCACCATTTCTTTGTGACTGTTGAAAGATTTTGTAGCATCTGTTATTAGCTCTGTAACTATTTGCATCACAAGCTGTTGATGATCCTTGTGACAGAGAATATATACAGTTACTTGGTTACCCTCACCAACCAATTCAACCCGGGCACAGTCTAATTCCTTTCTCTCTTTTAGTATTTCTCTGACATCATCTTGTATTCTAGGATCAATTCCAGTTGAGTCAATGGACAAAGACTCCTGTGCACATATGTAAACACTGTGAATCACACCATCAACAAAGTCTTTTACATCTGATTCTTCTTGAAACTGTTCATTTGAGACTTCAAATATGAAGAAGTCTTTGAAATGATCATCAGCAAATACCTTACAATGATGATTTGCTACTATGGCATCTAACATCTTTCTTCCACAATCTGTTTGAGTGTAAAAGTTCCAAATTAGTTGAAACTTCATGCTGAATGACACCAGGTGTTTTGAAACATCAGCTTCATTCTTCTTTCCCTGTTTCTTGAGATACTTAATCAACAGTTTAAGGACTTGGTCATTTCCTAAAAAACAAAACAAAATGCAATTAATGATAATGACCAGGTAAATAACTATTTAACTATTTACTGATGTGTTCACTATTTTGAAATATATATATATATATATATATATATATATATATATATATATATATATATATATGTGTGTGTGTGTGTGTGTGTGTGTGTGTGTGTGTGTGTGTGAGTTAGTGCACTAGTCCATGACACAATAACTATATCGCATTTTGACACTTTTTTCATATCTTTCAATATTTTTGGGTCTTTTATTTTTAGAAAGGTACATGCTTAGACAATGTGTTCAATGTTACATCTGATGCAATTAAATTACAATAGTAAAATTTGAATGTTACATTAAACACAATGATGTCAAGGGGGATATACTGCCTATCAGGATAGCTGCCCAGTAATGCAAATGGCTTAGAAGCTACATTCAAATCCAAAGAAATCCACCTCTGAAATGAACATTGTTTCCCGTTATCTCATGCATTTCCCAGATATGGTTGTCCTCAGCACTGCAGTCATAATCAGTCAGTCAATGCAGACGCACATTTCACGCTGTCATTGCACTATTTTTATAGATTCTATAAAAGGAAACCTGATTAGTTTCATGTGTGATGATTCACACTTATTAGAGGACAGGTATGGAATAAGGATGACCCACTAAACTTTAAAATCCATCTTCAAAGTCCATAATGTTTGGCAGATCGGCTGGGTATATAAACCCCAGTTCCAGGAGCATCCTGATTCGGTACCTTTATTCTGATGAGTGTGAATTATCACATGAAACCAGTCAGGTGTTCTCACATAGGATCTATAGAGACAGTCATACTTCATTTTTAAGCCCCACTTACCCTGTCCAAGAAATAGTCCACAGATCACAACATTCCGTACATATGAAAGTGGCATGTCATTCACCGAGGCCAGAAACAGTAACTGTAGACTATCAACATTCAACAAGGAAAAAAGTTAAAAGAACAGTGAATGGCACATGATTTGCCTGCCTTGTGTTTGATAGTCCACTATGTGTGCACTACACAAATTAAACTTAATGTGCAGAAACCATGTTTTTTTCTTATTAGACTCAATATAACCATGACCTCTGACCTTTAGAACACAGAATCTATAGGTTTATTTATTACCCTAAGTACATGCCATCCACAAGGTTTGGTCAAGGAACATACTTTACAGCAAAAGTTATTCTGCAAAACCATGGACAATGGCCTTTACCTCTGACTTGTTGACTCCAAAATCAACAGGCTTCTTCTATACCTTAAATGCATGCCCTCCAAAAACTTTGATCAAGGTATGTGGTCTAGAAGCAAAGTTATCATGCAAAAACCATTTTTCTTCTTTCAGTCAATGTAACCTTGACCTTTTATCTTTTGATCCCAAAATTAATAGCCTTTTTACTAACAACATTTTTCATTTATTCACTAACTTTGGTAAAGGTACATCTAAAATAACTGAAATATTTGTGCAGAAACAATTTTTCTTTTTTCAGTCACAGTGATCTTGACCTCTGACCTTATGACCCAAACATTAATAGGCTTCTTCCTTAGCCAATGTGCAAGCCATCCACAAAGTTTGGTCCATTTCTGTGATGTAGAACTAATGTTATTGTGCAGAAAATAATTGATTTCAGTGATGGACCTTGAGATTTGACATTTTGACCCCAAAATCAATAGGTTCCTTCCTTACCCAAGTGCAAATCATTCATACGTTTGGTAACTACAGATGGTGGAGAACTGGAGTTTTTAAGCAGAAACCATTTTTCTTCTTTCAGTCACATTACCCATGAACTTTGACAAACTAGACACCACTAGAAGACTTTTGGTTAAAATCCGATGCCAACTTGACCATCCATTCAGGAGAATTAGTCACAAGATGTTCAACATGTTTATTGTAGCAGTCTGAGGGCCCCTTTTAGATATCATAAGAAGTCTTTTGGTGTTTTTGTGTAACAGGGAAATAAAAAAAATTATTTTATTTGCATAATTCAGAACTCTTACTATAAAAAGCCAAAGATCTGACAAAAGAAAGTGTATAGAATTCTATATTAAAACCATTTAAACCAGGCGATTTTCCATTTCTCATATTTTGTAATGCAGAAAGACATTCTAGTATTGAAAGTGGACCTTCAAGTAAGTCCCTGTGATCTGTAGATAACTTATTTATAAATGGATTAGAAGAGTCAAAGAACATATTTTTTGTGATTATCATCGATTAAAAGATTTCTAGGTGAATACAAATTTTCATAAAATGACTTTTGTTCATGAAGAAAGGTGTTCAAATAATGTAATTTCTAACCCATTACCAAGAATTATTTTAGATATCTGTTTCTCTGTCTTTTTTCCAGTTAAAAAAAAAAAACTTGTTGCATTTTTCAACCTCTACTTTCTGTCTTTCCTTGACTCTCAGAATAATACTTTTTTTCCTTCTTTAATACTTTTTAATTTTGTTTCTAAAATAATAGATTCATCACATTTACCATTAGATTGATCACTATCATAGAAGTTCTTAAGTTTTTCTCTATCTCCTCTTCATGTTGATCTGTCTGTTTCTTGCTTAAAAATGAATAAGATATTGTTTTACCACATAACATTATTTTGAGAATTTCCCAGAATAATTGATTATCAATAGCTGTCAGGGAATTGTATAAATCCCTTTTATTAAATACATGTACTCGGGTTTTGTTTTTCAGTATAACAATGATACCCGAGAGTGAGTTATGTATATTGTACAATATTTCGAAACAGTGAGTTCGGTTCACCCCATGCCGCACGTGCGAAGTGCTTTCGATGGGAAAAACCGAATGCATCAACTGTACGGATGATGTAGAGCTGCATCGTCTGTGTATAAATGCCTCACCGTAAGACTAAATCTTTACATTATGGAACGTCTTGTCAGTGAGCAGTCTACTTAAAGATTTGCACGTCTTCAGCTGTAGAGGTACGTAAATTATTGATTAATTTATGGTGTATATTTTCTATTCTTGTTTGTATATTTTTTATTCTTGTTTGTTCCTAATAAGAGCTTTATATTAGCAATATAAAGTGGCATTTTTAGGAAACGTTTAGTACCATAAGATTCTTATCGGACACGTGTAGGTTCACTTCTGAACTTGTTTATTGCTTCGTAATGTTGTGCCGATAATGTAATTTGTATAACTTACCGAATGTAACATCATTACGTGTTATCGTATATGCCCGTGTCAATCATACTACACGGTGTTAGATTTATTTTCAGCTGTAGAGATCAGAGTCGACGAGGTCCCAGCTATAGAGGGGACAATAGAAGTTGACTATAGCAGCTGTAAAGCTAACCATAGCAGCCATGGAGCTGAATAAACAGTATGTTGCTTGAATACCAGGTGATCGGGCATTGTTGACCCATTGGTGGGCATGGATTGCTTGATTGACCAGTCTGACTAGCAGCCAAGTATGCTAGTGACGGAGTGTTTGTGAGTCACTCCATATATGTAATCTTTTAGCTGTGGGCTAATTTTGGGTTTTTGTGATACCCAGTGGTTTGGGAGTGTAAGATATTTTGCAGGATATCTATCCCATTTGTTTGCACCACATTTTATTATTTGAATAAAGTGCCTCATGTTTCATTATTTGAGGGTATACATTTTTGCTATATGAGTAAAAATACATCATTTTTGCTATCTGAGTAAAACACATCATTCCTTTCATCGTATGAGATGAATCATTAGCCTTTATCATTGCACTGTGTATTTATTTATTTGTATTCATATTTGGGTTACCGTATTAGGTTCGTGCGGATTATGTTAATTTGTCCAATATTTGGACCCTATACACGCACGTATTAATCATAACCTTTCTTCCCATTCAAGTCATTCATCAATAAACATTTTATTTTATCACCAACAACAGTGTTCTGTTATAAATCCGAAATCCAACCCGGTTATCGTGTTACAATGGTGTCAGAAGTGGGATCTCGGATTTAACGGAACACTAAATTTGTTGTTTCATTATTCTTGTATGATCTTATGTGTATTTCAGACGTTCCTGACAAGACAGTGAAGTTAAGTAGCCATATAGCATTACTTTATTAATTTTTTTTTGGTACACATTTCATGTTTTTGTTGCCTTCTGATAAGGAAAATACAGTTTGTTTGTTGAAATCATAGCAATTACACATTTTGTTTCCACAATAGTGCACTTTAGGTTGGTCATATCAGATTTTTGAAATGTCGTCAATGAAAGAACTTGTGGAACTGGGGAAACAGTTTGGCTACGAAGGGGAATCTCTTAAAACTTTTGTTCGTGAAGAACAGGCTAGGGAAAGGGATCAGAGGTTAAAGGAGAGGGAAATAGAGCGACAGGAGAGGGAAATAGAGCGGGATCAGAGGTTAAAGGAGAGGGAAATAGAGCGACAGGTAGAGCAGGAAAGAAGGGAATTTGAGAGGGAGAAGATAGAATTAGAAAAACAGGCCGAAAGGGAGAAAATGCTATTCGAGGAAAAGAAGATAGAATTAGAGAAGGAGGCAGAGAAGGAAATGATACGATGGGAGAATTAAGCAGAAAGGGAGAAGGTAGAAATGCTTAAAGAAATAGAGGATAGGAAATTAGAAGGGGAAAAGCGAGTGAGGTTAGAAACTTTAGAGATAGAAGATAGAAATAGGAAGAGGGAGTATCAGAGAAATTCTGAGCTATTGAAAACCAAAAGGGAGGGGGAACATGATTCTAAACTGAGAGGTCCAAAATTGCCCCCATTTGAAAATGATAAAGATAACATGGATAGTTATCTAAACAGGTTTGAAAGGTACGCCGCAGTACAAAAATGGAAGAAAGACGATTGGTCGCTCCATCTTAGCGCGTTGCTTAAGGGTAGAGCGTTAGACGTGTATTCTCGTTTACCCGCGGCCGATTCGCTAAATTACCTCGCGCTGAAAGACGCACTTCTGAAGAAATACGAGCTAACCAAGCAAGGGTTTCGCAAGAAGTTTAAATATAGCAAACCCGAGAGAGGCGAGACATTCACCCAGTTCGTCAGTAGGACGTGCAATTACTTGCAGCGATGGGTGGAATGTGGTAAAGTCGTGAAGACATTTGAGGGTCTTATCGATTTCTTGCTTCGTGACCAGCTACTGACAACTTGTGGCAAAGAGTTGTATTTATTCTTGAGGGAAAAGTCCTTCATGAATATATATGACATGGCCACACAGGCGGACTTATTCGCTGAAGCTCGGGGAGGTTCGCAGAATGTCATCTCGCGAGACAGCAAAGGTGGGAATCAGGTCAGGGATGGATCAAAAACCCAGGGAACCTGAAAAACCTGTCAGGGATAACCAGGGAAGGCATAAGGACAAGCAATGTTTCATTTGCAAGGAGTGGGGTCATATCTCCCCCAATTGTCCTAAGCGGAAGGGATCGGTCCATAGAGTCGCGGTAGCCATTGAAGACAGACGGTCGGTAGATGGAAAACTCGATGTTTCCCAGCGGGCTAACCGGGAAGCTGTACACGAGCCAGTGGTGCGTGCAGAGATCGGTCGCGACGCTATACAATCGATCGGCACGTGTATTTCCTCCGAGGCAAGGGTACCGACAGCGAATGGCACTGTCAACGGAAAAAAGGTGACCATGTTACGAGACACGGGGTGCACTACTGTAGTCGTGAAACGGAGCCTCGTTCGCGATGACCAATTGCTTGGGTTCAAATCGCCTTGTATGCTACTGGACCAAACAATCGATCACGTTCGTGTCGCAAGGATAGGTATCGAAACACCTTTTCTGACCGGAACCGTTGAAGCGTTGTGCATAGCCAACCCGATTTATGAACTTACGATTGGCAATGTACAGGGATCTAGACTCCCAACCATGTCAGACTTCCGACTCCCAATCATCCAAGCAGTGCAAACTAGACCTCAGGTAAGGGAGGATAACAAACCCCTACGTAAATTAAAGGTACCGGAAACAATTACTGATATCCCCCATGAAGAATTTTTGAATGCGCAAGAACGCGACGCGTCTCTACGCATAACCGCAGATAAAGTGTTGTCGGGTACTGTGAGGAATTTTAAGAACGGGGGGTCCTCTAAATTTCTACTTCGAAAGGGTTTAATGTACAGGGAATATACTACGCCTGACGATAGGAAGTTCTTGCAACTAGTTGTTCCCCAGGAATTCAGGTCGCATGTACTCAAGGTCGCGCACGAATCGAGTATGGCGGGTCATTTAGATAAGAAGAAAACAGCTGATAGGGTATTACGAGAATTCTATTGCCCTGGTGTCAATAGCGATGTAAGGCGGTTTTGTCATTCATGCGATGTTTGCCAGAAGACGGTCTCTAAGGGAAGGATAACTAGAGTACCGTTAGGTCAGGAAGAAAGACGGGACAAACTGTTTTTAAATTGACTTTCGGCAACTGAATAAAATCACCGTGTTCGATGCAGAACCAATGCCAGACAGAGACAATTTATTTTCAAAGTTGGCAGGTCATAAATACTTTTCCGAGTTAGACCTTACCAAGGGATATTGGCAGGTACCATTCGCTGATAATGCCCGCGAGTTAACGGCATTCGCGACTCCCAGAGGTCTTTATCAATTTAAAGTCATGCCTTTCGGTTCAGTCAACGCCGGTGCGTCGTGTGTTCGTCTCATGCGCAAATTGTTAAACGGTATGAAAAACGTTGACAGTTTTATAGATGATATCTTCGTTTATACATATACCTGGGAGGAACATGTTAGAGTATTGAGGGATCTGTTCGATAGACTTCACAGTGCTAATCTTACAGCTAGGCCCACCAAATGTAGTATAGGATATTTTGACCTAGAATGTTTGGGCCATCTTGTAAGTGGACTAGGCCAGTTGAAACCCCACCCAGACAAAATAGGAGCAGTCAGAGATGCACCTAGACCAGGGACCAAGAAACAAGTAAGATCTTTCCTAGGTTTGATTGGGTTTTACAGGAAATTTGTCCCCAATTTTTCGGCTATTGCCAGCCCATTAACAGACTTGACTGGGAAAGGGCAACCAAATAAAGTTTCCTGGGGTGTGTACCAGGAAAATGCGGTTAACGCTTTAAAACAGAAACTGATAAGTGCACCAATCTTAAAGTTGCCAGAATTGAACAAAGCTTTTGTGCTGAGGACTGATGCGTCCGATACGGGACTTGGGGCTGTTTTGCTACAGGAGCAAGAGGGGATGAAATTGACCATCGCTTATGCAAGGAGGAAATTGCTCTCTAGGGAGCAAAACTACTCCGTGATTGAGAAGGAGTGCCTAGCCTTAGTATGGGGAATAGGAAAATTCCATACATATCTTTTCGGGAGGGAATTTACCTTACAAACAGACCATCGGCCGCTCTTATACTTGAATAAAGCAAAGGTCGCCAACGCAAGATTGATGCGTTGGGCGTTGTCTTTGCAACCGTATACTTTCCGAATCGAGGCGATTCGAGGGTCGGAAAATGTTGGTGCTGATTTTTTAAGTAGGGTGTAATTAGCAGATCATTTTCATTCAGTATTAAAAGTTGAATGTTTTAATAATTGTTTATGTTCACATTCCGTGATTTTTCTAAAAGTGTTACCACTTTTTTTAAGGGGGGAGGTATTGTCACGGAATTGTATAAATCCCTTTTATTAAATACATGTACTCGGGTTTTGTTTTTCAGTATAACAACGATACCCGAGAGTGAGTTATGTATATTGTACAATATTTCGAAACAGTGAGTTCGGTTCACCCCATGCCGCATGTGCGAAGTGCTTTCGATGGGAAAAACCGAATGCATCAAGTGTACGGACGATGTAGAGCTGCATCGTCTGTGTATAAATGCCTCACCGTAAGACTAAATCTTTACATTATGGAACGTCTTGTCAGTGAGCAGTCTACTTAAGGATTTGCACGTCTTCAGCTGTAGAGGTACGTAAATTATTGATTAATTTATGGTGTATATTTTCTATTCTTGTTTGTATATTTTTTATTCTTGTTTGTTCCTAATAAGAGCTTTATATTAGCAATATAAAGTGGCATTTTTAGGAAATGTTTAGTACCATAAGATTCTTATCGGACACCTGTAGGTTCACTTCTGAACTTGTTTATTGCTTCGTAATGTTGTGCCGATAATGTAATTTGTATAACTTACCGAATGTAACATCATTACATGTTATCGTATATGCCCGTGTCAATCATACTACACGGTGTTAGATTTATTTTCAGCTGTAGAGATCAGAGTCGACGAGGTCCCAGCTATAGAGGAGACAATAGAAGTTGACTATAGCAGCTGTAAAGCTAACCATAGCAGCCATGGAGCTGAATAAACAGTATGTTGCTTGAATACCAGGTGATCGGGCGTTGTTGACCCATTGGTGGGCGTGGATCGCTTGATTGACCAGTCTGACTAGCAGCCAAGTATGCTAGTGACGGAGTGTTTGTGAGTCACTCCATATATGTAATCTTTTAGCTGTGGGCTAATTTTGGGTTTTTGTGATACCCAGTGGTTTGGGAGTGTAAGATATTTTGCAGGATATCTATCCCATTTGTTTGCACCACATTTTATTATTTGAATAAAGTGCCTCATGTTTCATTATTTGAGGGTATACATTTTTGCTATATGAGTAAAAATACATCATTTTTGCTATCTGAGTAAAACACATCATTCCTTTCATCGTATGAGATGAATCATTAGCCTTTATCATTGCACTGTGTATTTATTTATTTGTATTCATATTTGAGTTACCGTATTAGGTTCGTGCGGATTATGTTAATTTGTCCAATATTTGGACCCTATACACGCACGTATTAATCATAACCTTTCTTCCCATTCAAGTCATTCATCAATAAACATTTTATTTTTATCACCATCAACAGTGTTCTGTTATAAATCCGAAATCCAACCCGGTTATCTTGTTACAATAGCAAAATATAAGGTGTCTGAATTTTCATATTCATCCAATTTATATTGATCAATTGTATCAAAGATACAGAATTTTACACTATTTAAATATTTAGGATTGTTCAAAAGACTACTTCTGAGTTACCAAATCCCTCATCCTCTTTACTGGTTACATAATTTAAAGGATAAAGAGATGCGATCTGAGTTGTAACAAAGGTCAATATAAGAGTTTTCAAGGAATGTTTGAAGGAATATTAATGCATGTGTTTGATCACATGAGTTCTTGTTATTTTTTGTGCATAATTAACAGCATCCATATTGTAATTAAGAAGTATTATAATCCCAATCCCCAGCTATAATTGTTGAGGAATTTTTAAATTTAGCTATGTGTGCAAAGAAATACCTAAAAAGACTGTGGGTAATATTTGTTTTATCAACAGAATGCTGCCAAAATTATGTTAAAATCATTTACTTTAGTATATCTAAGATAAGGAAATTCCCATCTGGATCACTAGCTTTCTTTTAGACTTTATGTGTAAATGGGTTTTTAAACAGAATAGCTACTCCTCTACTGTCACTGGAATAACAGCAAAACCTACATGCATTGTAGCCCCCATTCACTTCTCAATAGGGTTCTACATTTTTGTAGAGTGAGTGTCTACCAAAAAAGTAATGTAATATTTATCTCTACATCTAGAAAAGATATCTATTTTTTTTTCCTTATCAGAAAAAGTCCATGGCAATTCAGGCAACCAATTTTAACATTAGACATACAACAAAAGAGTACAGAGTGAATTGACAGAATAATAAATCAGCTCATTTTATGCTAAGCCATGAATTACTGGATTTTCCAAGTAAAATATTCTTGATATTTCACTGGAGTGAAAAAATATAAATAATTTTTCACTGCCCATCAATTGACAAGGATAACATTATGACTAAGAAATGTTAAATTATTTTACGATGCTTATGTGGTCTAGAGGTAAGTATGTCCACCTCATATCCAGATGAACTGGGTTCAAATCCAACAATGGGCACATAATTTTTTTTCTTCAGTTTTATTTAATCTGCTATTTTACCTTGAATTGAGAAGGAGCATTATGTTACTACTGATACTTTCTGTGCGAATATACACAAAACACAGCAGAACATAAACGCTAAACCGCTGACATTATTGCATGGGCTACCGTAAGATATCTGCTAACTCAGTCTGTTATACAAATTGCTAGCCAATACGTTTAAGCATAAAATAAAAAGAAAATTTGTTTGCTCCGAGTGAATAATGGATATATTTCATAGAGTGGGTGAAAATACGTAAGTTTTTCACCCACAAGATGAAATATATCTGTTAATTACTCGTTTCAAGCAAATATCCTCTCTATATTGGATGTTTGATATGATAAGCTGTTCGCTGACATGTGATCAAAATCCTGTTCCCAATCAAAACCAACCTCAATTCTTGTCCCACCTATAAACAGCTTCCTATGTATGGTATTCATCATTTTATTATACAAAATGAATCTGATTGTTTGCTCTCTTTTTGTTATGAGGGAGAGAGAAGGAGAGATAGAGAGAGATTCCAAAACTGAGTTACATGTCAGTAATATTTTCATAGCTTTACATAATGGTTTCATGAATGTACTATATCTGTTTAAAGAAAACAACTATTTACATTTGTTTCGCTGATGCCCATAACAGTTGTATTAATGTTCTTTTATGCACAATTAATATACCTAAATTGTGCACAATATGATAAATTAATTCTAAATTATTAGTTTAATAAACCCCTAAAATACATGTGCATATGTAGGTATACATATGAGGATGAGTGTTTGGAGTGTCTATGCTTATCAATATATACCCCACCTCGAAATACAGTTCCAACCATATGCAACATGAAAAATGTGTTACAATCAAATTGCACATAACAAACTGGAGCTATACTAGGAATTTATCATACAGGCAATCAAAATAAACAAGTACAGGATTGTCAAGTACCACTACAATTTTTTTAAATACAGAGGTTTTGCACTGGAGCAATTACCTTTACTCAGTTCAATGGATACATGCTACAATCTTCGTATCACACTGATCATAGTCAATAAGACAGTTACAATAGCTATATAACCTGCTCAAGGTCTTGCATAATAGGGATTCAAGTTACCAATGATTCTTATGGGGAGTCCAGCATGCTAAACACTGAGCCATCACGGCCCCTAAAGGAGGAAGGAAATAGAATGGAATACTGAAAATAGAATTAATAGAAAGCAACAAGAGGGAGAGAAGATAATCATGAAAAATAGAGAGAGACAAAAGAAGAAAAAGTGAAAATTTCAACTGGTGCATTTGCTCAAGTGAGTTAAAAGAAATAAAAAAGAGACAGTACTAACTATGTCCTCAATTCATAAAAAACTCATTCAGGTTTTCTCAACAACACAACAAAAGACACCTCCCTCTTATACACAATCACATACTTTTCTTCTTCTCATCTTTCTCTCATCTTCTGTCATGAGCGATATTTCCTGAAGCAGTTATTTCTGGCATTCAACAACACTTAAGGTAGATCTGGGACCACACTGTAACCGGACCTTTTGGGGAGCTTTGTAGCTTTCCTACACACCAAATCATGGTTGGCCAGCCTAAGAAATTATACAGTGATGGTAGATTTATTTTCATATAACTTTAACCTGTGAACAGCGTGGTACAGAAAAGTGTTCATCATTGCCCCAGGACTTTGAAGCTTATTCCCTCAAAAACTGATAGAATTTTCTTGGTGTTCATTCCACAGCTTCTCTATTGGCACCCGGAACCGGCCCACATCAACAAATTCAACTTTCTGCCCCTCAATTTCAGACATAGCTTGGTCAACTGATGTCAGCTGACAGCGAGTTATATGGCTGGACAAAACATTTAACAATGTCTGCATAATTCTCACATTTAAAGGCATCCTCAAATGTACCAAGAGCATGAGAAGAAACTGAAGTATCCATAGCTTCACCAATCATAGCAACACTTGAAAATAACTGTTCATAAACTGTACACACTTAAATACACTAAATTACTAACCTGACTTCTGCACTACAGGAAATAAATGTGTAGAATAATACAAGAATTAAAGTTCAGGTTTCAATATCTCCACAAATATCTAGTTCCTCACTTGAAATATTAGATTTATTGTCATAAAGTTGGTGAAAAACAATTAATCATAAAATTTTGAGAAATGAAACAGAGCAATCATTAAATGGACCTATGAATCACTGATTACACCACCAAACTGGAAGTCCCCAGGGAGATTATTGTGGTATCTAATCAGTAACAGCATGCATATACACAGCCTGAAAAAGCAGTGTAAACCATGTTTTCAACAGAAAGTTGAATTTGAAACTGTTTTTGATTGCAATGTGTCATGTCTAATTTGTTGTAGTACATCATCAGGAATGACCAGTTGTGATTCAAGCAGGTTATAAACTTTAGTTTTCCATTTGGATCTAAAGCCATAAATTTTATATTCAACTGCTGTTTATATGTTTTTCACCAGTTCAGCTGTGTTGTAAATATCCATTATGTGGAAAACATTGTTTTAGGTTGAACATCAAATTTCCAGCCCTTAATTCTGATGCATAATATGTACAAGGACTCTGCAAACAGAAAAGAAGCAATGAAACAGGCCAGCATTTAATTCTATTTATTTTATTTCAAATCCTTCAGGGGGCACCTTGGCTAATATTATGCAGTATTACAAAATGGTGTCAAATGGCTTCATTACGGTGTATAGGCAGTACATTAATAAGTGGCTAGGAGTTAAGAAAAGCCTTAAATACACCAAAGTGTTCAGTCAATGAAATGAAAGAAAGGTACAAAAAATGTTCCCCCCACCTCACAAACTTGGCCCTTGCTGATGTGGTGGAATAAATTGTAGCTTACCATCATTTTCTTGCAATTCTGGTACTTCAACAAAGTCACTCTCATTATCATGGTCACTGGACACGCTGCTTGGTGGCTCATTTGTGGGATTTTCTGTTGTTTCATTGTCAAGTGTTGCAGTGTTTGAAATTAAAGTATAGCAAAGTTTAGATTAACAATTTATCTTTTTAAATATTTTTTTATAAAATGTCTTTTATGTTACACATCAGAACTATAGGTGTAGCTCTGTCAAATTGTCTGATCCTTGTTTGCAAATACAAAATACAATATCAGGTAAAAAAAAATGGTCTTCAGTATACCCTATTGATTGTAACTTGTGCATGCACTCTAATTTTCCATGCACCATCAATCCATAAAAAGCATAATTACTTTTTGTCCTGTAATACAGTGTACTGAGCATTTTCTAATATTAAACATTTGCAAACTATAGGTAGTTAGAAACTGGGAATGGTTGTTAATTTTCTCACATAAATATACCCCAAGCCCCATCTCTCATGCATCCTACCTCTATCTTCATGATGGAGATAAGTCTAAAGTAGTTTCAATAGAAAACAACTGTGGGACTTAAGTTGCCTCCAGCTGTAAGTCAAAAAGGGAAATAAGTCTTAGAAGAAAATCATGAAAGCACAATTATCTTTATATGATAACCTTCAGTTAGACTAAAAAATCACATTCAAAAGATTGTGTACAGTCATATAGTGCACCCATTTGCAAATCAAAAAGGGTGATAACTCTTAGTGATAGTACAGTGATTGGTCCATTCTTGATTTTGCATATCCGAGTATTATCAACCAGAATTTCATTAAAAAAAATGTGAAAGACTCAGCAATTATCTTTGTGAGATTACCAAATTTGAGTCCATGAAGTCAACCATAGAGTGGTTATTGTATTATAATAAATTTTTAAAAAAAAAAAATATATAACAAATGTTGTAGAATTAGTATGTCTTTATCTCCTCTATCGTTGTTAAGTACATTTTTTTTGCTAGAAAAGCATAGCTGTTCTGTACAAAAGTATTAGAGAGAGATACAATAAGGTGGAATCCTTCACCTTCTGAATGTGCTATTCTTCTGTTTAAGAGAAGATGAACAATTGTGTATGATGTCATAACAGAATGGAGAATATACATATTTTCAGTTAGTAATAATAATATGTACTAAGTATGAGAGAAATCCATGAATAACAGCAAGACTTGTTGAGCTCACAAGATTTGTCTTACATTGTATCCAACTGTAACTTAAGTCAAAGGAGTGCAGTTCTTCCAACAAGTGTAATGTAAATGACACATTATATACCAACCCTGTGTTTAAATTTTCCCTATTTAGGCACTTAATACACTAAATTTAATTGGCACAAATAATTATGTTCCTATTAAACTTACCATGATTGTGACTTCTGACCTTTACACCCAGAACAAACTGGTTTTTTTTATTACCCTAAAAGCAAACTATTCACAAAGTATGATCAAGGAACTTACTCTAGAACAAAAGTTATACTGCAATATCAATTTTCTGTATAGCCACAATGACCATGACCTTTGACCTCAAAACTAATATGCCTCTTCAATATCACAAGTTCAAGCCCTCCACAAACTTTGGTCAAGGTGAGTAGTCTAGAGCTAAAGTTATTATGCAAACACCATTTTTCTTCTGTCAGTCAGTGACCTTGACCTTAGGGAAAAAAATGGTCATGGCCATAAATATTCTAAATTTTTTTCCATATACTGTATTGTCAAATTTGTGTGTACCCTCACATTTCCATATACAATCAGTACATCAAAAGCATAACTTATTTTTTGTCCTGTAATTTACTGAACTGAGCACTTAACCCCTATGATGGAGATAAGTCTCCAGTACAGTTTCAACAGAAAACAACTTGGAGATTAGTTGCCTTCAGCTGCAAGTCAGAAAGGGTATTAATTCTTATAACAAGAGTCTCTCGAATGGACTGATGCTCTACTGGATGATAAGACTTTCCATGAATCCAAGATTTGACCACTTCTTCATTTTAACTGCTGAGTACTGAAACCATGTCTGATATTCTTGAGAAACTCCAAGATACCAGTTTGGTAATAAAAATACTTTTGTATGTGTCTGAGTTAACATTTTCACAAGATACCTGTAAGTGCAGGACTAAATTCTTTGTCATTGACCTTTAACCTGATATAATGGATATAATATCATTCAGCTTGTATCAGACAATGTCAAGATATACACATGTGCTAAGTTTGGTTATCTCTATCATTCTTACATAAAAATGCATGCACAGCTTTGTTGGATGAGGTGTATTAATGTGATTGAATCCATATGTCAAAATTTGATTGAGGCTCTGGTGTGTTATTATACTTATCTTTGCTCCAGGCCACAACCAGAACTAATTACTGCATTTGGCATTGTGTTTTTACTGGTTGAAAACATGCAATCCTGCTATATTCTCCAGTCACACAGAAGAGAAATCTTCAGAGCAGAGAAATCAGATGTGTTCTCTTGAACTAATACTTCATATTTACACTAGAAATAACAATGATGCAATGTGGCTCTTCAACTCATCTGCTCTACTGTATCCAGTGTGTATTCTCACTTGTGTATCAATCAAAACATAGTTCATGAATCTGTATAATTTTGCAATATGTACCTGTCAAATATCTGTTAGTTGCTTATTTCTCAGAAATGATATATTATGCCTAACAATTTGCAAAAGTGTTTATTTCTCAACAGATCTTTGATGCTGGTTCTCTCGAAAGATGCTTATGTACATCAATTGTTTAACATCATACGATTGGGAGCACACACCACCCCAGAAGAGGATTAAACAAAAATAACACACTGGATCGGTGACTTCACAAGATTAATATTAAAATGCATCTGAACATTTTTAAGTTTTTTCTTTTCATTTCTATGTAAGAATAACAATCATAAATGTGTTTCCTGGTATCAACATTCGCCAAATCCCTTGGGTGCATTAAAAACCTCACCCTTTGTGTTCAGACTTCAATTGAAGTTCTCAGGATTTGGTGAAGGTTGATACCAGACAAAACTTGTATGATCCCAATATTAATATTTCTTTGAAGAAAACATTAAAAAAAACAAAAAAAAAAACAATTATACAAATCCATTCATACTTGCACATGTTATCATGCTCAAATGCCAGTACATCTAAAAGTTTGAGTCAAGACCATTGACCTTAAATCAATGTCTACTGAGTATCAAGTTGTTCAAATGAATACAACTAAATAAAAAGTCTGGTCAAAATTCACTTGTACAAGTAACTTTGTTGAATGAAATACAAAAATGCAAATGACCTTTGACTTGACTGGTTTTCAAAACTCCATCACAAAAGAGTGGATATTTTAGTTGTCAGATCTGTGCCATTTTCATTCAGAACCTCAATTAAATATTGCAAGTAGTGTTGTCATGTTAATGCCATCATTCATGCAAGAGGAGTAATGATAACAAGATTTTCAAGATGGTCACTATGGTACTATGTCAGATGAACACCTTTTTCATTCAAAACCAGTGACATATTGTTATAATAGTGCTTGTTGAAAACCCCATGTCGGTAACACCATTCACTCAGGCGAAGCAGCCATATCCAGATTTTCAAGATGGCCATCAAGTCAGCAATTTTGGAGGTTTAACAAGCATCATTTTAATACAGGAACAAATAAAATTGTTCTTATATGGCCATCCATTAGGAGAAGTAGCTGGTATGAGATTATTCAAATTTTGTGAGGTCACATTGGCATCATTTTCATTTCAAACCAATATATCCCGTGAGAAGCATTTTAGTGAAAACCCCATATAAATATGACTATCCCTTCATGACAAGTACTAGTGATAACAAAATTTTAAAGATGGCCACCATTAATAAGCACCACACTTTTTAGGACCGACTAGACATAAGAATTCTTTCAGTGAAAACCCCATGTCAATAAGACCATCAATTCAAGAGTAGTAGCAATAACAAGATTTTCAAGATTGGCACCATAAATGCTATATTGGATGTCCAAGGGACACCATTTTATTTAGAACCACCTAGACCTTGTGTCTATTAGTCAAAACTCCAGATCACTAAGACCATCCATTAGGAGGAATCAGTGATAACAAAATTTTAATAATGGCCACCATGGCAGATATTTTGGATGTCAGATCAGCAGCTTTTTTAATTTAGCACCAACTAGACATACATCTTTTAATGAAAACCCCATGCTGATATGACCTTCCATTAAAGGGGAATATCGATAACATTTTCATATGGGATGACACATCAGCACCATTTGCATTTAGGTCCAACTAGACATTATAATAAGCCATTTGGTGGGAGTAAATACTTACCTAATCACATTAATATTAGGAAAATAAGCTTCACTTCCCCATGAATCCAGTTCCCCCATAGAGATGAAAATTCATCTTTTTGATCTACATATTAGCACATAGACAGAGGGAAGAAACTCTTACCCATTACCTCCCCTTACCACCATCACCAGGTGGCTATCCATCAACTGATATTTACCAGTTTAAACTAATAAATATATTGATGAGGATGCTCAAATTAGAGGGGATGTGTGGGAGGGTTTAATAGTAAAATATGATTGATAAGTATTCTTGGAGAAAAATAATTTACTAAACATTTTACTTTCTCTGTTGAATAGATTATGCAAAAAGCAGAGAAAATGCATGAGAATCCAACCATTACCACAGGTTCTCTTCAAGGGACATATGGCTGGAGTTCTTATATGAAGGGTAAACTGCTCTATGAACATGAAGGCAGGACAACTGATGGTCACATAACATGTGACATCAATAAAGAACGAATAATATTTTCTTACAGAACATCATGGGGAATCCAACAAAAGTGTCGAACCCATTCCCATGGGGAGGATGTGCTGATGTCAACTAAGTCTGGTGGTCATCTGGGCAGCAGCCATTGGACCCACCAGATTCAATTCACGTCTCTGCAACTGTTACACAAGATCTCGGGAGACAAAAGCTTGAGAAGGTTGACTGTGCATGCCAGCTTCTATAATACCTCAGATTGAAAAATTGCATTCAAATGCAAGGCTCACAGAAATCACTTAAATCTCATGGGCTGAAATGTTCATGAGATGTATCTGGTCATGCAAGACCTCAGAGTATGCCGAGCATATTACCCACTTAAGCCACAATGCTATGACTTGTGTTATCTTTCCCAGCCTTCACCAGAACAAGCAGACGTCATACCCCATAATCCTTCTCTTTGCCTTTCAAGTAGTACCGACAGCACAAACCGGGTCTTGCATCAATGCCTCTCTCAATGTATCAGTTGAGGAAATGGAGCTGATGACCACTTTTAGGTTGCTGCCAACGGCAACCAAATTGCATCATTTTGACCATGAAACCATCCTACCTGAACTGGAGATATTTCTGGTCAATTGAAGGATCATGAAACATACTCATCCTACATGCCTAAGGTAGGGCTGTCAGAAAACATGTTTTATATGATTGCAGCTTCAACAAGGTTCTGGCTAAAGGCTAAAACTTTAAGTAACAAAATGAGTGATCTGGGCTTATTCATATCAAAAATGGCCAGCAAGTTGATAGGTCCTTATTGTGGCCTATATCCTCTCTAACATGATGCCTGAATGTGTCAGAAATCATTGAGCAGTAGCGTCTGATAGTACTCTAAAACGATAGAGAAAAATGTTAGCCAGTTGAGGGATTGAGGCACTGAAAGGGGTGATGCTGTTGCCCTGCACCAGTCCCTGAAACCCCACCACTTTCTGTTGTAAGCCTATAAAGTGAAGGGTCTTCTTACTCATGAGATTCTCTCCATGACTGAAGGTTCAAATTTCTTTCTATGCAAGGCTTCCTGACAAGATCCAGGCATGCTGGAAAAGTCCATCTAGACAGGTATGAAGCACCTGCAACTGGGGCTGTTTTAGCAGCAGGTTGAGCTTTGCCAAGATCTTCCATTGCAAGATCGAGCAGATCGTTCACCCAGGGTTTTGTCCCACCTGAGAGCGGTTATCAAAATCACTGTGCAGTACTGTTCCCTCATTTTTTGTATTAATGTCAATACCATCCCAACTGATTGAAAGAGCATCATGGCACAGTCCAGGCTTTTGGATCCTGCACTGGAGAGATAAAGGTGGGCAATTTGTGTTTCCACCTCATTGCAAAAAAAGGGCTATCATTGGACTCCCCCAAAGTGTGCAAATCCACTGAAAGACCGATGGCCCCTTCTCAACAACAAGTCAGCTAGGACACTGAGCCCACTGAGAATGATAAAAATTACACTTCTACAAAACTGATTCTTCCAGAATTGAAATGTGTTCACTATAGCCTTTGTTTCGAAATAGTTGATATTGAGTAATATCTCCTCTGGACTTCAGTAACCAATGACCATAGTGAAGCAAGTCAACAGGTGACCCCCCCCCCCAACCATATGATTTGGTGTCTGTACAAATAGTAATCTCTGGTTGTGGCTTCTCCAGAGAATTTCCTGCCATAAGCCATTGATTGTTTAGTTAATGATGCAGGAATTCTTTCATCTCCATCAAGATCATAGATCAATCACCTAGGGGAACCAATGGACCAGTAGGGCCATCTGCAAAGGGCACATGAAAAAGCGGCTGTGAAGAATCAAATCCGCCACTTCTCTGAGCAAGCCATGGATTTGTAAAACCTATTTCAATGAGATCCACTCCCTGCTGGAAATCAACTCTACAAGCTTGAAAATCCATGCCAGGAGCATAGGAAAGGGAGAGAAATGAGGTTAAGATTGGTCAAAAATTCCATACGAAGACAGAAGAAATACTGGGATGGTGTAAGCTCTGATTTATACCAATTCACTAGAAAACCCAGCTGGGAGAAAAGGGAAAAAAATATGTTCCAGCCCTTCAACAATGATGAACCTACCATGTGCTTTTTAAGGCTGTTGTACAAATACGCTGAAGTCACTGTTGAGGTTAACCTGAACAGGGTGATGACACAGCTGATGGTCTTTGTGAACACCCATGGGCTGATGTTGAGACCAAATGGGAGAGCATGGAGTTGATATATAGTTCCTTGGAAGCCAAATCAAAGGAACTTGCATGAATCCAGGTGAAAGTGGACATGAAATATGCATCTATTAGATCTAGACTGATTGCAAATTCATCCCTGTTGACAGAATAAAACCCTGGAGAGTTCAGCTTGTAAACCCACTCCACCACATGCAAATCATGTTGAGAGCAGATCTCAAGCAAATTTCTGCCTTCTCTGGATCAGATGGAACAACATGGAAGGGGAAGATGAAAGTGGAGGAGGCTTGATAAATGAAATCAAAAGTCCTCTGAAACAACTTGGATCACCCAGTCGTTTTGCTGGAAAATGTCAATCCAAAACTCCCAAAAATGAAGGAGTCTGGCGCCAACAGTCTGATTGTTGAAGGGGGTGGGGAGGGGGGGGGCAGGTCACTGGTGGTTGTTGGAAGGCTTGGTGAAGGAGAAATCTTGCTTCCTATCCCCTTTCTTAAACTGCCTCCTAAACTGTGTTGCCTGTTGCTGCCTGAAATTAGACTAAGGCCAAAATTGCTCTGTTGGGCAATGTTCAGACTTCATTTATTTTCCCAACAATTGTCTCTCCATGGCAGTGGACTCTGATGTGGCCTAAATGCCAGAGGAGGCTGCAAGGTAAGCTGGAGAGGCATCTCTTGTGCTGCCTGCTTCAGTACTCAATTCTACTGCTGAACAGCAATGGCATACCAAAGGGCATTGAGTACAGAGCCAAAGAATGATGCAGCTTCTGTGATGATGATTGGAGAACAGTGTCCCATCTCACCAAAACCAAATTCACCAAAACAATCAGGGCATTAGTCATAGAATTATGCATGGCCCTGTTTATTATCTTGGAAATATGGGCCATGGACTCCATGCATGATCATTGCCAAATTTTTCAGCAAGGCGTAAAATCACTAGCATCACCAGATCTAACATAAAATAGGTGGCCACCATGTTCCAAACTAACTTGTAGGTGGAGTGGAAAACCTATTGATTCACCTTATAAAACAGCTGGGTTGACATGTTCACCACCAAATACTTTTTTTTCAGAAAGTTCGTACTGTATGTGTTTTAGATGTTCTAAGAATGATGCTGGTAACTGACTTATTGAAGACTGATGTAACTCATGCATTTGTAAAACTCAACATTTTACTGAAAGAAAAACCTATAGGCTGGTATCTGAAAGTTCTGTTAGGAGCAATACATTAAATATATCATGACATTTCACAATATGACTAAAAGTATGTGAAAAGAAATGGAAGACTAAATCTCCAGTCAGGAGATCAGAAGTTATACACATTTTTTTGGATACTCCTGGAAATCCTGTGAATCATTACATGTACATTAATGTATTGAGGACAAGTAATTATTGACTATAAAAACCAATTAATTCAGCCTAATTTACAGATATGTTTCTTATATCTGAAAAATATTTTTACCTTTATTTTCTAGGTTAGACATCTTGAGGTACAAATGAGATCTCCTAGTTGAAGATCTTCTCCCCAGACATTCATGGTGGAGGTGAACTTCAACATCAGCTCCATCAAGCTTGTGTGTCTGACTCAGCACCCTGTCAATGACTGAAAAATGATTAAGAATCATATTGTAAGCTGGAACTTCAATGAAAGATCATATTTTTTTTCCTCTTGACAAAATATATTATTTATGTCTGAAAATAATTTTTTAAATATTCAAACCTTAAAATGAAGTCAACAGAAACTTAAGAAATTTGTTGCCTTAGTATTTGTGGTAAATTGTTCTGTAACAAAATATAGTTTTCGGCGTAAAACTAATTTTAATTATGTAATATTTACCTGCTATTATTGCATTGCTCTCACTTTTCCTGGAACTAGTCAGTAATCCAAGGTGAATTCCCTCCTCTAACTAGTAATTGGAGGCCTTAAAACAAAAGGAACACTAGCCCATTTTGATGACTTGGTTACTTCTGTTATCTGGAATGTCATCTTTCTTAACTTGGACTGAGACTGAAGGATATCAGTGTGGGGAGGGAGGAGGGAATCAAGCAATAATAACCAGGTAAGTATTACATAATTAAAATTAGTTTAATCCCCCCGCAAAAAAAGTTTAAAAAACCCCACATTTTAACTGTACTAATACATTATGTTATTACTACATTAATGAATTTATCAGCCAAAAGGAAGGTTGACTGCCCCAAGATAAAAGCTTTCAAAGTGAACTATCATTTCCTGTCAGTATAGTACTCAACTACAGACTGGAGGATGGCTTGACAACTTTCTTGGCTAACACAAATGGATCTAATGCATAAATGCTTTCACCCCAGTATGACACTGACTAAATGAAGAACACAGAGCAGGTTGAGTAAGACCACCAGATGGCAACTTTTGGACATCATCCAGAAAAGAATAATTAAGAAAGGCCCAAAATGCAGCAATGGCCCTAACCTCATGAGCTTTCATTCTCATGAAGTAAAGATCTCACTGAGAGACTGATAAGCTCTTTTGATAGAATAACCCACCTCAAGATGGTGGTTGCCAAAATATGAGCAGTACATTTGAAAGTGAGAAAGAGATTGTTTGAACATTTTCTTTTCCCTTTTGAATTAGCCAAATAGAAATGTTAGGATATAACGGAGCAAAGGAGCCTATTTTGATCTTACCCAGCACAGATGTGACTCAGATATCACTGGAGATTTCAACTCAATCAGGGGCAAACAAAGGTAGTCAACTCATGGTCAGATACACTGGTTGGCAAAGAAGAGAAAACAAATTATAGTCACCATTGAACAGTAAACAACTCTTTTCCACTGATAAGGCATGAATTTAATTCCTTCTTCTCACCAATGCTAGATTTAATTCCTTCTTCTCACCAATGCTAGGGAAAGAAGAGAGTCTGTCTTGTGGGTAAAGTTCTCAAAGAAAATTTCACTCAAATAATTCACAACGTGGTTTAGATAACGACAAAGGAACACAAAAGGTTCCACCTAGACAGTGAAGAATTGATAGACTGTATCTGAAGCTCAAAAAACCTGATCAGTTCTGAAAGATGAGGGTCCAACCCTGTGAAGGAGCCATAGATAACACAGGAGTATTAAAGAGGGCTGCCCTAGGGCCTTCAATGGTGGATAATGAGCAGTCTTTTTCCTCAAAAAGAAAAAGAAGAAAATTTGCAACTGCAGTTATAGAGGGGCAGACAGGATTAATGCATTTCCCAATGTACCAATTACAAAATATTCTCCACTTGGTGTTGTAAACCTTGGAAGTCAATCGCCTTCTAGTCTAGGCAATACAGCTATCAACATTGCTCGAATATTGATCTTGGCAGACAGATCTTTTTATATGTGCCAGGCATGAAGATGGAGAATATGTGGATTGTGGTGCATAAGTCGATCCCACTTCAGACTGAAGATGTCCACCACCCACACCCTCTGGTCTTGAAATGGATGGACAAAGAGAATGAACTTGTTATTCAACCTCGTTGCAAATAAGACTAATACTATTGGCTTTCCCTACATCTGAAAATGTCTCTCTGCTACTTACTAGACCAATGTGTGAGGACCACTCAACCTGTCTGGACAGGCTGCCTACCAAGATATTTCATTTGCCTGGAATGTGGTGGACTCTGAGATTGATCTCTTCTGAAGCTGTCCAACACAGGAGGTTTCAGACTTCCAAGCAAAGAGAAGGGGCTTGAATACCCCCTTGATGCCTGAGGAATGCTACAACTGACATCTTGTCTGTGATGACCATTTTTATGTTTTCATGTTGTTATAGCATTACAAGGGTGTGTCAACCGTATATGACATCGTGTCTTATGCTGTTGATGGATCCATGTATTACTATAAAAACAGCACACATTTCTATGTTGTTGATAAGACGGGAAGATTCTTTCCAAGACCACAAGCCCTTCAGGACTACCCTCTTGGGCCCTAGGTAAGCACCCATCACGAATCTATGGCATCAATGTACAGGAAGGATTGACAATCTGAAGCATATATAAGAACTCTAGCCTGAAACCTGTCCTGATCTCACCACCAACTCAGATTGTGAGATGATGACAAAATTTGGATCCCAATGGGATTCAAGCATGTGAGGTCTCTCGTTTGCAAGCAGCAGGAGGCTGCATATGAAGAACTTTTAGGAAAACTAAGTCTGCTGCTGCACTCTGAGTCTGCATCCGAGAGAAAGAGACAAGCAGACAATGATGTCTTCTTAAACAGTCTTGCTGTCAATGACTGTATCTGTGAGATCCTGTCTGGGGAAACATGAATTGTCTCTTGACAGATGATGAAATTCATCACCATTTAAACACAACTCTGATGGTGGATTAGTACCAGATGAGTCACTGTCTTCTAACAGAGAGACATCTAAGAACACTGTGCATCAACCAGTTGTCAAAATGCTGCATGATGGGTACTGTTACAGACTTATGTATCATCTTTTAAATTATAATATAGTTTTCATTTGGTTTATGACCTTTGTATTATAATTTATATTATTTTTAGTAGCCAATGTTATTATTGAGTACATGTATATCTTATGTTAGGAATGTTGGTTAAACATGACCCACGACGTCACATGAGTAGCATGTGGTGAAATGTATTTTCATGACCTGATTCCCATGACTCATTAAGAGTGCATAATGTGTTTACCTGAAATAAGAATTAACATCGCAATTCGGGTTTGTTTATTTGAGACGGAGTAGATTGGGTTTTTATTTGTTCTATGCAGTATAGATAATATAAAACGAGATTTAATCACTGCATATTCATTCTTTGCAGTTACGGCTTTTGGTAAAGTCATAGAGGAAATTTATTTATTGTTCGTGAAATCTTAACTCCAAACAGTACACTTGGAATTACGTACTAATATTCAAAGATCTGAACATTATTCTACTCCATTGGAATTATCAGAATCATTTCAAGAACTTTTGTGATATTCTACGTTCACAGGAATTTACTTGGAATTAATAACATTTGGATTTAGAACTGTGATTCTTGTTGACATATAAGCACATTAGTGTCCTCATTGAACAGTTTCCGGATAGTGAATTCTATAGAACAATTTTGGATTATTTAAGGAATTTCTACACTGTAAGTTATTTTTAATTCTTTCACTTTGTTTGTTTTAAATATTTTATATTTTAGGAAAATAAATTTGTATTTTGGAAATTGTGAAAGCTTGTTGGAGTCTTTCTTTCTTTTGTTACATATTGAAACCGCTAGTCGTAACAGTACCTAAAGGAACCTTAACCTGGTAAAAGTTATTGGAACAGAGGCCAGACTGAAGGAAAGAGCCTGACACTGAATGATCTCCTAGCCCAGACATAACCTGCAGGGATTTTATGAGGAACAGAAAGATATCGATATGAAGGTAGGCATCTAAAAGGTAAACGGCGACCATCCATTCATTCGACATTATGGCATTCCTGACTAAGGCAGACATCTGCATCTTGAAGTGCTCTTCCTAAAGAAACTTGTCTAATGCGGAAAGGTTGATAATGAGTCAAAACTTTCCCCTTTTTTTGGACACCAGGAAGATCCAGGAATAGAATCCCAAATGTTAAATATTTTTCACTCTCTCTACTGTGCCATTCCTTAGAAAGGTGCACATGTCTTCCCTTATCAATTTTAATTTGGTCTGATGAAACCAAATGGGTATCCTTGACACAGGTGGAGGGTCACAAAAGCCAGGTGGTAACCCTCATTTACTGCAGAAAGGACCAATGCATAATCCTTTAGATCCCACCTAGCCAATGAGAAAAATGAAGGTCTATGGTCTTCTCAATTCACCAAACCTTGGAGCCATGGGAAAGTCACACATGGCATCATGGTAGGAAAGGGAGACATTGCAGATTCATCACTACACAAGTGAGAAGATGGCATATTTCTCCTGCACAGGAAGGTAGGACTCACACATGGGTGTTGGCAACTTCCCTACAATGGGAAGTGCTGCTGATTACTCCCTCATGGGAGCTGATGACTGCCTGCACTGATGACTAGGAAAAATTAAGTTTCAGTGATCGCTCCTTTACAGGAGCTGGCTACTTTCTGCATGCTGGAAAGTGCCACAGATCCCTCCATTAAGAAGCTGGTACCTCCCCTACATTGAGATGTGTGATTGACTTTTCAAGGGAATGGAGGGGGTCTTCTTGTGAAGAAGATGAAGTGGGTCCCTTCTTCCTGCCATTATAGCAGCTGTTGATTTCTGCTAAATCCCACACGTCTTCTGCCCATAAGGCACAGAAAGGACATCCATCCATGCTAGCACACATAAGTGTCTGTCAAGCAAGTCGAGTGCATATCCCAAGTAGCCTTCATATGGCTGAATTTTCTAACTCCTTGTGACATGCTGAAAGGCTGAAAGAAAATAAATTTTAAAAGAAACTAACAACCAACTGGATAAAAACTGAGGTGAGTAATACTTATGCTGACAGTTATTTCTAGTAAGGGGAAAAATCAGAAGCACCACTTCGCTAGGGAGTGTACAAAATCCTCAAAATTAACAAACGAGGACACAGATAATGGTAAATTAAACAAGGACTGAGGAGAAGATATCAAAATACAACACAAAAGTGTATTTGACTGACAGCATGCCAAAACACACTTTAAATGATGAAAAATGTAGAGCAACCAGAGACATGTAATAACCACATGAAGTCGAAGGAAAAGAAGGATGATATTCCAAATGATGTTAGTAACTAAGGCATGTATTTGTTCTATGATCTCCAATTACTAATTATTGGGGGCTAACACCAGGAAAAGTGATGGCAAATGCAATAATAACAGATAATATATTATTGCTGTTAAATTAGATATTTTTCATAAGCCTAATTACAACCCCTGCTAACTTTTAATGACAAATATTAAGGATTATGAATTGACTTTTTTCATGGGGTATAAAATTGTATAGATTTTATGATTGCCACAAACAAACAAATTTAAAGACCCAACAATCCTCCTCCTACATTGAACCACTTGCCATACCCACAAATTTAAGTACCAAGGAAAATGCCATAATTTACAAAAACCACAAAGATTAATACCCATGAAAATAAATAAATTCACGGTATGAGCAAGGCTGTGTATCAAAAAGATTTTTGGTGCAGTTCAAAATTTTGTCTTGACAACATACCAGTGCAGTAGCATTTGAATCATGTAAAAAAAATCTGCTCATATAATAATTTTTATAAAATTCAAAATGCTGAAAAATGTGTTTTTCTCCAATTTTGGGGGAATTCTGTTGTATGGTTAACCTTACCTGCTTTGGAATAAAAGAATTTCACATATGCTACAAAGATATAATGATCCTACTATGGAACAAAAGGACCTCTTCTCCAGTCATTGAATTTAGGTACAGATGAAAATCTGAGTTATTGTAAAACACAAAAAATTGAAATCTACAAAAAATAAACAAATCCATGGTATATGTATTTGTCATAATTATTGTAATAGAAGTCCTAGATCTAAGCATTGTTTTCTTATACAAAAAAGTACACAAACAATAATAAATCATGTTTACCAAGATTATAATAAAAGTTCATGTACATGGGTACTAAATTTACAGGACATACATTACCACTATTATCCTCAAAATAAACCCGGCAATATTTCTCCTCTGGCATCATTTCCACCCTCTCAACATCTCCCCCGCCACTTCTTCTTTTGTTATCAAAGTAGAGTAATATGGCATCCTGGCATGTGGAGAGTTGTAAGTTACACACAAGGATGCAGTTAGAAATCACAGCTTTGGCAACCTGAAGAAAAATGCCTTCTATTTTTCTTTCTTTGCATGCTTTCCTAAATGCATCAAAATCTGGAAGAAAATTTAAACTTTCCATGGAAAAATTGGCTTCAAATCATATATAAAAACTACTGTGGAAATAGATGTGCCCTTTCAGAGGTAAATATCGCTAAATTCCCCTTCCACAAAAATTACTGATGTCTTCCAATAGCAATCCAGCAAGAATAAGTAGAATTATGTGTCCCATACCTGCGATATTGATTTTACATAAATTCAATATTATTTAAAATCATATCTAATTCTTCATGTCATATAATGTTCACAAAAAATAGTTAAATTCTGTTTTGTCAGCCTTGGTTACTGATTGATTGGTGTCTGATGGTACATCAGTATATGAATGTCTATTTAGAGCCAAGGCAATGGGAGTCAAGTGCCTTACTCAGAAACAAAGACCATGGCAATTAACCCACCTGGTCCTGCTTTCATGCAACATGCTCAAACTCATCCTCAAATCATTGGGATTTTGATCAATTGAGAAATGTTCTCAAGTGGCTTTCGTAAAACTTGCCCATCTCAATTTGTCAATGAGCAGTTTCTCTGTTGAGAATTATGTCAATATTTATTTTTTATGATGTAAAGCAACTTTCCTTGAATCTGCTTCCCTACAGTTCTTAATTTCCCAACGATTTTATTTGTCAAGCTCTATATCTCTAAGGTTTTTTTGTTTAATTCCATGATTTCTTTATAGAGATGTATAGTTTACTTTGTCTGGCCTATGCATGCTCTTTAGCTGCAATAAGTTATCGGAACTTAACTGTCACATTACTGAAGATTTGGAAAAAGCAAAAATATATTCTATTAACAGTATCGCCGCACTGTGAAAACAAAAAGATTCTGAAATAAAAAGAATACTTCAAATTCAAAGTGTTTTAGAGTGCATGGCAAGAAGATGAAGAAGAAAAAGAAGATGGTGATGAAAGAGGTGGAGGAAGAGGAAGTCAAGAGTATGAATTGAGATAACCAAGGAAACTTAATGTAAATTTTACTTGAAAGAAGGACTTGTGCTTTGCAGTTCACCTAGGTTACTTGCAGCTGTTAATGTCTGATTGTGAGATACTACAATACATGCATCACAGAATTTGGAAAATCCATGTTTATTTAGTGGAAATTAATCTGTCAGCAATGTTGACTATTATGGACTGGATATGGTGGTCATCCATGTTGTGGCTCATAGTGGAAAGATGTGGATTTATGTTGCTCTATATGACATCTATATACATGTAGAGTATGTTTTGGGGGGGCATAAGTGGGGATTTAGGGCAATAGAATCATTTACAGGGGGTGCTGGGGTCAGAGTAATGTGTTTTTATTGGTCAATTAATCGTGAAGTCAACTATTTTCTTAAAATAGATCATGTGACTTTGCTTTCTCTTCAAGCTACACTGTTCATTAGTCAGCTGCAAGTTTAATTCTGTTTGTAAAAGTTATAGAACTTTGCTTCTTTGAGAATTTTTAGTAAACGATTTGTTTTACATATCTTCATTACTCTTTGATCTGTAGGTGTTGATTCATTAATGAGTTTAAATACTGACAACTTGCATGATTTTTTTATTGGAGGCTCCTTGGGTCGGAGACCTTCCTTTATTTCCCCTTTTAGCATGACTCCTCGCCATCTTAAATTTTTATTTTTTTCCCACTGCCTGCTTTACCTTATGTGCGACAACTATTCCTGTTAGAGCCTTGATTGTTGGGCATTCCTTTATTAGATGTCTTGATCATTTTATGCAAATGGTGGATGACTCACAAGTGAATGGGAATTTTAATTATCACCAAGAGAAACCTTAATTCGTGTCACAGCTTGTTGTGGTGACAGAGTGGCTGACATTGAACACATGTACCTCGATCGCTCCAGGCTTCTGCCTTGACATAGTGATCATTCAAATTGGCACTAATGACCTTGAACCATGGAATGTGCAGCAAAAAATACTGCTGTTAGTCTTGAAACTTCATTATAATTTTGAATGTAAGTAGGGTTGCAGTGCTGAAATTTTTGCACCTATTGCCCGCTTCTTGAAGAATGTGTAAAGCTGTGGACATGGAGTGGTTCAACACACATGTGGACAGGTTAAACCAGCTCCTGAATAATTACTGTGCACATATGGAAAATGTAGTTTTTACTGGCATAAGGGATTCTGGTCCCCTGCTAGTCAGTACACATTATTCTGCACCTCTAGAGGAGCTTGCATACTGCTTTCTTTAAAAATTTCAAATGACAGATGCTGAAGGCTAGTTCCAGTTCAGTTCATTCATGGAAAGCCAGGGACTGCCTCAATGAACTAGACAGTCTCCAGCCACTCTGGCAGAATTTATCATCCCTGAAGAGACTGGGCTGCAGGATCCCATGGCTTCAAAAGCAAGAGGCTGATGGGGGTGTGGGAGATTTTTATTTTTAATCTGATGGCCAACCCAATTTTTATAAATACAGAAAAAAAAATTAAATTAAAAAGGAGGAAACTCATATCTTTCAAATTAATCATAGGGAGTTAGTGAAATCAGTCAGGGTCTAGAATTTGAAGTTTTTGTATTTTTCAATTCAAGTTATCTACCTATCTGGAAAATTTCCATCCAAATTTACTAGCAATGTAGTAGTAGTAGTAATAGTAGTAATAATGGTTGTTACTGCCATCATCATTGTCATTGCTGTTGTTGCTGTTGTTGTAAGGTTATAAGTATTTTCGATATAAATGTTAGAAACTCCTGCAAAAATCAACAAAAGTGCTAATTTGACAAAATGTTGCCGAGTTTCTTTGTGCATCATTGGACTATATTACAGGGGACTCTTCATTCTACTGGACTATATTACAGGGGACTCTTTATTCTACTGGACTATATTACAGGGACTCTTTGTGCATCATTGGACTATATTACAGGGGACTCTTTGTGCATCATTGGACTATATTACAGGGGACTCTTTGTGCATCATTGGACTATATTACAGGGGATTATTTGTGCATCATTGGACTATATTACAGGCGACTCTTCGTTCTTTGTGCATCATAGGACTATATTACAGGGGACTCTTCATTCTACTGGAAGCTAATAATGGAACTTTTTTTAAATGAGCATTGAGAATGGAATATTATTTGCTTGCCCTGTGTTTAATAGCAGTAGCAAGGCATGGCTGACTCTGCAGATTATTAACCAATGGATCTCAACGATCTGGACCTTTCGTCAAGGTGGTGATGAACTAAACTTACAAAAAAGGCATGCATCAATCATTATTTTCTTATTAAACTTACCATGACTATGATCTGCAACCTTTAGATCTCAGAATCTATAGGTTTCTTTATTTCTCTCAGTGCACTGCCATCCACAAAGTTTAGTCAAGTAACTTTACTCTCGAACAAAAGCGATTTTATAAAACTCATTTGCCTTTGAGCCATAATGACCATGACCTTTGACCATTTGATCCCATATTCAACAGGGCTTCTTCATTACCAAGCACAAGCCTTCCACTCAGATTGGTCCAGGTCTGTAATGAATGTTTTTGTGCAGAAAACATTCTTTGTTCATTCAATCAGTTACCTTGACTTTCAAACCCTAAAAGAAATATGATTCTTCCTTACCCCAAGTGCAGGCACAGAAAAGCTTGGCCCAGACACATGATGTAGAACTATGATTATTGTGTAGAAACCAAAATTCTACTTTCAGTCACAGTGAACTTGACCTTTGACCTTTTAATCCCCAAATCAATAGGCTTCTTCCATACCCCAAGTGCATAAGGAAAATCAAAATAACACTTGACTACTTTTCTTCCACCATCACCTCCAACTAAGAGTAAGTTTATGGGACAATGTTAAGTAATATAAAGCAGCAGCTAATACTACTATTACTAACACGCACTACCATTTCCACCTTAGAAAGCTAAAAGGAAAATAATAAGGTAGTTTTGTTGTGTCATTTTTGTGTCAAAGTGGAAGGGCTACAAAATAAATAGTGAAACTATCTTTTGTAAAAATTTATCAGATACAAAAAATGTGCATGAAAGAATTGAGTTAATCCTATAAATTCAAATCCCAGAGACAGAGAACTTATCTTTTATTCACCCAAAGTGACAGAATTTTTTAAATACGGATTTTAATGGAAAGGTTAGAGTAAAATGACAAAAACTTCAGCCTGAAAAATGACATAAACAAATTTTCCATGGAAATAATCAAAGTGTTTTTAAAGGGGAAATCAAATATTTTATCTCTATATAAATCTTCATTCAAGTCTAAGCTACTGTACAATTCTCAAAGTTATCGATATTCAAATCATCAAGATATAGGACAAAATTTAATTATCACAGACCTGTGTCATTTTGGCCCTTTCAAGGTACTCTGAGACAGATGAATTAACTCTTTTTCTCCCCTAGTATTGGACTGACTTTTATAGACCTGACAGCACTAACATAGCAAGAACCAGAAGAACCAGTTACACATCACAAATGAGGTGCCTTACATGAGGAAATGGCAAACCTCCTCTCCAAAAAACTGAGAAATCATAGGCTGATTTCACATAAACTGGTGGGCCAAATGTGCTCAAATGTTACAAAAATGTAATAAATAAAGTACGCTCTATTGATCAAGTATGTACTACATCCAAGTCCAGCTTCTTCTTTTAAGGCATATTATAAAGCCTGAGAACAAACATGCTGACATCTCTGTCTGTCTGTCTCTTTTACATGGCCCAAAACAGTATTTTGTCACTTGGTACAAATTTTATATTCATTTTTATAACATTGACTTTACCCTATAAAAAGTTTTGATCTGATCCTTAATATTCTATTTGACCACTCAATGGAAATTCATAGTTGATTACTTTTCAAACATTAGCAAACCATGCATTAGGTTGGATCTTGAAGAGACAATGGACAAAAAAAAACAAGAGGGTTGAGGAGGATAAAAAAAAGGGAAATGACGTAAGTAAACAGATACAACAATGTTTGGATGAAAAACATGGATCAAACAGATTAACAAACATCCCCATCCTCTAGTCTCTTTTATTTGCAAGTTCTGTTGTAATCATGTAAATTTCAAGCACACGGATTTTGTGGACAGATAATGACTTGAAAATAGCATGATCCATTAGTCTACAATATAGTTCAGATTCTATGATACTATCAGTAACTGCAGAGTTGTGAGGTACTAGTATATAATTGTAAGTTGTATATACATACACACATACTATCTCAACCTCCACATTTTACTTCACTTTTTGCAAAACATGTTGCATAGATGATCATAAAACTGAATATACACACAAGTATCTATATGTGTTATAAAATTTTATAAAATGAATAGCATAATGCGTATTCTCTTGAAGCCATCATTACCAACCAACTCCCTATCTCATCCTTTCAAAACTATCTTTCTCATTAAAGTGCAGCAGGGTCATTAGAACTTGCCAATTTTGCATCCAGCATTGCTACATGAATTCCTATCAGTCTATCTTGAATCTCAAGAATTCCTTTGATGAAAGTGACATTATTTGGAACTATATGGAGAGAAAATATGAAAGTGGATGACAAAATGGGAGTGTCACCATCCTGGATATCAACATTAAGACTGGGTGACAGAAGACTCAAACAAGACTGGGTTACAGAAGACTAAAATATGACTGGGTTACAGAAGACTTAAATATGACTGGGTTACAGAAGACTCAAATATGACTGGGTTACAGAAGACTCAAACAAGACTGGGTTACAGAAGACTAAAATATGACTGGGTTACAGAAGACTCAAATATGACTGGGTTACAGAAGACTTAAATATGACTGGGTTACAGAAGACTCAAACAAGACTGGGTTACAGAAGACTCAAATATGACTGGGTTACAGAAGACTTAAATATGACTGGGTTACAGAAGACTCAAACAAGACTGGGTTACAGAAGACTTAAATATGACTGGGTTACAGAAGACTCAAATATGACTGGGTTACAGAAGACTTAAATATGACTGGTTACAGAAGACTCAAACAAGACTGGGTTACAGAAGACTCAAATATGACTGGGTTACAGAAGACTTAAATATGACTGGGTTACAGAAGACTCAAATATGACTGGGTTACAGAAGACTCAAACAAGACTGGGTGACAGGAGACTCAAATATCTGAGTGAAAATCTCAAAGCTGAGTTGAGTTTCTAACTTATGAAAACCATTTTGAGAAAACTTCAATGTTGAGGTTCCATATGAGTAAAAGTTTCAGACCTGAGTTTGATTAAGAAGTAGAGAATGTTTTTGCAAAATTGGGGACTGGGCTTGTCTGGGCAGGATTGAACCTGACAACAAACTAATTGTGAGTCTTGCAACGCTAACCTCTCAGCCACTGCAGGTCAAGTTAGCCTTTCCAAGCACAAAACTGAAATTATTTTACAGTTCAGCAAATTTCATATAATACTAGACACAAGTGTGATTTTTAAAAACAAATCTCAATATTGTATTTAAAACAACTGCTATGTTAAGATCAATGGTAATATATGACCTGAAATACATTCAGATGACTCAAATGTCATGCTTGTTAGGACACATTTAGCAATAATACTATTAGTTGTGGAATAAGAAAAATATTGAATAAAGTTATGAAACATCATATCCCTGACCTACATGTATTGTGATAAGATTAATAAGGACATAAACTGTATTTTCCATTTTCAAGTTCGTCAATTGCGCAGAACTTTTCTGGTTTTTTTTATTTTTTTATCGCCAGTGACACAAAGATAAGCCCTAAAAAGCATGCTGTATTCATGAAGTAGGGGACTATTTATCATAAGATGACTATGTACACCTACAAATACTTTTTACAAATGTAATTTGAATTTTAAGTGGTTTGTAAAAAAAATTCACTTGTCTTGCAGATTGTGTCACCTGTCCATGGATTTCAAAAAGTACACAATACAAGAGTTCTTGAAGTTGCTGAATTACTCTTTTGGTTATTATTTTGTACTGAAAAATGTAAATCCAAAGAATACATACAACAGCATTTGCAATATATAGTTTATCAGTTTTTTGCATACAATAAAAATATTTAGAAAAACTTTTGAAAATAAAATATGGTGTAACCTGCCTTAGTGATCACCTTCATATAGCAGACACCTCTTCATGATGGACATGCTCAAGGATCTCCAATAAAAATCCTTCTAAAACTTTTATATAGCAGACGTGTGTCTAACAACAAAGCTGCAGATAATGGACATCATGAACACAAGCAGAGTTGCCTCCCTTGAAGTTTGCCACAGGTGTTCTCAAATGTACAGAGATTTATGAAACCCTGCTTGTTTTGTCAGAAATTGAACATTTTCCATGAGGTGTCATTAGCATGGATTTCATAACTAACATGATCAATTTGATCAAAGAGAGTACAGTTATGGTGGCTCTGAATATGTTGTAAATTAAACAGTTCACAAGTGAGTATGGGTATCAAGCTATGGCTCAAATTTAGCAGAATATTAATAATGCCCTCAACTAAAATCCTTACATTTCAAGGTACAATGACTTCAGTGAAGAAAATGTATTTAAAGATTAGTAATACACATGAGTTGGGTCTACTAATCTGGTACAGGTTGATTATCATTAAAAATCCCATTTTTCATGTTAGTGCAATTTTAAGTTACAAATAAGAGTAAATACTAATTTTACACAGAGTCATAAGTGTATGGGTTGTTAAGTGTATATGGAGTAATGGCCCTGTATATAAATAACAACTGTCTAAAAAGAACAGATTTGTCATGTTCCCTTGGCTGTCCTTTATATACAGGTTTCAGTGTAATCATTATCCTTAATGCATCAAAATATTATTTTGCATAGCATGCATGGATCCAATGCATTATTTTGCTACGAGTATGTCTTTGAAGAATACCAATTTATGCAGCATTATACTTTTAATCAGTCATAACGTTGTACAAAATTGATAAATCTACAACTAAAGTTCTTATTAATGAAAGCATTCAATGCTGTTCCCAAGTGCACTGTTTACTGTTATGAATGTATGGTAGTTTCACAACAACTTTCACAATTGTATTTATGTATACATTATACATCATTAAAAAGTCTCACAAGTTCCAACACATGCTTGTAAAGTTGAAATATACTCCTTGTTATAATTGGTGATGTAGTCACATATATGCATGTGTGGTATTTAGACATATGATGGACAGTGCCAATCTCATCAGAACTGAAAGTAACCAATGTCACCTTTGACGCCTCCTGCTGAGTCACTTACTGCTTATTTGTGATCACATGGGACCATTTACCAATTAGAATACGATCCAACTAATCGTTATTACCCACTGACCTCTGGTTATTACCCACTGACCTCTGGTTATTACCCACTGACCTCTGGTTATTACCCACTGACCTCTGGTTTATCTGAGTCTGAGTTCTCACACACTTAAATCTGACACCTGGTAAACTTTTCAGTAGTTATCTAGCAGCAATGTTAAACTATTATGCAAATTTTCACAAAACCATCTGAAATAATATTACAGCACTCAGTGTCAGCCACACTTCCACTTTGAGTGCTTAACAAGTCCATGTACATGTGTTCCTAAACAAAGCAAGACACTGGCAGTGATTCTTTTGAGTGCTATGGTATCAATAAATAGACTGACTGATGAAAATATATGAAAATATATTAAACATTTAGTGAAATATTACATCTGAGATAGTGATTGATTTGTATGTATTAGATTATAACACTGTAGTATCATTTATTTTGTAGGTCTCAATTAAATTTTTGAACAACAGTTTCACTTAAATGAAGAATTAATCTGAATAAGTATTAAATCTAATTTTCATATACTAATAGTGGATCATTTATTATTCTTTCTTTCATTTTCAATAATACTAGTGTTTAAATACCTTATGTTTCTTGTCTTTTTCTCTATCCTCACTTATGTCACAACATATCGAATCAAGGCAGTGAGTGGAAAATACTGTATAGATACGTGTACATTGAAACAATATAAAATGCATTAAAATTCTTTTCTTAAAGGGTTCAAATAAAATAAATGCTTGGACAAACTAATATTTTATTACCAGATGACAGAAATGATGTTGATTGATCCATTAGCTGTGATGATCTCTACTAGGAATGAAACACAGTAAGAAAATGGGGGGGGAGGGTTTTTTATCATGTGTAGCAAATGTTTCAGTGGGTCTTTAAATTTATGGGTCAGGGCAACAACAACAAAATCCACAAAAATTGGTACCCCATGAAAATTAATGATACTATAGTGTACAGTGAAACCAGTCTATAAAAGCCACTTGAGAGAAGGTAAAACATCCTTTTTCAATAGATGTCCTTTATATAAATATATAAAGGTGAATTATGTAAGTAAATACAAAGAAAATGGGTTCATACAAATTGTCCTTCATGAACAAGTGTTCTTTATAAAGATATGTATTAAAGCATATTTTACTGTGAACTGAAGTCATAAATTAAAAGTTGTCTAATTTTCTCATTGTATCCAAATTTTATGTTTTCTGATACATCAGCACCACCGTATAAGGGTATCATTAGCTGGACCATGAATTTCATCTGTTCCTAACATTAGCATGGGATATGCTTAACCATACTGAATTCACTGAATCAATCTAATTTCTACAAAAATATAAGATTTGAATTTTTAAAAATTATTACCAATACAATTTGAGAATGTTACAACAGCTTTTCCCTCTTCCTCCCCATAAAGGATTTCTGTGACCTTTGCCCCAGTCTCTGACCGCAGGAACTTTGTTAAAAGTTCATCTGTCACAGCACTATTCAGTCCCTGGACAAGGACTCTGTTTTCATAGCAAGGTTTTGTCAGTGGAGGATGGTAAAGTGTCACAGTCAATGTCTGGCCTGCCACCTGGTGGGAACTGCGGGAAACAACTCTCTGAGCAACTGAGGGAATAAATAAAAATATCTCCATTAAGGCCTAATTAATGAAAAAAAAAGAGAAAATCTGTCAGTTCCCTACAAAACTAGACCTGCATTTGAAAGATGTATCCAGGGTTCTTAATAGACATATACCCTCGGGTTTTGACACTTGGAATTTAAATTTGAACCATTTCTGATGCATGGAAATTCCAACCGGTGTGTTTTTATGATGCACGTTGATTTGAGCCAGAGCATCAGTCCTAATTACCCTTATCTGCCTCTGGCATAAATTTCTATTGACTGCATGCTGTCCATAATGAATTGACCATATGCGCCAATGGTTGACATTTGCAAAACTACTGTTTACACCTTATCAGCCAATAATATCACACCTATACAAAATCAGTATGAAATGGGCAGAGCTAACAGGTCACTGATGTCATCCTGGGCATAACTGAATCAAGGTCAGATTGTTTTGAGATTATCTTTGACATTTATGATACTTAGAGGAAGAGGGAATCAATTATGACTTGATTGGATTAACTTTTGATCAAATATTAGCATTTGTTTCATTTGTTTCATTGCCAATCAACATAAATGTGATTCTATTGGTGCTAGGATAAAAATACTGTTTTAAAGGTCATCTACCGCACATACCATTTTATCGTTGAAATCTACCACTTTTGAAAAGTAAAAGATCCTTTTCCTTCTTCTTCTTCTTCTTCTTATTATTATTATTATTATTATTTGTGCATTCTATCCCCATTTTTCAGAAACCAGTGGGAACCAGTCTACTGTGGACTTGAAATATTGTACCAGTGCAATGATGTGTGGCTGAGTAATAAGATTACGAAAGCTAACATGTGTACACATCAAGTTGTTAATTGATTACCTAACTGTTGTAATCTGGAGAGTTTAAGGCCAAATGCGGGATGTTTTATGAAGGTGTTATAAGTAATAAATGGATCAAATGTGGGTAATGACTTTCAAAAATCGGCTGACTTTTGGCAGATGTAAGATAAAAAGGAGAGATCGACCAAAAAATTATTTCGGCAGAAACACTTGAGTGGGTATTTTGATTGGTTGTATTGTTTAAATGTTATTGTATTGTTCAAGATGTTTTAGAGGAATATTTAAGGGCAGTTGATATGTTTTAGTTTAATTTATGTCAAAATGCTGAGACACAAGATTTCTCCCAATGCCATGGCATGCTAAACAAAAACCACTGGTCAATAAATATCAAACTCAGGATTAGACTCAGAAACCTTCTCCTCATGATGACCTTAGATTGGAGAAGTATTGGAGAGCAGTCAGCAACACTAAAAACCCAACCACAGGAAAACTGAAGTTTTAACTTTCTTGCAGGCTGAGCATGGTGGTTTTGTCATTGCCACATTCTAATGATACAGAGAAGACATTCTTTGTTCTTCATAAAATAAAATGATTCAAGGAGAAATTAGGGGAAGTAGCAATAACAAGATTTTTAAGATGGCTGACTTGGTGGCCATACTGGATGTCAGATTGGTGACATTTTCATTTAAGACCAACTACACATCATATGTTCCACTCTACAGTTATCAAGTACTTCTGAAAGCAGGAAGTGTATAAGGTGTAGTTTAATACATTTGCAACAACAAGCACAATGGAGAGAATGATGGCATACCTCTATGCTACTTTCAGTATTGTGACTGAGATTTATTTATAATGTGGCATTAGGAAAACAATGCGCTGCCTAAAGAAGACAGCTGATCAAAATGGCTGCTCCCATGTGCTTGAGAAATGACCAAACTAGTCCAAAGTATACTAAATTTAGCAGTTATTAAAATAGGCAAAATGGATTTTACCACAGAAGACAATACTAACTTCTGAAAGAGCAATAATGAATTAAAAAATATAAAAAAGAAAAACTACAAAAAAAGTTATCAACAACCTTTAAATAATTTACATCTGAAGTCCATAAAGTAAAAATGACCAAGCAGAGCTAGTAGTCTTATGAGAGGTGGACATCTGAAGTAAGGACAAGCTGTATTCTCTATAACCCAAATTACACCCATCAATCATACACCAAAATAAGAGGAATTAAAAGTTATTTTATTAATAACTAAGATACACAGGGTCAAGACCTTTTCCATAACACTCCCTTCAGATCACATGGAATTCTAAACAAAAGGTCCAAGTGGGCCTTAGACTGCTCATCTGGCTGACAAAAGCCGGATGTCTGCCGAAAAGCCATGTGCAAGAGCAGCTGGCAAAAAAGAAATCTTGGTTGGATGTTTTCTGTCAAAATTTCATCCACTTCTTATGGTTGATTATAAAAAGAACAGTTTGACAGCATCTCTGTTTTTTAGTACTTTCTACCATATTTGATGGCAGATGAGCATCATTTCTACAGAACTGATAGGCCTTCAAACCAGTATGCTTTCTGTTAAATTTGGTCAGATCATGTTCAGCAGTTGTTAAGAAGCCATTTAAAGGCTTCCTATTCTTAGTAATGGTGACCATATTGGGTGCCAAATCAACATTGTTGTGCAAATATACAAGTTATTCATGCAAGGATGTTTTCAGTCAAATTCTGTTATAGTCTTGTTTAATTTTTAAAGACATTTGAAGGTTTTCAATGTTTAGCAACAGCAGCAATACTGAATGGTGAATCAGCACCATTTGTGAAAATTTGTAAGGACTTTATGCCAATATGCATTCTTTCAAGTTTAGTTATATTCCATAAGCAGCTTTTGAGAAGTCACTTTAAAGGTATTGCTATTTTCAATGCTGTTGACCCTAGCTGATTAGCATCATTTGTATGAATATAAAAGACCTTTTTGCCAATATGCATTTGTCAAATTAGGTCAACTTCTGGTTGACAAGCTTTTGGAAGTCATTTTCAGGTTTTTCTATTCTTAGCAACAGCAGCCATATTGGATGGCGGTTCATGATTTGTATAAATTTAAGGAACTTATTGCCAGGAAGCATTCTTTGGAATTGAATCATATATTGTTGAGAGATTTTTGAGAAGAAGTCATTTAAAGATTTCTATTTCAGTAAAGAGAGGTGGAGCAGCAGCATCGGTAACAACTTGTGATGCTTTCTTATTCGGGAAAGTCACTGCAAAATTAAATCAAAATATGATATTTTTTTAAATAAATAGCTGAGAATCAAAATTCTGGATAGCTGCACAACTCATGCTACACAAAACACAATGGACCAAGGGTCATACCATAAGCTCACTTTGCCTCATGGCCAGGTGAGCTAAAAAATTAATACATCTCCTATAGGTCATGAAGTGTAATCACAAAATGGAGACTTGTTTAAATTCATCTATGTTATACTTACTTTCAGCCTCTACAAATGTGATGTAAGCCACTCCATCTTTGATCTGGATCTCCTCTATATCTCCTCCTCCAGATCGCCGGGAATTCTCAAAATACATCTCCACCAGCTCCTGACTAGTGCTGGCAGACAAACCTTGGACCTCCACAGTGTTTGAACTGATCCCTCGATCATTTGCTGTCCTTCTCTGATCTTCCCCATTGTTTAATTCCTCTCTAGAACTGCAAGCTCCTGAAAATGTAGAAGAGCTTATTTACACAAAGCTGTCTTAATGCCATTCCTATGAATCCTTGTAATGCATTCAAATGTTTAACATAAAAGCAAGACAATCAAGTGGTCTATCTTAAACTCCTTTGTTGAAATCAGCCTTATTGCCAGGAAATATCTGCAGTTGGCCAATAAGTACAGGTGCTTTCTGCCAAAACATGGTTAAATTTTTTGAGCTATCATTTTCAAGAAATATTTTAGGTTATGGTCATATCTGATGCATCAGCATTGATTTTTTGGTACATAGAGTTAATTTATACTATTATTTCAAGCAATGGTATTCATATTTGATAGAGGTACCATTTGGAACAATAAAAAGAAAGGTCTTGATGTTTGGATGATCTGTCATATTTTAAACTGGTTAAATTTTCTTGAAGTCTTTGGAGACAAACTGGTTAACAGGTTTACAGTTTATATTTTTGTACTAACATCAGTCTTTTGATGACAAATTGTTATTGTATAATCTTAAAAGACCCCGATGCTATTAGTTGCTTCCTGTAAATTAAGATGGTTTAAACTGTGCATACAGACTTTTGAGAAAGAATTAAAAGTAGCAAATGCTGACAGAGCATACACATGGCATGATGTACACAGCACCAATATACCAAGAGTTCACTTAGATTTATGGCCAGGTAATCTAAAACTCACTGATCAGACCATTACAAGTTAAAATAAGATAAAACTATTTACATCTGCATAAATAAATTTATGGGAGGTGTCATGGAGTCCCCTTTTCCCTATTTTTAAGGTCTTAAGTCATGTGGTTTTAAGCCAATCATCTTTATTTCACAGCTTCATCTTGTGGAAAGATTCATTCAGAATGTAGTATTTTATCATCAGTGGAGCTAATTTCATTAAAGTGAAAAGACGTCTGCTGCCCCATCATACCTTCTAGAACAAAACTTCAGGTATAAAATCTCCAGTATGAAAGAGACAGTTTTCTGTATATTTGTTGAGATTATAAGTCTTGTTATATAATAAAGGGCTTCATGCAATTTCAAAACAACAACAAAGAAAACCCCACATCATCATTAGTATTCTGGTTGTTAGATATATCATTTAATACTGTATGCATGTATCTATTCACTTAATTCATCTAGTAATAAAAGATGCAAGTAAAATAAACTCAGGCCTAATGAGCCATAAAATAAGTTGTCTGATACAAATAAAATCATATTAGGGCATCATTAAGTATTCAACTTTCAGCATGTTTCTTCTAAATGCATTGTTCAATTACATGTATGTTATGGCTGATGCAGATGCAAACATTTTTGAAATATTTATTTTGATTCAGTGTTCAACATTTTTCATGTTTTCTTAACATGCATTTTCAAAGCAGTTATAGCTTGCAATGCATATAGGTTTTAAATTTATGGTCATAAGCATAATTTGCATTCAATACAAAGTCAATTGAGGCTGGCAAAAGAAAACTGATATAGGCCTATAACAACTGTGAGCTTTTATATTTTTACATTGAAAAAATTCACTTTTGCTATACATTATGATGTTGCAAATTGTGTGGAAGATGCATGTACACAATCATGAAAAAAGGTTCCCTATTCTTTTCGTCAACAAATTTATTCAATCATGCAACTTATGATGAAAAAACTTGCAAGATATGTTTTTCTGGTTTAAAATATGATCAGGAAAATATACTTTGCATGAGAAATGTGTTATTTTACCAGAAATGGAAGTAAAATGTTGCAATGGTCCAAATCTCTCTATGATTTTTTTTTCACTGTGAGATTTCAATTATCAAAGTAATACTTGCACATGTCTAAAAAAGCAACCTCCCCTACCACCTTTTTTTGGGGTTAAAACATGGCATAAAAATAACCACCTCTATGAAAGGTTGCAGCTAAAAATCACAAAGAACATCATGATTTTCTCAAAACCATCATGCATGCCAAGTATATAGTTACCACTTAAATTTGTGGGTTAAATCAATGTCATAAATGGATCTTATATAAGCTTTTGTCAGTCATTCACATCTGGAGAAAGAACCCCCAGACAGGCAAGTTCCCAACAGAAAAGGGATCTAACTCTTCTAGTATGTACTTACATGTGACAGGACACAGTGTATGACAGTATCAATGTGTGTTTATTATTAAAAGCCTTATCTTCATGAAATATGCCCAATTTGCAACATTTTATCATGCCGAGTGTGTAGCTTGTACCTCCTCAAAATATAATTAAATAAATGTAATAAATAGCAGCCGTATGTTAAATTAGTTCATATGTGCCAGTTTATCCTAGTGTACCCACTTCAACACAGCTTAAAAGACAATTTGATTTCATTTTATAATTTCAAAATATACATAAATTTTACTCTCAAACAAACAAACAAACATAAAGAAAAATGCAAGTTATTGTCCAAGACATTATGTTTTACAGAAAACATTTTGTGGCCAAACAATAATTTCTGACTGATTAGTCTGCAAACATAAAAATGTTGCAATACTTTTTCATGTGAACTAAACTTTTGATCCTAAATTTTAAAAAAATAACAAATGAATTATTCTCCTTAACATACATCCACATACCAATTTTTCATGTGTAGGTGAAAAACAGTCCACGATAATGAGGATATAATGAATAAACAAATGAACAAGCAAAATGCTATATTGTATATGTTTCCTCCCAACTTTGTTGGCAAGTTGATAATAACCTGTCCCTCCTTCTGCCATAGTCAGGTCTTCATAACATTCAAGTTCTGTACATCATATTTCTTGAGCCTGAAAAGAGATCATAAGAAACATTAGGTACTTTACCAGTAGTCACGAATAAAATACAAAATCGTTACATACTATTCATTACTTTGAAGGTAGCTGCATTAAAAAGAAACTTAGTATGTCTTCATAAAGTCATTAATGATTCATCCAATTCTCAGAAAATCCTACTGAATTTCCTTTTATTTAAAAACCACTCAATAATATCTTCAGATTTAAGGTTTCTATTTCATATGGCAGTAGAGAAGTTGCATATCAGTATTTGAGTTAAGCTACAGACTACATGAACAAAATCTTACTCCCTGCTGTTTGATGATCTTTTTCAGTTTGTTGATATATGACAGAATTTATTTTGATATTCATTATGTAGGAGATATGCATCAAGGAACCCATTACAACCCATTACCTGACAAGAACTGATTTTATTTCTCTAAGAAAAAGATATTTAATGTAATATGTCATCATTACTCATTACTTGATGACATGGATACTTAATATATGACTATCACGATTACAAAAATTTATAAATTTAAAGATCTTTAGTACCATGGATAGCTGAAGCAACTTTTATAATGATGGTAAATAGGAATACTTAGACCCTTTTAGATCTTGTTTTTTGAAAGCTTGGCAGTATGTAAAAGGTGTAATTTGGGCAATATCTCCAGTTAATCAATGATAATGATGAATCCATGCCCATTGGTTTGATCACCTCAAAGTGTTGAAATAATGTTTGTTAAACCTTAAAGACCAAAGTTAGCATCAGTAGGACATCGGTGAAAAGGTCACGATTTTGATTGCCAAGATGCACAATTGTTGCACATGCTGATACCATATTATCAAAAGCCATTTTCATTTCATAATTGCTATTGTGACTCTTAAAACAACACCAGAAACGTTCAAATAGACCGATTTGAGTTAAATTGTATAATTAATCTTAAAATGTAAGTACATACTTACATGTCACTCATAAAAATATGTTCATTCTTATTTAGAATTCATAGATTCAGAATTGTATCTATCTTAACATTTGGTTGCGGACATAGGACAAAAGAATATATATGTATGTCCTAACAGGTACTGCTTTAACACTGTTTGCACTTTAAACATCCACAAATCTTTTTTTTCATAATGAATTACCTTTCTTTTGGTAATATCTTTTTATTTATTTCCTCCCGGAATAGTCATGCACTAAATGTTTTGCTAATGATTAAACGTCCCACCCACACCATAGAGTCAAACCTCGTGATAGCTGCTGTTTATCTTTATTTATTTGACCTGTAAATGATCAAGTGTCGCTAGTTAATTTACTTCTGGAAACCTCATATTTTCTGAAGATGAATAGTCACTGCTTCGCATTTCTGAGTGTCAATATGAAAAGTTTAATTGCTTTCATGTGCTAGCATGAAAACAAAATACCGTTTTGACAGTTCCATATCTAACATATTAACTGTGATACAATAAAGCTGGTACAATATATAGCACATGTAATTCTTTCTTCAGTGTATACAAACACATTTAAACATGTATATTGCATTTTGTTTCAAAAATCACTATGACCTATTGCGCTTCACTGCTTATGGATATCGATGCCATCTTAAGAATTAAGTTGACAGAAAAAGCGCTTTCTAAACATAAATGTCACCAAAACAATTGCAGGTTTTTCACCAGAAATGTTACTCATTGTTTTGTTTGCTTACCCTACAAGGTTCATTTCATTACGATTCATGCCAATGATATAATTCAGCTGAAATCAAATGTCCCTTATTATGCAAATAATGAGTCAGTAAATTTTCATGTAAAATGCAAAGGATACTTACAGTAGGGGTTGTCTCAAAAAAGCATAATCAGTGAACAATATATTTATCTTCAGATGTTAAGATGTTTTCTGACTTTGCAAAGGTATTGGTGCTATATTATTATTCAAACAGGCTGTGCAAGTCTCATTCCTAACTATTTTTATCCCAAATATTTGAATAGATCTATGTAAAAGTGTTTGAATAGGTACATCACATACTGTACAATATTAAAGTAGAACTCTACTGAACAACATGAACTCTGACACATATTGTATAAAATTTTCTACATCTAAATTATTTGAAGAACTCGTAAATTGTTATAACTGGATAACATTTTATTTCTGCATTTCTCATTTATTCATGAATATAAAGAACCAAATGTTTATGTCAAGCAACAGTTTCAAATATTCCAATTTGTACAGAAATGCAAAACTAACACACCGAGGCAAAGCCCAGCAGTAAAGACTGGAAAATTTAAGAAAAAGTAAAAGAAAAAATTCCCAGTCTCCATTTTCAGTATCAATTAACTTAAATAAAATGTGTTCAGTATGTAACATTTCTTATCAGATGGCAGGAATGGCAGGTATGCCATTACTCCATTTTTATTCAAAAGAAAAGTTAAAGTCCAGAAACTTGAAAAATTCATTACAAAAGTGAAATATCCCTAGAATGGTCTAAAATTATAATCAGCTAAAATATATTGCTGAGGCTATTCACATCGCCGCCTTGCACCTTAACTGGGAAAGACTATTCACATGGCTGCCATGTATATAATTTACGTAAAGTGATTCATACAGCTGGCATGTACCTGATTTGTGAAATATACTAATTTTTACAACTGATTACCTTTAATTCCATATTCACAGGTCATGGCTGTTAAAACTTGTACAATACTACACTCCTTCGCATCCAGTAGAAATAGAAATTTTCAAATAAATCTCGAGTCTTGTGGGTGAAAACTCCAGTATTGTCACACAATCAATGTACTTTTTGCCATTTTTCACTCAGAGCAAACAAATTTTCTTTTTATTTTATGCTCAAATGAGTTGGCTAGTTAAAGTGTATTAAGAGTCTGAAAGCAGCAGATTTCCTAGGTAATCTCAGCTGTTTACGGTTTATATTTTTTGTTTATCTGCACAGTAAATGTGAGTAACATAATTCTTTCTTAATTCAAGATAACAAAACACACACTTAAAATGTACATGTGCACAGTAAATCTGAATAATATAATTCTTTCCTGATTCAAATAACAAAGCATACACTAAAAATAAAAAAAGTAAACACAGAGTGGAATTCGAACCTAAATCTGTGATGCAACAGGTCAACATATTTCCACTAACTACAGTAATTGAATTAATAGCAAATTATATTTCTTTGCTTAAGTTATGACTGTCTATTAAAAACAAAATTCTGGATTGTTAAAGTACAATTGTACTATCAAAATGTTTTCTCTTGGGAAAACTACTAATATACAGACTAGTCTGTAAATGTTTGCACACCATATCATAACAATTATAATCCAAACTGTGTGAGACACTGGTCACAGTGTGAATATTGTTAGTGACAGTGGGTACATGGCAGTCTGTGTGAATAGCTCTTTCTCAACTTTAGTCTTTAGTACTAGGCCAAGACTAAATAAACACTATGGAACCATTTCCTTTTTTATCGTGTTTGGTAGTCCAATAAATCTACCGCCAAACGTGTAATGGTATTGATGGGTATAATGTTATGTAAAATAGCTGAGTTTATATCATTCTGAATATTTTGGACTCATTGCTAAATCCATTGACAGGTCGCCATGCGGACAGTCTTTTCTACTGTGGGTACATGGCAGCTGTGTAAAGTCTTTCCAAAAGGTGGTACATGGCGGCCGTGTGATTAATAGACACTTCCAAAATATATATGTATACATATATACAAATATGTCAAAAAATTAATTGTCGATTTGAGTTGTTTAGGACTTAATCCTGCTTATAAAGTTTTCATAATAAAAATGTTAAATCCAGAAACTTCTAAAATTCATTTAAAAACTTAAATAATTTAATTCACAACTTCTCGTCGTTAATTTTATGGACGAAACGTCAAACTCCTTTTGTGTATGTTATCAACTTAGTTGGAAACCTCTTGTCCAAATTTGTTAATTTACACCCATTTTGGTGGCCCTGGGTTTGCCGAATGGTCTACGGTGCTCGCCTTTACCGATCACACAGGGGCTCGTTACAAAGAAAATTAGCAGTACCATTGACCGATACTCCTAATTTTCTTTGTAACGACCCCCTGTGACCGATCACTGCCATCTCACCTCTGTCTGCGTGGGTTCGTGTCTCGGGCTCGGTCAATGTGGATATGTGAGAAAACTTGCCAGTAGCTTCCCGTGGGTCGGTGGTTCTTCCCGGGGTTTGCCCAGGTTCTTCCTCCACCAGATAAAACTGGCCGCCATGTATAACGTATCATGTGCTGAAAAATGGCGTAAAACCCACAACAACAACAACAACACCCATATTGGCTGGGTGTACGAATGAAGTACGAATTGGACATCGGTACATTGGAACGTTTATAATACCATAATTGAATGATACATGCGATGGACAACAGAGAGATCATTTGCATGGCGACCTTGTAGAAGAATAAATATATGCACATGAAATAGCTTTGGCACATAATTGGGAACCTAGGGATCGTAAGTGGCAAATGTCTCAAGTACGTTTGTTACCCTACCCCTCGCTCGTTCTTATTTCGAATTACGTTACTGTTAGTTATTACATGAAAATTATCGTTGGCTTCATGTGTTAGAGAATTCAATCATTCTACATTACATTAATATATTAGCAAATGCGGGAAGAAATTAGAAGTTAAAGGTAATTTCAAGAACTTTTCATCGTGTACCTTTTCTTACCATCTTGGAAAACGAAAGTAATCTGGTTCACGGGTTAAAGTACAACCCCAATCGGAACATTTCGGCTTTTTCCCTTCTCATGCCAAAGAAAAAAAGTTTTTCGAGAAAAAAAACAAACAATAAAAACGTATGTAACTAATGGCCATTTGGAATCGACCTCAAGCCCGAGCTTGTTATTACGTCAAAATAATTATGTCACAATGACTAGAAGAAACGTTAGGAATAATTTCAGATGATTGAAAAAGAATTTGTTAATTTTTTTTTTTTTTTTTTTTTTTTTTATATTTTTTTTTTTTTTAAATTTTAATTGTTGTAGGAAAAATATTAAACATTATATTTGCAGGTATTTCATTCACTGTTGAAACGTCTTCGAGTGTTTTTTTCGACATGTATTATGTTATAAGAATCTGTTCTTTGAGCATCTAACAGGATGTTCATCTGCCAAGGACTCATCGGGGTACCCTGGGTCGTCGGTTAGTACTCTTTTAACCCAGGGTACCCGGATGGCCAAGAAATTGCCAATTGGAATCAGGTCACAATTAATACTTCCGGTTCAGTACCCACGAATGTCGTCTGAGTCTATTTTTAGATCATTTTTTCCTCTCATTTTGGTGGTGATGTATGCATTAGATTTAGTTATTCTTAGTATTGATTTAAAGGAAATTGGTTATTGTTTAGAATATGAGCATTATAGTGTGGTTATCTGTGTGTATTTTGGAGACAGTGTACATTGAGTAATGAGGCATTGGTGCTGATCCAGAAGTGAAATCGGTGACCCATTGCACGTTGCTATTTTTACAGTCCAGCCTCTCAGAAGAATGCCGGTTGACCTATGACAAGAACTTCACCGTGAGTTCATCTTTGAAGATACTTTACATCAACATATGATTTATTAGGATTTTGACACAGTGGAAAGTTCAGTTCTGACAAACAAATGTAGAGACCATATAGGAAAATTAATTGGGTTCTAAGTCCAATTAGGGAAGTATCACTTAGACTGGTCCCATGATGCACTTTTGATTAAAGTTGCTTGCGATAGATTTATACGGGCCGGAAACCAGGTGAAGTATCACTACGATTAACTTTGAGTCACCCACTTTGCACCATCGCCTCTAAGTAAGCGCCTCTGATATCTGGCCATTTACTATCTAGATTTAGATATCATCCCTACACTGACCAGCTTGACGGATGCGTATGTTAAGAGCAATAAATTAGCTCCAAACACTTGGCCCTTTTGCTTCGTTTATTTTCAGCACTTGTTAAGGTCAATCAACTATATGTCTTGATTGTAAGTTAAGTACAATTTTTAATTATAAATGTGTTACAATGAGTTTTTGCTAAACGTAAAATTGCCCATGCTTATTGGAGCACTTCCGTCGTCAAATCTTCAGTTTCGGAGGTAGGTATTTTTGCACATTGTCAAGTTTTTTAATGTAGGAGGTAAGTAAATCTCAATCCCATAATGCTAAATAGAAGTGATCGATTTTGAAAAACACAGAGTCTGCTTCAGAGACTCGAAATTATTCGATTACCATTTGAAAGAGAGGAGGATAATCCGAATGATGTGCACCCCTTGCCATGTACCTGGAATGTATAGTGCTCCGCACATATGTAACTTAACTTAAGTCAAAAGTACAAGCGACCAGTGTAGTGCACTGTTTCTCAGTAAGCAAAGGACTGATACAAAAAGTGTCTCGGTATTCAGTGTTTGTATTAGGATGAATATATCAAATGTACTTTTCTGAACTTAAGATGTAAATTTACGCTTTTCGGTGGAAATATCTAATATTCTCATTACAACACAAAAAAGTCTAGATTTAGAGAAGTATCGATGAATACATACATACATACATACATACATACATACATACATACATACATACATACATACATACATACATACATACATACATATGTGCGTCCGAATAATAATTATCTTATGACACGGTATTTGTTGAACCAACTAGTAGCAGAAGAAAAACTTGTCAAATAGAGTTAGAGTATTTCTCCATTAGCAATCATGTGATTTGATCTTATTGCTAATTACAATAACATAAAACAAAGAAAATTTAATAGAAGCAGCATATCTTAACCCAAGCAGGGGCGCGTGATGAGGCACCCATACCCTGAATCCATGCCTGAATACTATCTGGGCCAAATAGTTAAGAAAGATCTCTCTCTCTCTCTCTCTCTCTCTCTCTCTCTCTCTCTCTCTCTCTCTCTCTCTCTCTCTCTCTCTCTCTCTCAATTGAACATGGCGGAGCCGGTAGATAAGAAAAAAGAAAAATGATAGATAGTTAGACAAATAGAAAAACAAGCATGCAGAGATATCAAATATATATCCAGTCAGAACTAGATATGTGTTTGTAGAACAAATATGTCCCCACTACAAACTTATGACAACATAAAAAACATGAAAAAGTGGAAGAAAAAAAATTCTGTATGTTCTTGGAGGGCTCTTCTATTGAAATGTATCATAATTTTTCATACCAGATATCTAATGGCCATATTATACAAGATATCAATTTATCATACCAAATATCATATAGCCAATTATTATTATTATACAAGATATCAGTTTTTCATACCAGATATCATATAGCCATATTACAGAAGATACATGATATCAATTGACTGTCAACACGATAATTTGTCATAGGAAGTAATATTTCTTTTTTTAGCCAGTAACAGGGGAAAACTTCCAGTTTTAATCAGTCTTTAATTTCAGCCGCCTTTGTTTTGATAGTCGACTGATCTAAAGTATCTTCCCTGACAAAAATAAAAAGTTTCACGCAAGATTACAGAAAGGTTGTAAGGTTGCAGCACACAAAATACTGTGGTGTAAGACTATAACTGAAGTATGCAAGAGTCTGTCACTAGAACTACCGTTCTGGTACACTTTTGGCACAAACACAAAGGTGTTATTGCTTCAGAGCATCCTTGCATTAGTTGAGAGTGAATATCAGGCAGTTTTTGTTTGTAGGAATTACCAAGATGTAGGAGAATTTTTTTATAGATAAATATGGAAAATGATCACCATAAGATAGTTTATGTCATGTTATTGTCATAAAGGCCATTAAAAGGTAAAGAGATAAATAATCACCACTCCAAATATTACTTAATGGACTGACAGTAGATAGAGTGATTCTGTGTTGTGAGTCTTTCAGCACTGCTGTGGGAGACTCAGAGCCCATTAGACTAATCTGCATAGATAAAGTACACAAAGTAGAACAACTCAAGTTGTTTGAAGTTCGGTAAATCAAAGTGATGTGTTTGAAGAAATAAGTTATTACACTTCATTGCGTTGAATGAGAATGTTTAATCCATCTGTATTTAAGATTATTGGCTAGTTCATGACCAGTAGCAACATTTCTTAGAAGTTGGATTTTACTTCATATATTAAATGCAAAACATGAATATTTCGGCAGTTAGAACAGTGGGGAAGTGTGATTAATTTTTCAAGTCAAAATCTCAAAACACAGCTGTGCATGATTGAGGAAAGGATGAGACATCTGCAAACCTCAGCAAAACAAATTTCAGAACTCCTGGTTGACTGAGTTTGGGAAGCACAATGATTTCGGCCGGGGGGGGGGGGGGGAGAGGGTATTTTGTGCACATCCCGAAAACACCATATTGACATGGGCAAATTAATGGCATTTACCTTTAGGAAAACCACGATTGGATATTTTAAGGGACCAACCGTTCAAATTGTGGTGGGGTGGAGCCTGTGATTGTTTTATAAAAAGGATCTCCGGTCCCCAAATAGCTTGGAAAAATATGATTTGTAAGGAAATGAACTAATTATATCCATTATATTCATTGACAAAATTAGTTGCTAAAATATGTGGCCATTGCTTGTTTGACATTTCCCCAGAGCAATGCAGATGCAGAAAGATCATTTTCAGTGCTGAGAATAATTTAACAAAATGTTTTCGGAAGTCTGAACAGCATTACCGTCCAGTTCCTAATGAGTGCAAAGATGAACATTAAATGCTACTTGCATGACCTTCAAACTCATTACCTAACTACTGAACTATTCAACTGTCCAATGGATTTTAAAGACAGAAACGTGGTGTATTTTTTATTTAATGTCTGTGTGATTGTGATTATGTGTGTGTGTTTTTGTGTGTGGTAATGATTTATGACAATGCTAAGTCTAACAGCTTCTCTGTTTGAAAGTGTATTAAATGCTTCAAAGAAAACAGGGATTTTGTTTTGTTGCGACTCTAGGTCTTTACAAATATGTAACCGAAAGAAAGTGAAACCAACAATTTAAGTAATATCAACAAGCAATTTATTTCTGTACAATACAATGTCAAATTCAAGAGATACTTACAATATTGTGAATCAAATTCCAAATAATCCTAAATGTCCTAATAACAAGTCCAAAAATATAGAATGTTCCGAATGAGTTCCAATAGTCTTGAATGTTTTGATATAACACAATGATATAATCCAGAATGTCTTTGAATTAGTTCACAAAAGTCCAAAGTAATGTATTAATTCAAAAGTCAATGAGCACTTTAGTAATTCCAATGAATATTTTAAATAAATAATTCCTCTCAAATTATAGCTGATTTCAACAGCACAAACTTTAAACTCTGATCTCAAATGGATTCCACACACTGACCTAAAACAGGAACGAATTATTTGTTTACCAAAAATCCCTATTTATACACTTTTCACTGGACCTATATCATAACAGGATGTGAAGCAATACAATGGAAAAACCCAGTCTAAATGAAAACAAGACTGAAGACTGGTCTTGCACTCAAATGCTATGGAAGCATTCTGTTTACATATGACCAGAATCTAAAGTACAACTTACCATCATGAGCAAAATTTTCTAAATTGTACACAATCTTTGAGTCTCAACCCCCACCACCACCACCACACACTAACTTACTTCTGGTGTCAAGACACTGTCGACATGGGCCATACTTAGGCATGATGTAATTATGCTTTGTGTCTCATCCTCCTAATTCATAACCAGTTCTATTCAGTGGGCTAAATAATGCATCTCAATGGACTAAAAGACCATCTTAGACACAGCTTAATGCATCTTCCCGTTTCTTTCCCGTCATCCACTTTTTTCAATAATAAGTATCCTGATGCTTCCTGAAAGCTCCTGTTGGTTAAAACTTTTTAGCCGACATCAAATGCATTGTTGGCAATAAAAATATGTTTACAAAACTAAGAATAACATATTTAATGCAGTGAAAAAGTCCGAACTTTTATTATGTCTAGCACAGGCGTGAAGCCAAAAGACAAGTTAATGATTGTTTGGTTTTTTTTGCTGTTATTTTTTTTTTTTTTTTTTTTTAAGTCTCTGTAATACTCTCAAACGTTATGTGATAAATTCATGATATGATGTGCACATTCATGTCCTAACTTTGATGAATGCTTTGCTGACTGAGTTTCACTTCATACGATAATTTATCTAATATTACTTGGATGAAAAAGCAAAATATTCATTGTCCGACATGAAACTGGAATAACTTCCTATAAATTTGCAAAATCAGCAACCTTTATCGAGTATTGTTTGGATATACATGAAGTAACTGTACAACTAGTTAGACCACATTTCCTGATACTGAATTATGAATATGGTTATTATGTTTACTACTGTTTGAAAACCGTTTGCTAGCTACGACCTGAAAAGTAGCGTTATCTTCCAGTGTAAAGGAATATATTCATTCAAAATTACATAAAATGTATCATAGTAATGCGAGTGGAAATAGGAATCTGTTTGTGATTTTAAGAATTTTTCGTCGCATACCATGCCGAAAACGAAAGTAGTGTGCGTGTCATACAACTAAACTACGCCTGTACGGAAGAGTATCACATTGGGCAAGCTCGAATGATCAGTGACAAGATCAACAGACGTGGCATTTTATATTTTTTTTATTCGGATTCTATATATTCAGACTGTGCTAATTCCCAAGAGCATGCCAATAGATACAGATATTTCTCCATATTTAGTATGGCACAATGTGCAATAATCAATTTTTATATGTCTTTCAAAACTTTTTTTTTAGGGTGTGTACATGAATGCGTCTCTAAAGTCTCTATGTTACTGAACAAATGTACTGTACATGCTGCACTTGTAAATTTTCCACACACCCGATTCCCTCTACACCACCCCATCGCCCGACACAGTCCGCACTGTGTCAGAATCAAAGTTTATGTTATTCGATTTGGATTCTATATATTCCGCCTGTGCTAATTCCCAAATGATCAATGCCATGAACATACAATCGGAACATCGTTCAGCCATTTCCGTCATATTGATAAGTAACCTCGGATGTAGGAATACACATAAATGTGATGGGTTTATTGATTCGCCTCCGGCGGAGTGCACCACATATTTTGCGAAACAAAGGGCCGACAATGAACACCATGTGTGCATAATCCCAACACATTGGAATTTAAATCCGAATTTCTGTACAGGGTTCCTAAATTTACAGAAATGGCATTCCCTTCATTTCTCCCACTGGTAATCCTTGTTATTAGAAAGAAATTGTGTATATCCTATGGAAGGTTTAAAGAGCCCACAATGTTCTTTATATTTATATCTAAATAAATTTTATTTGAGGGTACACAGCCAGTCTGCACCATCGCCGCTAAGTAAGTGCCTCTGCTATCTGGTGATTCACTACACAATTTTGTATATTATTTCTACGTCGAACAGTTTGGCGGACGCGTATCTATGTTAAGAGTTCCAAACACTTGGACCAGTTACTTTTTACTGTTATGACTTGATAAGTTCAATCTAATGGATGCTTTGATTTTAACTCAATGGATCACTTACTTTGGCATATATTCAGTTGTTGAGGTGTGCAGTTCTTGCATGTAATCCGCAATCGCAAGTGCCTAAGTGGATGTGATCGTTTTGAGCAACACCATAGCTCATGAAGTTTGAATATAAGTGCTTGATCTTGTTCAATAACTGGGAACTTTTCAGGATGATACAACACAATTCATTTGCATAGTAAGTAATGATCAGGGTATTTTTTTTTTTTTTTTCCTATGGGGGGTGGGGGTGGGGGTGTTATTGTGAGAGAAACCGAAATCGAAGTACAGCGGGACTAGCTTTTACTTCGGGCGAGACAATTTTCTTTAATCCAGAAACATGATATAAAAAAAAAATATTAAAAAAATGTAAATAATGACCATTTTGAACTGCTCTCAAGCCCATGGTTGTAATTACATCATAATAACGTCATTAATGTAACAATTACTAGATGACGTATCATCACTAACACCATCCTAAGCAATCGTTTAAGGCTATGGATACCGAATGATTTCCTCAATTGTTTTAATTACAAAGCTGCAGGAATAACATTAAAAATCAAAAGTGCACGTATTTCATTGATTTTTTAGACGTCGTCCAGTGTGATTTTCAACATGCAGCTACCATTTTGGAAGAGTCTGTTCTTCGCACATCTAGCCGGATATTCGTCCACCAAAAACTTACCAATTCGGGAAGTATCTCTATGATTACCTCCAAGTATCTTTCAGGAAGTCGAAGTTATTCGACTGACATCGGAACGAGACGAGAGTAGTTATATGTGGGTGTTGGGGGACAAGGGAGACTCCTATGTTAAAAAGGTAAAAAAGTTTATAGGGACAAGGGGAATTTAACATGGAGATGGCACAAGGGGGTATCCTATGTTAAACAGGTAAAAAGTTTATAGGGACAAGGGGAATTTAACATGGAGATGGCACTCGAGGGACAAGGGGAATTGAACATGGAGAGGGTAGTTGGGGTCATACGAAAAAAAGGAACAGGCGTGGGGCACTTGGGGTCATACACACACACACACACACACTTGGAGATCACACACACACACACACACACACAAAATAGCAATAATTAAAAATAATCTTTTTCTTGAAAAATGGGTGGCCCTGAAAAAAGGCCGTTGTTTTTTTTTTTGGTTTAACAGAGAAGACATCTCCTGGAGGATCTTCTTTTTCGGAGACTTCTACGGACTTCAGGTCCATAGAAGAGCACCCGTTTCAAACATCCCTGTCTTTCGACATAAATACGTCTCTTCCATATAGAGGTCTCTGCGATCTTAGTAATGGCCCATGAAGCTCGAACATACATAGGGAATTCTGGGTCAAACAACATCCCCGAGACGATAGTGGATGATTCCACACTTGTCCACATCTTTCTTCTTCTGGAGTGGTCTTGGAGAAAAAACCGGTGAAGCTTTACGAGACAAGCGGTGGTATATATACCCTACGATCGGATTGAAATGAATCGAAATGAACTATCAATCCAAACGCGCGTTACAAGCGGGTTGGTTTTTCTTCCAATGGGAAGAGAGCGGGGGTGTGACGTCATCTCGGGTATAAAGGTATCACAGCGTTCGTAGGGTTTTTACTTTTTGGACAGCCTAAATGGAGACCGCAAAGACTAGTATGTATTGGGGTGAGCCTGCTACGACTAATGCTGTGTTGAACTTCCAACCGGAAGAGTATAATTTATATTTTCTGTCTCAAGAATTTGAGCCTGAAACTACCACGACTGCTGCTGCTATATCAGTTTCTTTGCTGCCGGTCATGGATGATTTTAAAAAGAGCCAACAAGAAGAATTGGAAATATTTGTACAACGTCAGAGAGAGGAAAGGAGAAAGCGAGAAGAAGAACTAAGAAAGATAGAAGAGGAGAAGTGTGAAGGACAGAAGGAAAACAAAACGGTGAGAGTGTTACAAGACATTTTATCAGAGTTAAACCATCTGAGAAAGCTGTATGAGTATTCTTTAACTCAACCTAAGAGAAAAAGACCATCACGGGCGAAACATGCGAAGCCCATTACAACTGAGATGCTACCACCACCACCACCACCAGTGACTACCACCATAAGCAAAACACCAGCAGTAGCAGCAGCATTAGCAGGATTTGGATTGGGTCGTGGTAAAGGACTACGACAATTGAAGTTGATTATGTAAAAACTTCATAAGTTTGTTTTAACCAAACAACAACAAAAACAAACACCCCAACGGTCCTTCTAAGGACCACCCAGATTTCTAGAAAAGAAATCAAATTGCCAAAAATCAAGTAAAACTTAAAAAATCCCATTGTGTTGTATATAAGTGTGAGTGTGTGCGTGCGTGCATCCATACTCTAAAACAAAATAACACAAAATCACTTACTTTTTTTTCCAGTCTGGTGTATTCTGCCATTTTTTACAAAATAATTCACCAATAACATATAACACCACAGTCCAAAAAAAACCAAAACAAAGTTCCTTTTTTTTCACTGTCTGTCTCTCTTGTTTTTCTTGAATTTCTTCTTCATAGGAATCCTGATCGTCACAGGAATCATATTTTCCTTTTCTTCTTCATTCTCACTGTCTTCCATTCTTCTCACTCTCTTCTTACTTTTCTTGATGATATGTTCTTCTTCTTCTTCTAGGTCTGAAGATCCTTCTTCTTCTTCCTCCCTCTCCTCTGGTAGATTTTCTTCTTCTTCTTTCTGAGGGCACTCCGAAGACCAATGTCCTTTTCCTTGACAATGATAACAGGTATCTTTCCCTTTATCTCTCTTTTCTTTTTCTTGACGTTGTGGACATTCTATAGCCCAATGTCCTTTCTCTTGGCAGATATAACAAGTATCTTGACTTTTATCTCGAGAGGTAGAGGAGGAGTAGTCCTTAGTCTTATCGGTATACTTTCCAAGGACTCTCTGTAAAATTTTGATAGCCACAGCCGTCTGTTGTGCTGAAATTTTGAGCAGAAGGGCAAGGTTTTCTGACTTCTTCTCTTCCATCTTCACTGTTTGAAAGTGGAATCACGAATAGTGATCCTGAGGATAGGAAGGTCTCTCTATATATAGGGAGAGACCCCGTGTTAAACTTATGACAATTAAAACATACACCCCTTAACTCCAACAAAAAAAGGTAGCCACTAAACCCTGATATACAACCATACTATACAATCACGCACACGTAGGCAAGGGCACACTACTATACCCTCACACAAACATAACTATCACAAGAGAAGGGGTTTTAAGTTTTAGTGTACAACACAGACAAAGACATACGCAAACATAAAAATATTGGCATTGATGCAAGGTTGAAAACGTTGTAACGTAAGACTAGAGTTCCATTCCGTTGGCACAGTGTCATTTTATCATCAATGGTCACTACTTTTCTGAGCTAACGAAAATAGATAACCATAATGTTCACAAAACCACTTTGTTATTGACCTTTATCCTGACTCGTGGACTATTTTGACTTTCTACTGTGAACATAGTGCACAGAAATTAGCATCACTTGAACATTCTTATACAATATCAAAGATAAACATTAATTTCAATACATTGACTTACTAAAAGCTAGTAGTGGCTAAAGTTTACTAGCATGCATACACGCCGTTTCGTACTGATTGACCTAGTCACGCGAACAACGTCTTTAGCTACTGTGAGCACAATGAAATATTGTCAAATGAACGCAGTAATAATTTTTAAAAACCTATGGTTTGCCTCAAACAGAGAGAAGGTTACTCTTTCTTTGAATTTCTGAAGACAAGGGTAAATTCTGTGATAGAAATGTTCATTGGCAAAATTGTTTTCATTCATCAGTTTTTTAAAAAGTCGTGTTACATACAATTCTTGTCGAATGATTGCAGTAGCATTTGTTGAATGCCTCCCAAGTATTTAAGATAGGTTATGTTTTTTTTGCTGTACACGCCTTGCGGCTACAAACAATGTTACAACATTTCCCAAAACCGAAGACGGGAGAACAGTAAAAACACGTCTTGTTTTATCGACAGTCTAAAATGGACTGACTCAAAATAGGGCATGCATTGTTACAGTTTTACTGAACGCATGTTTTGGGCTCAAGAATGAGAGTGTAGAATAGGACGGGTTATAGAGTGCAGAATTAGATGGGTCATACTCGAGGCATTCTTACACCGTAAAGCTATGTGCTTGTTTTGTTGTTTTTTTTTGGTTTGGTTTCCTTCGGAAAACGGTAGATCTAGAATTTTTTTTCGTGACACATTGCAGTGCCAAAATAGGAACAAAGCTAAGATACCTGACATGCACAAGAACAACTAAACTCAAGACTTTTTATAATCCGACGATTGACCTATGAAAGAAAAATCGTTGTACAATTTTTAAGGGGTGCAAGTTTTTGAAAAATTTACAACACTAACGTCACATTTTACATAATCATTGTGACTACTGCCAACATTTGTGGAGAGGCATCTTAAAAACGGGAACAGATACCATGATCATTTCAATCCAAATCATTGTATAAGAAACTTAGTGTGTGTTTGTGAAACAGAGAGAATTGACATTACGACGGAGAGAGAGAGAGAGAGAGAGAAAGAGAGAATATTTTATTCCTACTTTTAAAAATATCACGACACTTATTTGTGGAGAGGCATCTTAAAAACGGGAACAGATACCATGATCATTTCAATCCAAATCATTGTATAAGAAACTTAGTGTGTGTTTGTGAAACAGAGAGAATTGATATTACGACGGAGAGAGAGAAAGAGAGAATATTTTATTCCTACTTTTAAAAATATCACGACACTTACGTTTTTTATGGTATATTTTCCTTAAGAAATTTCAAAAACACACATTCCATTTTTAAAAAATCACATCGATAGGAAAAAATCCTCTTTTTTCGGTAAAATATCACAAGATTGAATTGGAGACATAGTCTACTAAAATCCTTCTTTTGAAAACGTAGATGTAAAATTCTCACAAAATATTACATCCAAACGTTCCGTGATGTATTTTGACTTAAGGCTGATACAATTTCCATTGATCCCAAATTATACGATGGGGTTGTGTGTTAGCTTTTATTTTGTAAAGAGACTAACGGTCAGGCACAGAAAAAACACGTCTATTCTTCTCACTGTGTCAATAGCAACTGAGGGCGATTCAAAACGAACGCGGTAAGAAAATATTTGTAGCCAATGAAATTACTTATAATGAGTGACGAAGTGTTTTGTTATAGATTCCAGACAGGCAGTGTGGCAAAAATAATGCTTTTGGCCTGGTTTTTTACGATTGCGGTGCAGACAGACTAGAGGGAATTTGCAATCATGTTAAGAATTTGTGTCCTGTAACATTTTTTCTCGCCACGCTAAATACTGAACTGTAACATTATTGGCTCGGGTTTTGAAACTGAAAAAAAAAAAATGTTGTCACTGAGTCATTTTGACATACACACACATAGGTAGAGAGAGAGAGAGAGAGAGAAGGGCTACACTGTTTAGGGGTCGTATTTTTCGAACTAGTGAATTTGGAGACTTGCATGAAGTTACGATTTCTGGTACAGTTACAAGTTTTTGTGTCTTTGGAAAAAGGGCAAACATCGGATAGACATTTGTGTCGTGACACATGTAAAGTTGAGAGTCTGTGCTAGTTTCAAAAACCACAAATCAATAACTGCATCTTCAAAGAATCAACATAGAACGAACTCATACAACAGCAATAACAACTTTATTACCAAACCAAACTAACTCTCAAATGCAAGCAAGATAACAAACACATCACTCCTTGATCTCATGCTACAACCATTCCTAACCTGATATAGAACAACACCCAAATTCCGATATAGTTTTCAATCACGTCCGCTCAAAAACTGATTTCAATCGTACATGAAGCACTAAGCTACAGACACAGCATTCCACCCAAATTTCGATATAGTTTTCAATCACGTCCGCGCAAAAATTAATTTCAATCCCTTTCCAAACCACAAGATATACATACAACACAGAACCCGATTATCGCTATAGTTTTCAATTACGTCCCCACAATTTTTCAAACTAGTGAATTTGGAGACTTGTATGAAGTTACTATTTCTGGTACAGTTACAAGTTTGTGTGTTTTTGGAAAATGGCAAAAACATCGGATAGACATTTGTGTCTATCACATGTAAAGTTGAGAGCCTGTGCTAGTTTCAAAATTAACGTCCCATATCTTTCTATTGCTCCGAGACATTTCCATTTTTGGCAAATTTTAAGTCAAGCAAACCATTATCGCAAACACAGGTAGAGACAGGGTGTATATATATAGGGAGAGAGTCTATGTAAAACTCAATCAGATCCAAGTTGGACATCAAGATGAAAAGATCACGCAATCTCCATGAGAAAACAGAAGAAGAAGAAACGAAGAGGCCACGACGACGGAGACTTTCCGTCCCGCCTGAAACACCGCTCGCTGAAGTGCTAGCTCAAGTTCATGCTAGCGATTTCGAAGAAGAGATGAGTGAGCCTGAAACCAAAACTTCTACCCAACCCAAAGAATCCACCACCACGCCTGACCAAGAAAGTCCTACCGTGGCTCCTGAAAATTACTATCGGATTCGAGAGACTCAAAAAATAACTTCTCGAAAATTTAAAACTACAGCTTACACTCACGCTGTGCACTTCAAAGACTTCAAGTCCGAAGTACCTCCCGAGAAAGCGGCTGGGTTCATTACCGATTTGTGGGGTTCTGTGTTACAGAACTTGAAACGCCAATGTGGAGCCAAAGAAGATTATCGTTTGAGACTGGCCATCCATCATGACAATTTGAAGTCCCCTGTTTGGATTGAGTTCAGCACCCCGGCAGAATTAACGCCAGACAAAGTCATGTACAAAATAGAACACGTGCAACAATCCAACGACAAGTTTACCATCACCGATGGAAAGGCTACACTCTACATGACTCACGTTGCTCCTCCTCGAGGAAGTGGACGAAGTAGGAAACCGTTATTGGTGGACGATCTTCGTACTACCAAACGCAGTATCGTCCAAATTAACAATACTCAAGACCAGATGTGTTTGGCTCGGGCCATCGTGGTGGGGCGAACGTATGCCAACAAGAACGAGACCGCAGAATGGAAAAGAGCCTGGGAGAGCATTCGACGATCGGACAGAGCCAAACAACGAAACGAAGCAGAACTCCTGTTGCAACAAGCGGGTATCCCTAAAGAGACCGTATGTGGCATTTCTCAAATGCAGCAACTTCAAAATGCTTTGGCTCCTCATTATACTTTGAAAGTTTACAATCAAGAAGTGCGCGGAGATATGGTGTTTCGAGGCCCCGATTTCCCTGAAGGAAAATACATTCACCTCTATCACCATCAAAAACATTTTGATACCATCACTAGTATTACCGGATTTTTGGGACACTCTTACTACTGCGAGAAATGTGACAAAGGATTTAACAATCGAGAGCAACACATTCATTGTGGAGAGAGATGTCGGGGCTGTTTAGCGGACAAGGCATGCCTTCCTGAACAACAACAACACGTGCATTGTGAAACCTGTCGACGAAGTTTTGTCAGTCCTTCTTGTTACCAACAGCATCGAAAGACACAAGGACACCAACAAAAATGTGCTTGCGAGTTATTGAAATTATGTTCCACGTGTGGACAGCTAATTCGAACCAACAACCCCAAAGCACACATTTGTGCTGGCAAGAAAAAATGTTCTATTTGTCAGCAGATCGTCGATTTTGATCATCGATGTTTTATTCAAAAGTTTGACAAGACAGAGAAGAAAGAAATAAAGAAGAACAAAAACCAAGTAGATTTCATCTTCTTTGATTTTGAATGCATGCAAGAAACGGGCATTCACATTCCAAATTTCTGTGTGGCGCATCGGGCTTGTGATCAGTGTATTCAAGAATCGATTCATTTTCACTGTCCTCATTGTAGTCGAATTCCAGGAGGACGTGAAAAAATCTTTCGTGGAGTTAACACTTTGTCTGAGTTTGCTGAATGGGTTTTAGACCCTACCACCCACGACAGTTGGAGCGAAGAAGACATTCAACGTTACGGAGATTGTCATCGGTATGCCACCGTCATAGCTCACAATTTTTCGGGATACGATGGGCAGTTTTTACTCAATTATTATTTGAACCATGGGACCGAACGCCCTGAAGTCACCATGAACGGAAAAAAGCTCATCTACATGAAAGTTGGACAAGTGCAGTTTAAAGATTCTATGAGTTATTTAGCCATGCCTTGGAGTCGCATGCCAAAAACGTTTGGTATGACAGAAATGGCTAAAGGCTACTTTCCTCACTTCTTCAACACGGAAGCTAATCAACATGCTGTCCTACCTCATTTGCCTGACCTTCATGATTACGACCCCGACGGAATGCGCCCCGAACAGCGAGAAGCTTTTCACACTTGGTACCGCGCTCACCAGACCGATCCATTTGACTTTCAAGAAGAGATGCTCAAATATTGTCGATCTGATGTTGATATTTTAAGACGTTGTTGTGGAAAGTTTCGAGAGTTATTTCTCGATCACGGAGAGGTCGATCCTTTGAAAGATGCAGCCACATTGCCTAAAGCCTGTTCCTTAGTCTACAGGCAAAATTTCATGCCCGAGAACAAACTGGCCATCATCGACTCCAACACGTCTCTCTTTACTAGTCGTCAATATTCGGTCAAATCTTTACGTTGGTTTCATTACTTTTGTGAAAAAGAAGACAAATGGATACAACATGCTAGAAACGGAGGAGGAGAAAAGAAGATTGGAGGTTATTCCGTGGATGGATTTGATTTAGAAAACCCCCACACGGTATACGAGTTTCAGGGTTGTTTGTTTCACGGATGCCCTACTTGTTATCCTGATCGAGAGATGAAAGGCCCTTATTCAGATTCTACCATGGAACAGTTATACGAACAGACTTACCAACGACGACTCAAGTTAGAAAGTCAAGGATACCAAGTGGTAGAAATGTGGGAGCACGAGTACGATCGACGTTTGATAACCGATCTTGAATTTAAGAACATTACTCAAAGTTACGACGCGGCCGACATCGAACCTTTGGATCCGCGCCACAGTTTATTTGGAGGACGAACCAATGCCACTCGCTTGCTGTACGACGTGAATGAATCCCAAGGAGAAGAAATCAAATACATCGACGTGTGTTCTTTGTATCCTTGGGTGTGTAAATATGCTCGTTTTCCCACCTGTCACCCTGAAATTTTGACAGAACACATTGACGTGGAACACATTCGTCAATACGAAGGATTAATTAAATGTAAAGTCTTACCTCCGACCCACTTGTACCATCCCATCTTGCCTCACCATTGTCAAGGAAAACTGATGTTTCCTTTATGCCGGACGTGTGCCGAAACGTGCAACCAAAATCAGCCCTGTCACCACACGAAGAAAGAACGGTCTTTGACAGGAACGTGGGTTAGCGCCGAATTGTTTCGGGCACTGGTTCGTGGATACCGTTTGTTGAAAGTGTACGAAATCTGGCACTTTCCAACTACAGCCCAATACCAAAAGGACGACGCCACGAATCATCCAGGTATTTTCTCGGGGTACGTCAATCAGTTTTTAAAACTGAAACAAGAAGCTAGTGGTTATCCTTCGTGGTGTCAGACTCCCGAAGACCAAGAACGATTCAAAGAAGAGTACCGTGACATCGAAGGCATCACTTTGGAAGAGGTGGAAAAAAATGAAGGAAAAAGATCGTTTGCCAAAGTGATGCTCAATTGTTTGTGGGGAAAAATGGCTCAAAGTACGATCTTACCCAAAACGGAATATGTCACCGATCCTTATCGTTACTTTAAACTAGTGGACGATAAAAGTATACTAGTCAAACACGTCGAAATCGTCCGCGATGATTTAATCATAGTCAATTTCGAAGAAGAACCCAAGTTTGTCAAACCTGACAAGTTTAGTAACGTAGTCATTGCCGCTTACGTGACCGCTCATGCTCGTTTGAAGTTGTACGACGAAGCGTTAGAAGTCTTGGGAGATCGTGTCATGTACTTTGATACTGACAGTTGCATCTACATTCATCGCCCCGGTTGCCCCCACCCTACCATTCAAGGAGATCGTTTAGGAGCCTGGACAGACGAGCACCCTCAAGACACCATTCTGAGTTTTGCCAGCGGTGGCCCTAAAAATTACGGTTACCGATACCGAGACCCACAAGGCCAACTTCACACCTCCTGTAAAGTGAAAGGATTGACTCTCAACTATCGAACCAACCAAGTGGTGAACTTTGAGGTTTTAAAAAATGCTTTACTGTTTGGACAAGTGGAAGACTTTCAAGTACACACGTTAGCACCTCACAAGATTGTACGGTTACCTAATCATCAAATTGTCACTCGACCTGTACAAAAAGTGTACCGCATCGTATACCAAAAACGAGTGAGACTTCCAGACCACACCACTTTGCCTTACGGACACGCCAATCTTCGGTATAAAAAATGGACCCCTTCCAAGCCTAACCATTCATTGCAAATACAGACGTCGACCTAGAAAGATGAATTTCGCACAGAGAAACACCCCATATCCAACATCATCTACCTCTGTCTCCACAATACTGACAGAGCAAAGTTCGTCCAAGAAGGAAAATGATTCAGTCGTCCCTAAAGATTATTATCGCATTCGAGAGACTAACAAAGTGACTTCCAGAAAATTTATAACCACCACTTATACGTACACAGTGAAATTTAAAGACTTCACGTCTGAAGTTCCAGTACAGAAAGCAGCAGGTTTCATTACGGACTTATTTGACTCATTGTTGGAGGAACTGAAAGGACAGTGCCAAGTCAAAGATCAAGATCAATTGAGTCTATCGATGTCTCACCACAGTTTGAAATCTCCTGTGTGGCTCGGCTTTAGTACACCGGCAGAATTAACTTCTTCCAAACTCTTGGACAAAATTCAAGACGCTCAATCCATGAGAGACAAATTTGACATCACCGATGGAAAAGTGACTGTTCAAATGACACAGGTTTCACTTCCAAGTAAAGAAGACAGCCGTTGCACTTGATCTACTCTTCGTGCTTACCAAGAAGTGGTTATAGCATGTTGGATACAGCCACAGATTTACGATTGAAAAGATGTACGTGACTGTAAAAGTCTTGGATTCAACGCTTGGACACAAGAGGTAGCTGACCATGACAGAACCGTGGTCTTCACTTGTTAAACGTATTCCGTGGAAGGAAGTCAACGATTGTGTTCAGACCTTAGAGGATTATAAACACTTGATACAAGAACTGTTTCCATGTGTGTCTTTGTGACTGTTTTTCTTGGATTTCGTTTTCCAGGACATTCGTGGTGGACTATTTTGGAGGAACAGTGTTGGTTATGGATTATTAATGAACGGTAGATGAAAAAAAACTATGATCATTCACACTTTATCGGAGCACGAAAGACAAATGGTGCTCCAAGTGTTGAGATTCGTGATGAACACGAATGGTGTACCTCTGTGTGAAGAAGACCAGTGAACTTCGATTCAAAGTTAAAAGTGACATTTTTTACTTGACGTGTTTTTGTGTTTCATGACTTGTAAATATGTTTTTGCGCTTTATAACTTGTAAATGTGTTTTTGTTTGTTGTTTGTTTTGTTTTACAAAAAAAAAAAAAAAAAAAAAAAAAAAAAAATGTGTATGAAACGTATAAAATGTCTTGAGTCTTTTGTCTTCTTCTCAAAAATCTTCCTACCTCAGTCATGGCTACATCATCTTCTGCCTCGTCTGCCTCTTCTGCTTCTGTAGTCAAAGTGATTGACGAAAAGTTAGATCGTCAAAGTTGGAACGCTTTGTATCTCTGCCATCCTTTTAACATGTTGATTGCTGGACCCAGTGGTTCAGGTAAAACCGAATTTGTCAAACGTTTGATCGAACAAAAATCTCATTTGTTCGATCGTCCACCTCAACGTATCGTGTGGTGTTACAAAGAGTGGCAAAAGTCTTACACACTACTCCAAGAAAGTCAAGGAGAAACCATTTCGTTTGTAGAAGCCATCCCTCGCGAAGACGATGGAATCGTGTCTGACGTGAGTCAAACCCATTTGGTTATTTTTGATGACATGTTAGCGTTTTATAAAAAATAAAAATAAAAAAATTTAAAAATGGTTGTGTGGTGTGTGTTTGTGTTTGATAAAAAATATAAAATTAAAAAGGTGCTGTGTGTGTGTTTGTGTTTGATTAAAAAAATTTAAAAAGGGTTGTGTGGTGTGTGTTTGTGTTTGATTTAAAAATAAAAAATTTTGTATGTAGGGTGTGTTTGTGTTTGATAAAAAATAAAAATAAAAACTTTTGTATGTAGGGTGTGTTTGTGTTTGATAAAAAAAAAAAAAAAAAAATTTTGTATGTAGTGTGTGTTTGTGTTTGATAAAAAATAAAAATAAAAAATTTTGTATGTAGGGTGTTTGTGTTTGATTTAAAAAAATTTTGCATGTAGGGTGTGTTTGTGTTTGATAAAAAATAAAAATAAAAACTTTTGTATGTAGGGTGTGTTTGTGTTTGATAAAAAAAAAATAAAAGCTTTTGTATGTAGGGTGTTTGTGTTTGATTTAAAAAATAAAAATAAAAACTTTTGTATGTAGGGTGTGTTTGTGTTTGATAAAAAATAAAAATAAAAAATTTTGTATGCAGGGTGTTTGTGTTTGATTTTAAAAAAAAAATTTGTATGTAGGGTGTGTTTGTGTTTTATTAAAAATAAAAATAAAAAATTATTAAAACTCTTTGTGGGTTATAATTTATTTCTAATAATGATTGAGAATAAATTTTGGAATGGATTGAAAATTGCAATTGTGGAGAGGTAATTGAAAACTATAGCGATAATTGGGTTCTGTGTTGTATGTATATCTTGTGGTTTGGAAAGGGATTGAAATTAATTTTTGCGCGGACGTGATTGAAAACTATATCGAAATTTGGGTGGAATGCTGTGTCTGTAGCTTAGTGCTTCATGTACGATTGAAATCAGTTTTTGAGCGGACGTGATTGAAAACTATATCGGAATTTGGGTGTTGTTCTATATCAGGTTAGGAATGGTTGTAGCATGAGATCATGGAGTGATGTGTTTTGTTATCTTGCTTGCATTTGAGAGTTAGTTTGGTTTGGTAATAAAGTTGTTATTGCTGTTGTATGAGTTCGTTCTATGTTGATTCTTTGAAGATGCAGTTATTGATTTGTGGTTTTTGAAACTAGCACAGACTCTCAACTTTACATGTGTCACGACACAAATGTCTATCCGATGTTTGCCCTTTTTCCAAAGACACAAAAACTTGTAACTGTACCAGAAATAGTAACTTCATACAAGTCTCCAAATTCACTAGTTTGAAAAATTGTGGGGACGTAATTGAAAACTATAGCGATAATCGGGTTCTGTGTTGTATGTATATCTTGTGGTTTGGAAAGGGATTGAAATTAATTTTTGCGCGGACGTGATTGAAAACTATATCGAAATTTGGGTGGAATGCTGTGTCTGTAGCTTAGTGCTTCATGTACGATTGAAATCAGTTTTTGAGCGGACGTGATTGAAAACTATATCGGAATTTGGGTGTTGTTCTATATCAGGTTAGGAATGGTTGTAGCATGAGATCAAGGAGTGATGTGTTTGTTATCTTGCTTGCATTTGAGAGTTAGTTTGGTTTGGTAATAAAGTTGTTATTGCTGTTGTATGAGTTCGTTCTATGTTGATTCTTTGAAGATGCAGTTATTGATTTGTGGTTTTTGAAACTAGCACAGACTCTCAACTTTACATGTGTCACGACACAAATGTCTATCCGATGTTTGCCCTTTTTCCAAAGACACAAAAACTTGTAACTGTACCAGAAATCGTAACTTCATGCAAGTCTCCAAATTCACTAGTTTAAAAAATACGACCCCTAAATAGTGTAGCCCATCTCTCTCTCTCTCTCTCTCTCTCTCTCTCTCTCTCTCTCTCTCTCTCTCTCTCTCTCTCTCTCTCTCTCTCTCTCTCTACCTACCTATGTGTGTGTATGTCAAAATGACTCAGTGACAACATTTTTTTTTTTTCAGTTTCAAAACCCGAGCCAATAATGTTACAGTTCAGTATTTAGCGTGGCGAGAAAAAATGTTACAGGACACAAATTCTTAACATGATTGCAAATTCCCTCTAGTCTGTCTGCACCGCAATCGTAAAAAACCAGGCCAAAGGCATTATTTTGCCACACTGTCTGTCTGGAATCTATAACAAAACACTTCATCACTCATTATAAGTAATTTCATTGGCTACAAATATTTTCTTACCGCGTTCGTTTTGAATCGCCCTCAGTTGCTATTGACACAGTGAGAAGAATAGACGTGTTTTTTCTGTGCCTGACCGTTAGTCTCTTTACAAAATAAAAGCTAACACACAACCCCATCGTATAATTTGGGATCAATGGAAATTGTATCAGCCTTAAGTCAAAATACATCACGGAACGTTTGGATGTAATATTTTGTGAGAATTTTACATCTACGTTTTCAAAAGAAGGATTTTAGTAGACTATGTCTCCAATTCAATCTTGTGATATTTTACCGAAAAAAGAGGATTTTTTCCTATCGATGTGATTTTTTAAAAATGGAATGTGTGTTTTTGAAATTTCTTAAGGAAAATATACCATAAAAAACGTAAGTGTCGTGATATTTTTAAAAGTAGGAATAAAATATTCTCTCTTTCTCTCTCTCTCTCTCTCCATCGTAATGTCAATTCTCTCTGTTTCACAAACACACACTAAGTTTCTTATACAATGATTTGGATTGAAATGATCATGGTATCTGTTCCCGTTTTTAAGATGCCTCTCCACAAATGTTGGCAGTAGTCACAATGATTATGTAAAACGTGACGTTAATGTTGTAAATTTTTCAAAAACTTGCACCCCTTAAAAATTGTACAACGATTTTTCTTTCATAGGTCAATCGTTGGATTATAAAAAATCTTGAGTTTAGTTGTTCTTGTGCATGTCAGGTATCTTAGCTTTGTTCCTATTTTGGCACTGCAATGTGTCACGAAAACAAATTCTAGATCTACCGTTTTCCGAAGGAAACCAAACAAAAAATAACAAAACAAGCACATAGCTTTACGGTGTAAGAATGCCTCGAGTATGACCCATCTAATTCTGCACTCTATAACCCGTCTTATTATATACTCATTTTTTTTCTCCATTGACTTTGGATTGTCAGAATCGTGCAGTATTTCTCCATACTGCACGGCTTCATACTGCACGACACGTGTGTCTAAAAATAGTATCGCGTGTTAGGAACTACTTTTAATTGTAAACAAACAATGTACGCAAATGTAGCAGACACCGGAGCTTTTGCTTTATTAGATTTGTCTGTGGATGAACTAAACAAGCTGTTTGAGTGTAGAGATGATAAAGCTGACGATGTGGATGAATTCATTGAGTCACAAAAGAATCTTTCAACCAAGCAAGTGACTGAACGTGATATTCACAATGTACAGCGGTGGCTTTATGACAACAAACGTGAGGCATGCAGTATTGAAAATATCATTCTGATCATTTAAACATTTAATCATTTAGCCGATGGTTCAGACTATGAACCGTGCTCTCTAGAGTCTACAAAAAAATAGCATAAAAAGGCATCTTATGACCAAATGATATTGCGTTTCTCTCAGAGACCGCCAATTTTACAAGTCAGTCCAAGCACTAAATTCGAAAAAATAAAACTAAAGAAGGCGGGTTTTGGTATAAAAGCAAGTGCCTCGGAGCCAAGAAGCCACGATAACTAAGAAGCCTTATTTTCCGCTGACGAAATGGGCTCTCACAAACCAGCCGCTTTGCAATTTTGCCTTTTTTTGTTTTTTTTTTGAGAAATTGTTTGGACTTATTATGACAGTACATATACATATGTCATCTATAGCTGGTAATAAGAATGACAATAAATGTACTTACTTTTCTGCATCCTGAATTTCTTCAAAATGTACTTTCTGATCCACGGCTCGAAATTGCACTGCAATCTAGACTACATTTCCAACAGAAATCACATTCCAAAGGAGAATTTACTGCACTCAAAAACGAAATGAATTTAATATTCCCTAAAAAAATATTTAATCCTGCATCTTCTTGAGAATTTCACTTAAAAGAATTTCATATTTTGTCCACTTTATGATTCCAAACTATCAATGACAGGACAGTAACACATGTATAAGCAAACACATGTATAAGCTAGCTTGCTGTCGAGGCCAGTCCCTCTAGCTACATGTACATCGTACGTAATAGAACCAGCTAAAAGCTAAAAGAGCAGAATTTAGCTGAATCGACATAAAAACAAAATCCCTCCATTCCAGATCAACTGGGAAAGTTGTTCCAAGGCGCAGTCATTCACAATATGACAAAAAATTTCAATTTTAAGTAGACCAAAATGAGATTTCTTTTTGAAACAAATCACAGAGCGCGCGCTACTCAACCAATTTCAAAGGTCACTGGGCGGTGCCATGTGCCCATGAATACTGTTACCGTGTATTGGTTTAACTTCGGTTGTGTATTTACTTTAGAATATAGCAGAAATTCAGTTACTTTGTTTCTTGTAGTGTGTTCTTTTTTTTATTCAGCCTTAGGTAGAAAAGCAAAATGAGTATATAATAAAAAGGTTACTGCATTTGTATGGGAAAATATGAACTCGTTTTTTTCTGAGCTATACTGCACTCCTGACGTCGTGCAGTATAGCTAAAAAAAAACTCGTTCATATTTTCCCATACAAATGCAGTAACCTATAACCTATAACACTCTCATTCTTGAGCCCAAAACATGCGTTCAGTAAAACTGTAACAATGCATGCCCTATTTTGAGTCAGTCCATTTTAGACTGTCGATAAAACAAGACGTGTTTTTACTGTTCTCCCGTCTTCGGTTTTGGGAAATGTTGTAACATTGTTTGTAGCCGCAAGGCGTGTACAGCAAAAAAAAACATAACCTATCTTAAATACTTGGGAGGCATTCAACAAATGCTACTGCAATCATTCGACAAGAATTGTATGTAACACGACTTTTTAAAAAACTGATGAATGAAAACAATTTTGCCAATGAACATCTCTATCACAGAATTTACCCTTGTCTTCAGAAATTCAAAGAAAGAGTAACCTTCTCTCTGTTTGAGGCAAACCATAGGTTTTTAAAAATTATTACTGCGTTCATTTGACAATATTTCATTGTGCTCACAGTAGCTAAAGACGTTGTTCGCGTGACTAGGTCAATCAGTACGAAACGGCGTGTATGCATGCTAGTAAACTTTAGCCACTACTAGCTTTTAGTAAGTCAATGTATTGAAATTAATGTTTATCTTTGATATTGTATAAGAATGTTCAAGTGATGCTAATTTCTGTGCACTATGTTCACAGTAGAAAGTCAAAATAGTCCACGAGTCAGGATAAAGGTCAATAACAAAGTGGTTTTGTGAACATTATGGTTATCTATTTTCGTTAGCTCAGAAAAGTAGTGACCATTGATGATAAAATGACACTGTGCCAACGGAATGGAACTCTAGTCTTACGTTACAACGTTTTCAACCTTGCATCAATGCCAATATTTTTATGTTTGCGTATGTCTTTGTCTGTGTTGTACACTAAAACTTAAAACCCCTTCTCTTGTGATAGTTATGTTTGTGTGAGGGTATAGTAGTGTGCCCTTGCCTACGTGTGCGTGATTGTATAGTATGGTTGTATATCAGGGTTTAGTGGCTACCTTTTTTTGTTGGAGTTAAGGGGTGTATGTTTTAATTGTCATAAGTTTAACACGGGGTCTCTCCCTATATATAGAGAGACCTTCCTATCCTCAGGATCACTATTCGTGATTCCACTTTCAAACAGTGAAGATGGAAGAGAAGAAGTCAGAAAACCTTGCCCTTCTGCTCAAAATTTCAGCACAACAGACGGCTGTGGCTATCAAAATTTTACAGAGAGTCCTTGGAAAGTATACCGATAAGACTAAGGACTACTCCTCCTCTACCTCTCGAGATAAAAGTCAAGATACTTGTTATATCTGCCAAGAGAAAGGACATTGGGCTATAGAATGTCCACAACGTCAAGAAAAAGAAAAGAGAGATAAAGGGAAAGATACCTGTTATCATTGTCAAGGAAAAGGACATTGGTCTTCGGAGTGCCCTCAGAAAGAAGAAGAAGAAAATCTACCAGAGGAGAGGGAGGAAGAAGAAGAAGGATCTTCAGACCTAGAAGAAGAAGAAGAACATATCATCAAGAAAAGTAAGAAGAGAGTGAGAAGAATGGAAGACAGTGAGAATGAAGAAGAAAAGGAAAATATGATTCCTGTGACGATCAGGATTCCTATGAAGAAGAAATTCAAGAAAAACAAGAGAGACAGACAGTGAAAAAAAAGGAACTTTGTTTTGTTTTTTTTTTGGACTGTGGTGTTATATGTTATTGGTGAATTATTTTGTAAAAAATGGCAGAATACACCAGACTGGAAAAAAAAGTAAGTGATTTTGTGTTATTTTGTTTTAGAGTATGGATGCACGCACGCACACACTCACACTTATATACAACACAATGGGATTTTTTAAGTTTTACTTGATTTTTGGCAATTTGATTTCTTTTCTAGAAATCTGGGTGGTCCTTAGAAGGACCGTTGGGGTGTTTGTTTTTGTTGTTGTTTGGTTAAAACAAACTTATGAAGTTTTTACATAATCAACTTCAATTGTCGTAGTCCTTTACCACGACCCAATCCAAATCCTGCTAATGCTGCTGCTACTGCTGGTGTTTTGCTTATGGTGGTAGTCACTGGTGGTGGTGGTGGTGGTAGCATCTCAGTTGTAATGGGCTTCGCATGTTTCGCCCGTGATGGTCTTTTTCTCTTAGGTTGAGTTAAAGAATACTCATACAGCTTTCTCAGATGGTTTAACTCTGATAAAATGTCTTGTAACACTCTCACCGTTTTGTTTTCCTTCTGTCCTTCACACTTCTCCTCTTCTATCTTTCTTAGTTCTTCTTCTCGCTTTCTCCTTTCCTCTCTCTGACGTTGTACAAATATTTCCAATTCTTCTTGTTGCCTCTTTTTAAAATCATCCATGACCGGCAGCAAAGAAACTGATATAGCAGCAGCAGTCGTGGTAGTTTCAGGCTCAAATTCTTGAGACAGAAAATATAAATTATACTCTTCCGGTTGGAAGTTCAACACAGCATTAGTCGTAGCAGGCTCACCCCAATACATACTAGTCTTTGCGGTCTCCATTTAGGCTGTCCAAAAAGTAAAAACCCTACGAACGCTGTGATACCTTTATACCCGAGATGACGTCACACCCCCGCTCTCTTCCCATTGGAAGAAAAACCAACCCGCTTGTAACGCGCGTTTGGATTGATAGTTCATTTCGATTCATTTCAATCCGATCGTAGGGTATATATACCACCGCTTGTCTCGTAAAGCTTCACCGGTTTTTTCTCCAAGACCACTCCAGAAGAAGAAAGATGTGGACAAGTGTGGAATCATCCACTATCGTCTCGGGGATGTTGTTTGACCCAGAATTCCCTATGTATGTTCGAGCTTCATGGGCCATTACTAAGATCGCAGAGACCTCTATATGGAAGAGACGTATTTATGTCGAAAGACAAGGATGTTTGAAACGGGTGCTCTTCTACGGACCTGAAGTCCGTAGAAGTCTCCGAAAAAGAAGATCCTCCAGGAGATGTCTTCTCTGTTAAACCAAAAAAAAACAACGGCCTTTTTTCAGGTCCACCCATTTTTCAAGAAAAAGAATTTTTTTAATTATTGCTATTTGTTTGTGTGTGTGTGTGTGTGTGTGTGTGTGATCTCCAAGTGTGTGTGTGTGTGTGTGTGTGTGTGTGTGTGTGTGTGTGTATGACCCCAAGTGCCCCACGCCTGTTCCTTTTTCTCGTATGACCCCAACTACCCTCTCCATGTTCAATTCCCCTTGTCCCTCGAGTGCCATCTCCATGTTAAATTCCCCTTGTCCCTATAAACTTTTTTACCTTTTTAACATAGGAGTCTCCCTTGTCCCCCAACACCCACATATAACTACTGACGAGGATTTTCCGAATGGCAGTTATCAGTGAAAATATGACGTAGACTGATTTGACGTACTATTGCGTCATGATAGACTCTCTGTGGCATAATGTTACGTGGCAACAAACTTATTGGGTCCTACGTGTGCTTAACAGTCCCAATAAGTGCTTGATAACATCCAATAAGTGACAGATTTACTGGATCACCCCCAATCAATGCACAGGATGTCACGAGCTGGCCATAATAATCTATAATTATATACCCCTCACGCGATTTCCTAAGCAATTAATGGATGAGCCAGTGAACTTTCCACCTAATGGACGCTGCCAAGTACTTATTGGTTGATGTTAAGCACAAGTAAGACTAAGTAAGTTTGCTGCTACCTAACAGGACGCTACAGTAAGAATGTCATGATGCAACATCATCATGTAAAGAAAGACCTTTCGTACCCCATTTTAGATACTATGACATTTATGTTGGGGTGTAAGGACAGAGCTCATTGCCTATCGAAAATTTGGTATTCGCCAAAACCGCGCGGTGTGGGCATAGATTAGTGACTTATTACCAGGTCTATTGAACTTTGAACAAACCTTACATCGAGCCCTACGCACAAGAAATCAATAGGAAGATGAGTTATCTTCTCAGAAATTGCAAGTATAACATTTGTTATGCCTTTGACAACACGGTTTTTGTTAGTACCACATGACTGCCATGCCAATACGTGCTCACTTTGCGATGAATCTGGACTTTTTTAGGTTACTGCAACAGCGACAGGTTTCTGGTTGTTGTTCTTGGAATAAATATGTTGAAAATTACGTGCCTTTTGGTTTTTTTTTTTTTTTTTTTTTTTTTTAATTTTACGTGGCTTTTACTGCTAGAAAATTTACTAAAAAAATTAAATAGCAACATAGGTGCGTCATCATCATCGTCGTCGTAGTCGTCGTCGTCAGTAGCAACGGCAGCATGGACCAGTCAAAATTGAAGTTGTGATAGTATAAAAAATTGAAATTGAAATGGAGTTTATATATCACACATTAAAATAGTCAAATAATATCCCGAAGCGTTTGTGCTTCCAATTTTTATAATATAATTTATACTTAACGAATTTCATTTCCTCCACTGATCCTTTGATATGATGATTTGTCTATGCGATAAAGTGAGTTTCTGTATCTAACGTAGTAAAACAAGATCGATGTCATGCATCAATGCGAATTTCCATCAACTTCATCACAATTATAACACACTTACATGATGGTCTCCTTAGCAACACAAGACTAACGTGACTCCTGGAGTACTACACGAAGCATTATTCTAGATAAGGTAAAACAATCTAATTGTAATCCAAGAACTGAGCTTATCAAAAATCGTGCATGTATTCTGATAGGTCAACAGATTGCAATCGTGACAAATTTTAAAGTCTTATAGGAAGCCTTTACAAATTGTAAATGGAGGACCCTAAAATTCAACGTGGAATAACTGCATGGAACTTTGTATGAGTATTAGTAAATTTGGATGCATGATAACACAGCTGAATCAAAAACTAAAGGAGTGTATTGGTCAAGGATGATGAATGTGATTCTAACACAAATCTCAGAGTCAGAGACATCATGGTTTCAACCATGTACATGTATCTCATCTTTAAACATGATCACCTATAGTTTTCTTTTCTGTTCAAAGCAAGACTGGTCATGATTTTGTTTTTAATCCACAGAACATATAAATTAAACAGCGTGGATTGAAATATCATTATTATCTCTTAATACGCGAAACAAACAAACTCGGACCTATGATAGCAATTTCCTGATTGTTGCTTCATGTGGTGTTAGCATCGCCTATTAGTAAAATATGCATTTATTAGAAAAGTCTTAAGTTTTTCGTACACTCCGTGATCAGGCAAAAGACTTCGTTCCTAATAAATAATGGAACAAGACATCAAACGGATTGGAATTAGTCGTCGGTATATAAAGATAAGCTGGATCAAGTTACGTTTACACTTATGTTCAAATAATAAATTTAGGTACATGTAAATAGCAAAGTAACTTTCGTTCAATTAATGCAGCTCACTGTTCATTCTAGCGAGATGTTGTTCACATTAATTAGATGCATGTTCCATACTCAACTTATTGGTAGGATACAAACGGCCGGTTTTATGACACCGCCTGAATCTTCACAAATTGTTAGAAATTTCAAAAATAGCCTAGTAAAGCAGAATAAATTGACAACTTTGAAGATATTGGAGCCGATTTGTTTTATTCAGTTGTTGTACACATATAAATTAAACTGACAAAGTACTCATTATTTTTCCAGATTGAAACAAAAAAAAGTAGTCAAGATACAAGGGGAGTTAACCTGGAATTATCTATCATTATACTACTCATATTCCAAATGTTATGTGTGACCTGGAATTATTTATCTGTATACTACTCATATTCTAAATATTATGTATTATCTCCTACACGAGTTGTTCACATTCTACTGGATTATTAATACTAATCACATTTACATTCCAAATATTAGAGTGGCCTAGTGAAGTACACGTACGGGTGCATTGTTCACATTCCAAAGTGCAAAGTATGACCTTGTGAAATTCATGTACTCCCATACCACACATACAAGAATTGCATAGCATATATACGAGGATGCTGGTTTGCAACAATTCTTACTTCAAACGTGCAATTAGAATAACTATGGTAGAATTTTGTCTGACAAAAAACCTGAACTAATTAAATATTCCTTGGTTAACGCAGCAAAACTTGCACGTACACCTAGCTTCATCAATTCTTCAAATGTTAGTTTGTAAGAAGGTCCAGCCTTGAAACTCAAGCTCAAACATTTATTTTACAACATACTGTATCACACAATGAAAGCTGTATCGATTGCTGATTGATACAAGTTGTTGATGATGTCCTTCACTTAACTCATTTACTAGAATCGTCCTTTTTGTGCCCACCCACAAAATTTTAAGTGGCTCGGAATACAGTGTTACTTTTTCCGCACGGCGTGTTAAGTTTTGTGTTTCTATCAGTTTATCAGGCACTGTTGTGGTTATTGTATTCCATGGACGCATGTCTTCTTCAGTTTAGCGTTTTTTAAGGGGAACTCATTCCAGTGCTTTCAGTTGGGAAGGGAGCTATAGCTATGTTTCTCAGAAATTGTTCACACCTCTTTGTCTTAGCAGATGGACGAAATCAAGTAAAGATGCATTGTGCTTGTATAAACTGTGAATATCTTCAAATAGTATCTGCTGCAGAATGTAAAATTTAAAGTTCATGTTTTTTTTTTTTTTTTTTTTTTTTTTTTTGTTTTTGCTTACAAGATAAAAGTACTCATATAGTAACCAATTACATGTATTTAATCAAGTGTCTAGAACTGAAATATTCCTAAGTAAATAAAACATGCGTGTTCAAGATGTATGATGTAAGACAGATAAGTAGTATATATATATATATATATATATATATATATATATATATATATATATATATATATATATATATATATATATGCCGATTAGACCAACCATTTGTTTATGTTTTTAAATCCCGTATACGAGAACATTCAAAATACCTAGACCTGCACTGCTCGGGAGTATTTTTAAAATCGCTCAAATTACTAGACCAATGAGATTAGGAAGACAGTTAGAAAGCATTAATTTTAAATTGTTGACACACCATAAATAATGGTACGAAGCTTCATTGTAATAAATACATCTTACTTTTTCTTTTTATGATTGTTATCAATATGATTGGTCATGATCTATGGATTTCTCTGGTTCACACCAGTATAAACCAATAAAATGTCATTTCATCTGGCGGATCATACATTTTGCACACCGTTTTTTACAGTTCATACTTCACTGCACATTAAAAACAAAAGTCAGTCCTTAATTGAACTCAACAGTTTTCAATATTTTATGAGTTGAACCTTAAAGCAACAATAACGCTATAAAGCGATAATGTATACTGGTTTGCAAATTTTGGATGGCAATGAAAGCGTGGTCATAGCTGGTTGTGATAAAATAGAATACAAGAGAATAAATCTTCGGCTTTGGACTTTGGATATATATATATATATATATATATATATATATATATATATATATATATATATATGTATATATATAAATAGAGAGAGAGAGAGAGAGAGAGAGAGAGAGAGATGACTCAAAAATCCATTACTCGAATACTTTGAGTCAAGCGAAGCACTTCCCGCTTTCAGTGCAAAGCGATCTTTTGTTTGCTTTTGATTGTGAGCTTAAAAATCTCGAACGGACGGAAAACTTAAACCAGAAATTGCAGTTTGAATGTCCTCCAGTATATATGTATATATGTATAGCATCATATTTGCATTACAAAGATATATTAGTACAGTAAGATATTGAATACAAGTCGTACAAAATCCAGATTATTAGTAAAATAATATATAGTCTACTTCGTAAAACCTGTAATTGTTACTGAAATCACGTCATATTTCAAAACTGTATGGAACATAATCTTCTGGGTAGGCATTTTGCACACCATTGCAATTGAACGTCCTTGTTAATGTAGAAAAAGGTCATTATTTTTAGAAAACGTAGCATTGCCTCTGCAAATCTAATAAATCAGTTCATATATAAAATCCAGTCCCCATGGACAATAATGATTTAAATCATCCTGATCTGACGAAAGGAACAATCTCAGTATCAAAAGATGACGTGTATTTGTTTAAAAGTTTAGAAGGGATAACAGTATGGTCAAAGTTATTATTTTTTTTTACAAAATAACAGTCAAGAGAATAAAAATGTTGTTTCGTATATTTTAAGTATCAAAAAAGATTTCCTGCAATGTTTTTGACAAGATTAAGATTTGCAGATTACGTTGAATGCTGATAACATTGAGAGAAGCATAATCAATCCTGATTACAAGGTTAACAAAACAGTACGGTGAGGAAGGAATACATTACACATTAGATGTGATAAAAAAACACAATTTGAATTTGTCGAAATGTAAAGTACAATTAGAAGAGATAGTAGACTTTATGAAGTCAATCTACAACGATTCGACAATAACCCATCGATAGAATTTATGAAAAATAAAGTTCGATTTAAAACAGCGCATGGTGGCTTAGTATATACAATAGCTGTTTTGGTATCAACCATAGAAATAACAGAATTTGAAATAAATCTGAAATGATTCACATGTTTTTTGAAAGAACAGAAGAAACGTTGCAAATATCTGAAAATTAAAATTCCCGTTGTAGATGGACGTGGTGTTGGCTTGTTGATAACGCCTGAAGGCAAAATTCTATCTGGATGTTTCTATACCGTTGTAAATGTCTCGCGAACAGTATTTATGGCATCTTTACTACTATCCTTAAATCCCAGTTGCTTATACAGATTTCATTTGTCTGAAGAAATTAGTTTGATGGTTTAAATAGTTTTAAAAGACACAGTTAAGAATTTCTTGTTAAAGGAAAACATCGAGTACTTTTCAACTTACTCACACCAAGAAACATCTGTAGAAAAAATGTTCAACATAACCCTAAATACTATAATGCAGAAACATTTCACTCAAAATGAAACCAGAAAATGAATACAATAACACTAATCACACGTTAAAAGACATGCATCCGGGTGAAACGAGCAAGGAAGAAAAAAGATCAAAATCATGGATAAATTTATTCGTTTATTTGACAACTTATACGTTTTGAACCCATACATTTCAGATTGGTAAAACAGTCTGAATCTCAAAATATAAAGTAATATTTGTGAAGGGCTACAATCTTTACTTTACTGAGGAGCAAATTCAGGCAAGTAATATTAGGTAACTAGATGGTCTTCAAACTTGAAGGTTTAAAGGGAGAAAATATTGATGACATATTTTACAAACAGGAGTTGACTCCATACGACAAAAAGATGACATGAACAATGCTGAAAATATTTTGAAGACCATAAGAATGAAGGCAAAAGGTATGTACTTGTGAAATGGAAACGATATGATGAATAGTTTAACATTTGGTAAACAGGAGGAAAAAACATCACGAAAACCGAGGAGAAAAAAAAAGAAAGTACGTCCAAAATCATCACAGTTATAGAACAAAATGGTACACATGAAAAGCATGATTAGGAGACTGCCATAGAGACAATGTCCTAGCATTGTAATAAATAACGTCATGTCCTAGCATTGTAATAAATAACATCATGTCCTAGCATTGTAATAAATAACGTCATGTCCTAGCATTGTAATAAATAACATCATGCCCTAGCATTGTAATAAATAACATCAAACAAAAGCTGAAAAGATACAGTATAATAGACTAGAAGATGGACGACGAGATTTTGAACAAAGTCAAGGGCAATGTAGATCACACAGATATTGATGCAATCTGGAGGATATTTAAACTTCTTTCAAATTTTATTCAAGTAAGGTACAACAGCAATTCACAGAAAACACTCAATCAAATATGCATACTATCTGGACAAAATATTTACCATGTGCAATTTTAACGCAGCGACAAAACCTTCAATCAAAAATAATTACCATACAAAGTAATCAGTTGATTTTGATACCATCTCAATGAAGTGGAAACAAGTACACCTTTCACTGTTTGTATATATATATATATATATATATATATATATATATATATATATATATATATATATATATATATATATATATATATATATATATTATCATACAGGTTAGAGAATTTTAATTCCTACTTATATCTTTATATATATATATATATATATATATATATATATATATATATATAGAGAGAGAGAGAGAGAGAGAGAGAGAGAGAGAGAGATCCTACAGAAGAAAGCGTGATAATTTGAAGTGAATTTCGTAAATATGGAGAAAAAATATTAGCATACAGTTTAGACAATTTTAATTCGAACCCAGGTCAGTGGGTTACAGCACCCATCGCCTTGCTTGCACGCACCAAGCTCCATACCTCCTCGAACAAGCTTACATCCCATAAAAGGATGCTACAAAGTCGCTGCTATAGGCATTCGTGCGTAGCAGACACACGCGCTTATCGACCCAGTAATTAATTCGCATCTAAGTACACAGTCAATCCGGATTCCTACGACATAAATCAAGGTGTATTGAGGTTATTATAGTGAGTTACAAATATACACCTCTGTATACCTTGATTTCTGTCGTACGAATCCGGAGTGACTGCGTACTTAGAAGAGAATATACTGATTGTTAAAGCAGTTGCTTCAAAACCGATCGAGTCGAGGATAAACACTGAGATTGATACACTGGACAGTTATATAGATTAAAAGGTCTCTAGAAGACAAGAACACGTTACAATTTAAACTTGAGCAATACAGAAAAAAAACTTGAATGATGAAATCAAGCAGAATGATGAAAGAAATCAAAACGTAATAAACCATTTATGTCAATAATTAATGACCCTAACAACAAAATAACAACCAACACTAATATATTGGCAGAGAAAAAAGAATGATGCAACAGAGATGACCAAAATGGATTGATGATGGTGAAAACAAAATGAATGCGAATGAATTCACGATTGGATCTATCAAAATGACTTACGATCTATCAATTAGAGATGTGAATGATAAGATGACAACGATAACAGATTTGACATTAACAGATAATAAATAAAATTCTAATAGAGAACTGGTAAATGTATCGGTGTGATGCAAGATAGTATTTACGAAATATACAAAGAATCAAACTAATGAGAAACGATTTATATGATTTGGTGCACAGGTTTACAGTAGATAAAGTCAAAATGTCCGGCTTTCACTATGCTCCGTCACGTTTTATTGAAAACAAGTCACATAGAATGGCTGCTTTATATTAAGATGCGATTATAATGAGAAAATATGGTTTATGCACAACTTTTATCAATTTAAACATAAATTAAGATTTTTTCTGATGAAAATATTGACTTTTTAAAATTCCATTCCATGTAATAAAAGCAACGTTTTGCTTACGTGTTAGACATTTAAAAGTAATATGTGCCCAGTATGTATAGCATAAAAGAAACACATATATACAATAGGGAAGATAATGATGATTTAATAATTGTGTTGAAACATAGAGAATAAATTATTCAGTCTGGATGTATAATTTAAACGTAGCAGCAGGATCATAATGTTTTTACTCAAAAATAGAATGACCACATGGCCAATTTTAAATGGAGAAGCAATAGCCAACGGTTTTACAAGAAGCAAGTTAGTTGGTGCTAATGGAGCTGACAATTAAAGGGCTAACCACGGAAACATTTGAGGAGTACCTGATAAAATCTTCAGAATTAAATGAAACATATTAAAGACACCTGACCACTTGGGTCGCCACTCGTGAGAATACAAAATGTTTCCACTTCATTCGTGATATATTTCCTTATTTTTACTCGCGAAACGTATATATCCTCTATGACTACCTCAGATTCAACAAATTACTATCAGATGTTTAATGTGGATTCAGACGTCAGATAAGCACAATAAATCATCTTGTGAGACTTAAAGAATTTATTAGATAAGCTTTCGTAAAGAAACAAAAACATATGGTTGCCGTCTTTTTCGACTTGGAGAAAGATATGACACCACATGGAAGTACGGCATGATGAATTACCTATTCAACGTAGGTCAAAGAGGCCGCCTACCTAAATTTTTGTCCACTTTGTTTAAAGAGAGAAACTTTAGAGTTAGGCAGGCAGCATCCTTTATAAAAGCTATCCTCAGGAGACCCTATTCAACATAAAAAAATAACACCATAGTGAAATGACTTAATCCAGGAAGTGACTGCTCCTTATATGTTGCCAATTGTTTGATCTGCTACAGATCAAAGAGTATGCATACTATTGAATGTCAGCTACATATAAGCATAAACAGAGTTCAGAAATAGGCAGAAAAAAAACAGGTTCAAATTTTCGAAATAAAAACAATAGCTGTATGTACTTCTGCCGATTACATCGCTTTCATGATGATCGAAAGTTTTATTTTGATGGTTGTTTTATTCTTGTTGTGAAGGAGATCAAATGTTTAGAGCTTAATTTCGAAGGGGACACATGTCAAAAAGCCTCGGATTTAATACGAGTCGTATCAAACACCGATTGGGGAGCAGATCGGAAGGTCTTGCTCTCTTGCTCCGATTATACAGGTCATTTAGTAAGATCGAAACTTGACTATGGCTCGAATGTGTTCGGATCATCTTGTAAATCTTACCTGCAGATGCTTGATGCGATACACAGTCAGAGACTAAAACTCTATCTGGGTGCATTTAGAACCTCCCCTTTAGAAAGCTTCTATGTTGAGGCAAATGAAGCATCACCTTATGTTAGACAAACGAAAATGGGTCTTCAGAATGCTACCATAATATCTACAAATTCACCTCACCCCGCTTATGATGTAGAGTAAATAACTCCCAACAAAACTGTTGAACAACTTAGGGTTGGGTGTGGGTCTTGCGAAATCGAAAGATACATCTCTTTTTCTTTTCTTTCCTAAGTCGACGATTAATGATTTTGTTTAGATATGACGAAATCAAAATTGCTGTAACTACATATCTATAGATCTATTGATAACTAGGCCTGTATGCACTAAACTTTTAATGAAATCGACCCTGCGCGCGCAATCTGTTCCAATAGGCCAGCCGAATCTAGCACGCTAGCCTTAACCTTGTATCATTACCTTGCTAAATAAAGCATGCATTCTTGCGGTTGCACAACACTAAGTATGAACATTTGGCTTCATTCATATTTTATTACAGTAAGAAATAACATATTATCATATATATATATATATATATATATATATATATATATATATATATATATATATATATATATATATATATGCCTGGCTTAACACGTCATCCAAGTACAATTAAAAGCATGTAACAATACTTTGGTGAAAGCTTAACTGTGTAGTATTATTAATATCTGATAATGTTTAAACTGTTCAATTTCATACACAATAAATAAATTGAAAGCTAACCTGGAGCTTTCGTCCTTGTACTTAGGGCTTCATCAGCAGAATGATTTATTCTCTTCTGATTGTTAACATCATCCGAGGGAATAGTGAGAAAGAGATATTGTGTCAACCTTTTGTTAGAGTTAAAATGTTTCGTAATTAATTATATATGACATACTTTGTACACGTATTAAGGGGACTTATGCTACCAATCAGAAGCAAATTATATAACATGCAGATGGAACCATGGAATAAAAAAAGTCTGACAGTTACTCAATGTTTATTTGATTGTTCGATAATTGATTCTTTATGTTATGTTTCTGAAAAAAAAAATCCAAGTTGATTTAAATTGTATTTAGAGCAAGAAATTCATATGCACTCTTTCATTTCAGCCACTGCTGGTTATGACTCTGGCTTATGACTATATATCATGCTGCTGGGAGAGATCATGGTATCAGCCATGGACGAATTCTTTATACTGTGACTGTTTATAAATCCATTCCCTCATACCAAGGTTGTATTACTCTATAAGATTTGATAAAGACACACAAATTACGATTCGAATTTTTTATATATTCAAGATTGTTGAATCTTCTTCCACGTCACAAAATGATTACCCTTTTTATGTCTTGAGTGTTGTATAGCGCTATTGTTTTCTTTTAAAAAAATACATATCATCTTTGGGGAATACCTGGTGTTTAGTTTAAAAATTAGTTATCTTGCATGTAGAACTATCTTGCATGTAGAACTATATGTTAATTCCTGAAAGTAGATGCGCAAAGCTGAATAATTACAATACATACCGTTTGTAGTTGACAGCATTGAAGGTTTGACTTTTGCCATGCTTCGTAAGCTTTTGTTTACATCACGATGAGATTTTCATTGTTCTGTCATCTATGCTCAGAATTAATAACTTTTTGGGCTTCAAATTCACATATCCTACATGATTCAGGAGTTTAAACTTGATTTGTCACTGTATATGAAACAGGTTGATGTGTAACATTAGATCATAAAATCGATAAGATTTTATTTATCCACTTATGTGTAACTTGCTTATATACGTCGATTGACAGATAAAGAGGCCAGGGGTTATATTCTCGCTCTCTCTCTCTCAAACGTTTTATCTGCGCCATAAATTAAACATGATGTTAAGTTAATTCTTTAGTTTGCATAAGTGTCGGCAAACGTGCACATGAAGTTTTTTTTTGTGTGTGCCTTAAACAAGGAAGCAATGACTTTTATCAGGAGAGTTAACCTTTCAGTGTTGTGGGAGGGAATGCTTATTTAGACAAATAGTAAATATGTATCGGTTTTTATTACGATGAGCACAAGATTGTTCCTGTTTTGTTCTATCAAATGATCATTACATCTTCTATATAACCTGATCAAAATTTGTTTTACATTTTCAGTGTTGAACATTTGTTATGCAATTAAGTCACGGTGTCATTCAAAGTTTAGGCCTTAACTTCGAGATCGCGAAAGCAATTTAATTATTACAGTCAAACATACTTTGTGATGTGAGAACAAGATAGTAGGTTTGTATCATGTCGTACGTATTATCTCTCAATTTTTAGCTTTTTATATGAAATATATAAAAGTGTACTCAATTTCATTATTCTGTGCGCCTTTTTCCGCTAAACAAGGTTCATAGGCGAGGAATACGTGTGCAAGATTCTTTATTTCTTATATTCATCATGCCAAAGTAAAGCCATTTCTACTAAGAACAACAAAACGTAGCAGCTATAAGAATAATGTGAGTGAATGTAGATTAATCGCAACTTTTCTAAATTCGGCTTTTCTGTGGACTTTCTGTTCACTTTGTTCAAAATATTTATCTCATACACATCTTGCTATGGCTAAATGGGTGGGGAATGGATATTTAAAATTATAATTTTTGGTATTGTGATTGGTGAACATCGATAAGACTATAGTCCGTAGCCAGATCGTGTTACTTTGAACATAGTTCACTAGTTCACTGTATGCGTGTATGTATGTATGTATGTATGTATGTATGTATGTATGTATGTATGTATGTATGTATGTATGTATGTATGTATGTATGTATGTATGTATGTATGTATGTATGTATGTATTCAGTTACTCCCACACTTCACTGCGAGGGTGCCGTCTTGCTTCGCCTTAAACTCGGTGCCGTCTTTATGAAACCCCATTCTTTTGCGAAATATATCGAACTGGGCCAATCTTTTTCTTAGTTCTTATTCAGTGGCCAAATCGTTTTGGTCCCACCTTGCCGGCACCTGGATACCATCGACCCAAACAAGTTTTACCGTCGATAGCTCTTCTGTTTCATTGACTTCAAAAAACGTTGTTTCTTGCTCATTATCATGCGGATCATCAATCTGAATGGACCAACAGGATCCATGTCAATACTAAAGAAAGGTCGCGTAAACTCCAATGGCAGCAGCGATTTAGCAATGTCTCATAACGGCAGCAACTTCGACCCCTTCCACTCAATCCGCCGGGCTATTGGCCTGAAGGGTAACAGCAGCACAGCCGTTGTAACAAACAAACCCAGCACTATCCCCCTAAACGAGGTGCTAAGAGTCAGATTTCAGAACTTGGCAGCAACGGGGTTATCGTGCCCGTGACTGCAAAGCTGGCATTTTTTATTGCCTTGACCGACGGTGGCGCGGCTGCCCCAGACGTCAACCGCACGATTTTTTTTAAATCTTACTTGTGAGACTGTCAACACAATATCTGTAAGGCTTGAAGGCAACGAGGACACGCAGATATCTGGGGCGTCTACAAGGGTCTCTGGCTAACAGGTCATAGTGCACCAACGCCGCCAGGGTATTTCTAACGCCATCACGGCCGCTGTACGCTTCGGGGCAGGCAATGCTGTGACTGACGCACAGCCAGATGCGCCTATCGCATCTGCTTTTAGAACCAGGTTCTTTGTACCGCTCGACTTCGAGCTGCTCAATAAACACATGCCCTTCTATCAATCCGGCCTGTAGGTCGAACTCACTTACAACGACTACGGGCACATTATCCAAAGCACGAATAACGACGGGAGCTACACCATTAGCGGAATATCCCTGGAGTTTGATGTTGTCTCATTCCCCAAACTGGCGCGGATGATTCGAAATCAGTGCCTCGCGAAAATGGCGATCCTGTATACGTGAGTCCTGAGACATCGCCAGATGGTTGTTATAAGAAGGACACGCCGGCAAAGCACACGAAGGCTATCGTTGTACTCTTTGAGGATCCAACAAGAAATGCATATTTCGCGTGCGACACAGAGTATTCTACAACTCCATCATCAACCAGGTTTGTTTGACGATTGAGAGCGTCTTCAACCAAGTCTGCACAGACGGAATAGTCAGTACCAGCAGTGGGAAGTGGTGCTTAAAATAATGGGCACGAGTCCATTAAGGGCGCGAAATTGTCGGTGATTGACGTTGGCGCTTTGTACCATAACAAGCTTGCGTTGGTCATAGACATGCGCACCAAGGATGACCACTCTGTCCACAGTTCAGAACGTAGGGTTTTAGAATTTTAGTAAGATGGTCACCCTTCAGATAGAAAAAACGGCCCAGGCTGCGGACGTGCTTTATATTTACGTGCTCATCATCAACATCCATACTGACCAGTTTGTGTTGGCCATCTACTAGCATGCCAGAGCAATCGATCTTTGAAAACTCACCGGCACACTGTACCATGATTGTCGGCCTCCCAGCTGCATCAAGAGTGTCTTCGTCTGCGATCTTCTCGAAATGGTATTTAATGGCCGCTTTAATTTCTTCGTAGTTATCTGCCTTACTATACATCTGAATAAGGCAAACGACTGGCCGTGTGCCCAAGGCAGAAAGGGCGACGCCGTGTTTTCGGTCAATCCCGAAGGCTGCGTTCTAGCTGACCTTCTTTGATCACTAGCATAAATGTTCACGGACACCATCTTTCTGTTGGATGACTGTGACATTCTTTCGGGTGTCTGAGACAAGGAAACCGCCCTCACGAAGCTCACTTATGTCAGCCGACATGCCGGATTGAGAGTCTGGGACATAACCCAAACCAACAACGCCGTCGCCAAGGATTTTCGTGAGCAGACATCTTGCTACTACAAGGACGAAGATTTATTCAGAGACGCGCTGCGATAAAATAATGTCACTGAGCTCGGGCGTCGATCTGAGGCATATGATTTTATCAGAAACGAGAGTTTCGGAAAGCTACTGCAGCGAACATAGCCATTGGTCTCATACCAGCAGGTTCGCGGTCACTTGAGCAGCTAACGCAAGCGATCTTGTGGCTTCACGTACTATATATTACAGCCGAGCGGCCACCCGGGGGACCTTGATCTACATGGCATACACGATGGTTAGAGCCAAGCGCACAGCCAACCATATCGTTCGGATCTTGATTAGAGCCATGGATGTTGACGTGACGAGTTGTTATATTGATTGGCGGCATTAGGGCAGTCCGCAGCTCAAGAACATGCGAGAAGAGTAACGACAGTCACTCACTCCGCAGTTTGCGCCGATGTCGCATAGCTTTGTGACCGCCTGTCAGAGCTTGTTGCTTCCTGCGCAGCAAACGATTACATCTGTCTCCCTCTCAGCTTTGACGGTCTCATGGCGACGAGCGAAGAAGAGGTAACAAAGATTCATGTCATCTATAAGGCAAATGTTGGGACCTGGATGACTGCCTCGCTGGGGTATATTTTGCTCTGGCTCTATACAGCGGCGGTTGGTCGCTTCTGCCGATCGACAGCACCAATCGCCTTAAGAGCGATTTAAGAGCCGATCCTATACTACAAACGCCTTTAAAAAACATCTGAGCCAACATTTACTTCAAGTACGGTGCAGTATTAGTGCCCCTTGCAGCGGGCATGATAACCTACAAGCATGTATGGCCATCTGTCCCGTTGGTCGTGCCGGCATTTGACAGCAATCAGCATGGTGTTATTACAGACAAAATTTAGCGATGGAACCGACAAATGTAGCGTCAGCTGAACCTGCAGCGGAATCGAAGACGGAAGCACCCGCAGAACTGAAGAAGGAATTGATACAAGTGGCACAAGTCACTCGGGCTACAAATCTTGATCGTGTGGCCGCAGGTAAGAGGTTGGCTGCTGTGATTAAAGAACGCCGAACGCAGCGAAGACGGCGGATCTGCCTGCAGAACTAGAGACATACGGTAACAGGAAGTATCCCAAGTCACTAAGGTCAGACGCCTGGAGACTGCTGTGGAAAGATATGGAGTGCGCTGAACTGCCGAGAAGCACGACGCTAGCAAAACGATAGTCAGGCGCCAAGTCCATCTCATGTTTTCTGGGGCGGCTTTGTTTTAGCGACATGCCTTCTCTACGCCCTCCACCTCAACACAACATAAGTTCGCGGAACGCCGGTGCAATAGCTGCCAGAACGAAAGTCAACATTTGGGGTTCCACTGCAGGTACCCGCATCTGCTATTTGAAACACTGACCCCTTTAGTATAGAATAGAAAAATGTCGACACCTCCGTATGCAAAGGATCTTAGCAACCTCATCTATCACTGCGCCGTGCCTGGCGGCCTCTAAATCAGTTATTCATCGATCGCCAAAAGCATCCTGAAAATGCTACATGCCGACATTGGCCGCCAGGACTTCTTGGACGCAGCGAAGGCTGTCACGAACACGGCGCTTTGGATCCAGGACATGCTTATTAAAAACGTCATCATTCCTGCTAACATATTCGTCAAATCCGTTTAGCCTAATGGTGTCTATCGGCCTCATGATCAGTGGGGAGTTTGTCAACCCCCTCGCATTCACCGACTCGAAATACCTATTCTCCCAGCTCAACGCCAAGGAAGCCGACGAAGACAGAACCTTAAGAGCGCTTCAGCAGGCCCAAGCGGGTTATCAGCGTATGGTGACAGACAAAAAGGACGACGGTCCACAACTCGTCGACGAACCACAGCTTTCCGATTTATACACGCTCTCGTCTGAGCAGCAAACCTATGAGAAGCTCTTTGGGGTCTCGCCGCAGTCAGTATTGTAGCGTACAAGTACTTCTAGCTCGGCAAGGTCAACTTTTGGGAATGTTGAACTGGATCGAGAGTTCTTGTTTATAGCTCAATGGCTATCGGAACATAACGCAACGGATGCTAATCCTGCGTGGTTACTGGAAGCCATACCCATACCATCTTTCTGGTAGTGCTTCTCCACGTAGAAGCTTCGTTCGCGAGGTACTACAGATGGTGCCTGAAGGCACCCATCTACCACCTAAGGACATTCTTATCCATGCCCTAGGCTGAACAGCTCGTTGAGATACTCCTCCGCTCAGGCGTGTTGGTCTTGTGCGGTGTGGTAGTGGCCGTATGACTGCGTCGTATTACAGTACTGCGTCGTATTACAGTACGGATCAAGCTACTTGTTGGTGTCTAGCAGACTAAAGCTTGCCTTGGTGATGCACTACACCTCTATTCTGTGGTGGTCGCGTCGAATGGCTCTCATGGAGCGACAAAGCTCTTTTATCCTCTCAAAGGCACTCAATCTCAATGTAAAGGTGACGCTGAGGTCAACCCTTACGATTATCCCCGAGATGCCCTAGGCCTTACGTATTTCCGCTGTTTTTGGTTAGTATGGAGTACGTCTTGGGACGGAAGCCGACGAACTCTGTGACGGACATGCCTTAGCACTCCTTCATTGAACTTTCTGACTACTATCTTGTTGTACATGCTGTGTAGCAGGTGATCATTTGGGGTATTCGCTCGTGTCGTAGAGTTGTGCGTCTTCCGTCATATCGGAAGAGATCGGAGATTTCGATTTGCAGCTGAAGGATGCCGGTGTATGTGTACGACAAAGCTGCATTATTGCCGTAGCGCATCATTATATGGCCGTAGTAGCTAAGCTTGCTCAGATCAAGAATTGCCTGGCTTGCCTACATCGGGCAGTTTAGCTTCAGGTTGGACTTTGTGGAATGAAGGTTGCCGCTGGAGATTTTAAGCATCTGAAACGATTGGTCGGCAATCAGGCGACACAACTGATCTTCCTCACCCGAATCCGCTTCTGCAAGTCCTCTATGGTCTTCCCAAAGACGGAGCTTTTTATGAGCTTAGAGAATTCTTTCCCAGACTGTGACTTCGCCCAGGTTCGCAGGTTCGTGCTCAGCTAAATTTACGGTGACAGCATCGTGCTTTGATGAAACTCTAGTGCTCTATTGCCGTGTGGACCTTGGTGATACGTGTCTCAAGTCTGGTGTAGAGCTGGAAGTTTCGGTAATGGATCACATAGGGTTTTTGTTTGCTAAGGCTGTGGAACAGCATGCTGCATTCAATGAACTTATCCTCCACCAGTCCCCTTCCCCCAGTGTGCCCACTAAATCACGCCGGTAGTCGCTCAGCCAGTACGCTTGAACGCTCATGGTCTCATAAGCAAGCTGATAGTCGCAGTGCGCGTCATGAGGCTCCTCGGGATATTCGATGTCGACTTCAACGATGTAGCCCTTGGGTGATTCATTCGCAATTGATTCGATTACGGAACGGATGACCCACATAATTTTCCTCTGCATCATGACCCTATTATAGACGCTGTTTGTTATAAATGTAGGTATTCCAGCTGTTTGACTTTTCGCTGTCATAATCTGGACACATTGGGTTCTTTTCGTTCGCATGACGCAGGATCACCATTGAAATGGTTGTCTATGTCAGTAAGCAGCTCAAGCCTTTCGTTCTGTAATTTTAAGCAGGGTATCCAGCTCATACCTGGCGCGCTGTACTAATGGACCGTATAAAGGCCGTAGTGCTGCAGAGAGGTTGGGCGAAGCGCCTTATAGACGTACGCCAGCAGAAGCACATCGGTCCTGAGGAAGAGGTCTTGGTAGTCTCCCAAGTTGCGGCAGCTGAATGTCTTCCACACTCTCTGCGCATGCTGGTAGTCCTTTTCGGTTATAAACTGCTTTGTTCGTCGAATTGCTCCCAGCTGCTCGTGTATTTGTATGACTATATGCCCTTACGAAGCAGATCGTCATTCCCGTCCTCCGTGTGCCTTCCTGTAGACCAAAATGACTCCTTCGGCATGTTGGTGGCCATCTTCTCCAGGCTGCTATTCATAAAATGGAGACTATAAAATATTGGAGCTACCCCAGTCAGAAGGCCAAGTACCGCTCCATATTGTCCGGAATGACGCTTATTTTTTCAGACGTGGCTGTTCCAATAGCCCCCATAATAAGGTGAGCGTCGTATGAAACACAAATGGCAAAGTTATTTGTTCATCAAATTCACTTTGTTGTGTTTGCCCTCCGCAAAGTAACTTATTTAAACGTGTGATAGAAGACAAAGTGCTGCTCCCGATTTCAAGTTTTATAGCATATAGTCCATGAATCTCTAAATATGTATTTTAGTCGCCAGCAGTTCACAAAGTGCCCTGGCGAACTGGTTCCTTGCCTTGCTTTCTACGAGTTTCAAGTTTCTGTCCATCGTGTTGAATCCGCAACGTGGGCAGATCCAACGATTGGCCCGAACACCCACCTTAACGTTCCCAGATGGTCCACAACTGGCTGGCTCCCCACCAACCGGGCAACAGACGTTCCGATGGGGTCCTCTAACCAGCTACGGCTGCAAAGACTGGACTTAAATACACCTTTTACATCTACTCAGCCGATTCCAAAGTCTAGCGTATCTTCGAAACAGGCTAGACGTCCCATACATATTTTATATTTATTGCCATTTAATTTCGTGCTTTATAATACAAAATTGGGTATTAACTAATTAAAGCAATACCCTTAAGCTAGACATAGAGGAATAGACTTTATATTTGAATTTGCAAAATATGTTCCCAATGACATATACTTATGTTTGAGTTTTCAATGCACAAACTAATTTTTGTTTATTCAAACATTTGTTCAATCTAATGCATGCCATGGCATACAGATAGCCCGACCATACCTATATTTTAGTCTTTGAAAGCAAAAATAAATGTCGATATTTGATTGACATATGTAGGCTGTCATCCCTTTTTCTTAGATACACCGGTCCTGGTGCTTTAACATAAAACAAGACTGAAATAAATGTATTTCCTGATCATATTTCAATGGTGTATTAAGTAAAACTTAGTACAGTACGAGAGTACTACTGAATACAGTATCATATCATATCAAAGCTGCCGACACATTAATGTTTAAAGATACAGATACTGATTCATTCATCTGCAAATAAATCAAATGATCTAAGTTCGTTTTACAAAACGTAATCATAATATGACAAGGTAATTATAGACATATTAGTATATAACAAACATATAGGTATATGTATGCATACAACTGGATAATAGAGAGTATATCAGTGGACGAGCCGTACATATGTTACCTCGGAATTGCGACCGTTTTCTAAATGCCAAGTAACAAAACATATATAAATTTCTAAATATCATTATAGTCCCTGATTTTATCAGTGTTATCAAATTAATCATGCATGTAGAGTTACTCAAAAAGTATCTTCTCCTCACTTGTGTTTAGCTGCCCTCTATCACATGAAACACAAGGGATTTTGATATCAGATGCATAACCGTCGTAGAGAAAGTATTATTGCTGGCACCAGTATCAACATAGTCTGCATATATGACATTGGTCTTGTATTTCAGTTCCTATAAGCAATAAAATCAGAATCATATTTGTCATTTGTATCATAAGCTTATCAAGTTTAAAGTTCTTTCAAAATTATCTATCTCGATTGACTCATGTATACTAAAATTCTCGGGAACCACATATATTATACATACAATTATTTTTAAAAAAAACGCTATCACTAACTTTTCAGCAATGATCATATTTCATAATCATTTACATCTTAACGAACTTGTATACTATCTACAAGATGTGCATACCTTTTGTCTTTTTAAAGTTACGTGAAATGCTTTGATGCAATTACGTTGATGTTCCAGACTGGCATATTCTTCTTCTGTATGTTCTAACTTTTTAGGTGACATGCACTTGCTCGATGTGCTGAACTGTCTGACCCCGGCCATTAGTTACATGACGATTGGGAGATTGACTTTATTTCCCCCTTTAAACTTTATTTCCTCCTTTAAACTTTATTTCCTCCTTAGAATAGTAGAACATATATACAGTCACATATCAAAAGTAAGGATTATACGAACTTACATATCATTATTAGGATAGACGTAGTAGAGGATTAAGGGAAGAGCACACTAATGATAGCAAGAAGAACATATATTTACAACTCAATAATAAGGCCATAACGCCAAACCTTATCAAAATTTTCTGATGCATACCAAACACACATAACATTAGCTGCCCTTCTCGTTGACAAAGTAAATGCTTTCCTTTAGCAGAAACGATGTCATCATATAAAACCTTAAACCTTTCTGAACCTCCACCACTCCCATTGTAAGCAGATAAACGGGTTAATTTCAAGAAAGAGCTGAATTTGTTTGTTTAATAGCCTTTCATAAAGCTTGAAAATAACCGATAATAGCATGATAGCGAGATCATTATTTTGTTATGTTTCACATTTGTTTCCATCCTTGTGTACATTTACTGTGATCCTTTATTTTGTACCAGATGGAACATACTGTAAATTGCACACTGCAGATAAAAATTATGTATACGTTGATACAAAAGTGCCCCAATATTACAGTTACTTGTTCGTAATTTCATCAATACCGCGTGCCTTTCTAGTGTGAATATATTTAACTGCTGAAATGACATCCCACATATTTGTTTTATTTCAGATCAGATTGACAGAGACTGGCTGGATATTAAGGTGCGCAAGGTTTGAATTGATGCTTTCATTGAATTTATTGTCTAAATGTTTCTACCAACTTTACGTATACATGTTCTTGAAGGAGTGGTCCAACACAACGCTATATCGTCCGATTCTCGAGCGCTCAAACCGACAATTTTTTAAAAAAAATATATAGTTCAGTCACATCTCAGCGAGATCTTGTATTTATAATGGACCAGAAAGGGAAGAGTCCATCTCTACTGCTTTATCAATTTTATAATTTGGCTCCCTTAAGTATTGTCCTGAGCATTCTCTTTGATGCTTTCTAAAATGTTCCTTAGCAGCATTATAATTGCAATAGGATTGAAATTGGGATTCTCTTCTACTACCCATTGATTATCAAATTATAAGCGCCGATCTCATCTCCGCATTCAGTCTTTTAAGACTGTTAGTCCAGAAATAATTGAGATAAATGTTCAACCTCGACTTAATTACAAGCTTTTTCGTATTAATTGATATACCTTCAACATTCGCATCATATGCATTGCTTATGTTTTAAATATTGTTTATATTACCAATGCGTTCGAATTTATTGATGCGATCCAATGAAATGTTCTCGCAAAGTTCTTTTTGATTTCCTAAGGTATTTCTTCCAGTAAATCTTCAATTTGTATTCCAAATTTGTATAAAGCGACTGAATAGGGGAAAAGCATATACTTAAAATTATAGGTCTATTACTCGAGTACGACACGACAGTCTAAAATTGCACAATGTTTAAGTAGTTCAATCATATTCAAAGGAACTATGACATAGTCAGTGAAAGATCTATGGTCTCCGGAATAACACAAGAAATAAGTACTCGCGTCTTACATATCGTGAGTGAGAATATTGACCTCTTTTGAACAAACAAAGAGAGAAGTATACCTTTGTCATCAATTGGTTTAACATCTTCTCTGTTCACAAGACAGGCATTCAAATCACGCATTAATATAGCCGGTATAATATAATTGAGCTACGTAATTTTGGGGATGTTCAAATGTATGATTTGTACATGGAAGATAAACCTGGAATATGTAAAGAAAAAAATGTGTACGTAGATGTAAGTGCAATCCCAGAATTCGGTTATTCTCTACATCGATTGGAGAAATATAGTTGTGACATTTTTGTATGGTACAGAAATTACACTCCTCCTTTGCCTACTTTTCGATATTGCTCTAAGTACAGACCAAAGTCTGATTCATCAAAAGCAGTGTAATTATTGTGCATAATTTCCTAAAAGTGAATTTATTTTTATGTAATCAATAGTATGCAATGACACATATCATTTATCGATTAAACAACTTTGAAGGATCTGGTTTAGAAAATAGACACTGCACATAGGTCTAGTAGGATTCCAATTCATTATATTTACACGATGACCCATATCTGGCTTTTTTAAACTGGCTGCTCGAAGCAAACAAAGCTGTCCATAAGACTTAATATTAGTGCTCATCGCCATAATTGTTGTCATTTATATATGTGGTGAGATTTTTTCTATACTAAGATCTCGAGAGCCATGGTCTACAAGATACACCACTCAGCCAGAAGCTAGGTTCTGTAATACTATCGGTGTAACGATCTATAAGAATATTTGATTCGTATGACCACGAGACTTTTTGTCCTGATATATAAAGATTTAAATCACTGAAACAGTAGAATCTCTTTTTTTGTATAACCCCTCCCCCCCCACCCCCAACAAACAAACAATTAATTTAAAATGTGTTATGTTGGATTAAACCCCCCAAGATAATACTTTATTTACGTCTTTTGATTGCATTTTAAAGACATCGTCATCACCCAAAATGGCATTTTCATCACCACATGCAGGCAACTCCTCTCTGAACGTCTCTGATTAACGAACTCTTTAGATTAACCATGTTTGTTCCTGTTTGTTGTTATAGTCGTGATTTTATTTCTGCCTGTTGAATCCTTCGAGTCTCTTAGATCTTTGACACCGAGCATTGATGAGCTTCTGTGTACTATCTTACCATCAGAAATGACAGAAGGAATTTGTAGCTAAGCTGACAGTTGCAGGATAAGCACACGAGATAGTATCTACACTAGTGTTTAAATGACTAGAGGTAGTGTTATTGATGCGTTTAGAAGAGGCTGGAGTTGATGATATTATTGATATGAGATAGTTATGGGTAACATCTGGAGCTCAGTTTTCAACGGTGACAGAAGATACTAGGACGAGATCATGGCAAGAAACAATAGCATCTCTCTCTCTCTCTCTCTCCGCGTTGAAGTGGACTTTATTCAACTTGTCTCCAATGTGTTAGCTGTAATCTGACATTGGACGTCTTGTAGCGATGATGACATACCTAGGAGACTCTGAATTCGCGCTGTGCTTTGGTTGTCTGCATAATTTAGAATACTCGAAAAAAATAATATAAAGTCCGCTAAAATAGTTTACATTTGTACCAAGGACAACAGTGTCATCTGTATATGAAAGGAACAACAATTTAAAATATATAACATCATGACTAGTAGATTCAATGTTTATTCCAGGACATTTATATTGCTGCAAAAAACATTCAAAGTTATTGAGAAACAATGAGAATAGAACTGATAGGGGTTTTCACCTTGTATTAACCCACAAAGATTATGGAATAAATGTGATTGTTCTCCTGCATACATTACACAGAGCATTATGTATTGATATATGTTGTAAATGGTCCTGAAAGTTGTTTCTATTCACATTATTGTTTAGTATTTTAGTCCAAAGCTTGACTGCAACCAATAAAACAGCAAAAAACTTTTTTATATTTAAAACAATGGGCAATGCACATATTGCATATATATGATCCTTTGCTGAGCGTTATGTTCTAAATTCCACTTGATTCTCATCTGAAATGTTATTTTCACTTAAAAAGTGTTAAGTCTAAGATTTAAGATCTTAGTGAATTGTTTGCCGAAACAACTTAAAATTGTTATTGGATGGTGAGTCTCAGGTTCAGTGGGATCATTAGTCCCTTTATTAATTGGTCGTATATAGCTCTCAAGTGAAGAGTCTGAAATAATTCCTTTACCAGATATTGAATAAAGAGATGTAAATTGGCATCAACATATCTGACGTAGATTTAATATAATCGTTAATGCTTCTACCATTTGATGATGCCTTAATACTTTTGTAAATCCTCAGTAATGCGCCAGTAAAGAATTATGTCATCATTGGTTAAGTCCACTATCAGCGCATAAGCAACAATTCCTTCATCATATACAGTATATCACTTAAGATTTTGAAAATGTTTGTACAGCGTGTCCCAGTCATTGCTTGTATTGTCTTTATTTTCCTGCATACTGTTTGTAATTTTTTTCTCATATCTATGGGATTTTTGCTCTTAAGTTTTCTAATGTTTTCTTAAGTGATGTTTTTATAGTTATTAATGTAGTGATTCACGCTCCGCTTGTACTTCTTTACTAGCCTCCTTAAAATTAGCTTCTGTCGTTTTTGAAACATTTATATTGTGTGCCTTTCGCGCGCATTTTGACATTCAAACCAAGGTTTATTATCGCCTTAGTTTGAATGTATTTACTAACCCTCGAGGTTTACGCGAATATGTTTACTGCTGACTACTAAAAAGTCTAGATATTGTTTCACATATAATTTTGATTGTTTCCTTATTTAGCTAATTTATGTTTTGTTGAGCGAAGCTTACACTTGAGTTTATCCCATTTAATTTGTCCTCGTCTATATAAACTGCAATAAAATAAGACCTTTTATTTTCCCTCCAACACTTGGCCTAGTATATGGAAGTGTGTTTGGAAGTATATTTCATCGACATTTGATTTTATTATTAAATTTCAGAATTGTTGTTAACAAAGCATATCCGTTTTTGTAGATTAGGTCAAATTCCACAATGCTAAATTATCAATATATTTTTAAAGCAGGTGCACAAATTAATGCGTGATCTGTACGAGAATGTTGGCCCACCAAAGTTCATATCCTCCAAATATGTATCATTTAAAATAAAATGATTATTACTATTGCACATTACAAGTGATCTGTTACCCTCATTATTGATCACAGTCGATACCATATTAGCTAAACCGCAAAAGTGTGATTCAATATGTATATATTTTTTGCTTGTGGGCGGAGTTGTCGATATGATAATTTATTTACTGTCTCCACTACACAAATATATTGTCACTGATGATTTTGTGTCTTATTTGAAGTTGTTTTTTTTTTCTTTCTGGTGAACACTTTGCTCATTCTTCATCTCTTGCAGATTCAAATTATATGTTTTTAAATTCACAACGAGACCATTTGTTTGCATCGTTCCAATGCACGATCATGAATATCACGCGGATCTTTTGCTTTAAAACTAAATATTCCTTCACCGCTCGGGGCTCGTCTCCCAGCTTCCATGAAAAAGATGTTGCTTAGTTCAACACCAAAGCGCCTAATAGTGTTCAAAGGCCAGGAATAGGCAACACAACCTAACCGGCAGTCCACAAGTAAGAGGATGGTGTCTGTTAGCACGATCTTGTAATGCCCATGGAGACTGCATCTCTTTGATGCCTCAGTATCACATACATCCACATCGTAAGCGGTTTCTGAAAAAAGAAATTAATCACTGAAATAGTTTGAGTGTCAAGAGGTTAATTAGTGATTATTTTATGCAGACATTCTATCCTTCCCACATGCACCACACGCATTTTTAGTGATACAAACTACTTCCATTTGGGACTGAGCGTAGCTTTTGTCTCAAAAGCGCCGATGTAATGCACAACCTTTCAACAGCAGCGATGGTTCTCTCATGTATGTAGTCTGTTTCCAGAAACTAGCTATAATAAAATAAACTGCATCGAGACTTGTCTGCTGTTACAAGGACGGCCTGTGCAAATTCTGAAAACCTCTCCATGAATCCTACATTATGTTACCAAGTTGTGGTCATTTAATGTAACATCCAGTATCCAATCAAAAACAGATTCTGACATATTTTTTTTTAAATACGCACGCATCATTTATTTTGATAAGTCGTGGGAATTGAGAATCGCTTTCTCTTTAACACGCACCATATACAAAACGCGAGGGTAGCATAAGTTGTAAAATTCGCTCTACGCAAAGGCGGCCGCTGCTACTCTCAATCCCAAACCATAGTAAGTTACAACACCAATTCCACATCTACTTCTTTACACATTGGCGAAGATATAGCTAAGACTGTTTGGTATCAATTATAGTCTTTGCAAGTCGAGTATAAGCTACACAGCTAAATACTTTAGGACAATGCTAATATTGGTTCCATTAGTCATGCAGAACTAAAAGCATGTGAAAAGTAATGCCTGTATGTAAGATGGAATATATATATTTTCAAAACAATTTCTTAATTTTGAAAGAATTTGCTCCCTCTAAGACTTTTGTTTAAAAGATGAGAACAAATTTAAATCGATTCTTTTTGTGCATATCTTTCTTTCATTATTTATTGTCTCATCTTTGAAGATATGTTTAGTAGGTCAATAGCCATTTTATTTACTCTATGCATAAAGGTAAAACATATTAAATTTTCTCCTTTAAATATCGTCATAAATTACTTTATTTGTTCTGTCTCCGTTATAATCATATATTACCATTGTTCATTTCAATTGAAATCTCGTTATATGGATGAATATCTTTAGATCGTGTAGACAGGTTGGTGTAAGATTCTTCATCTGATATCTCCATCCTGGAGGCTGAATCCAAATCTGCAAGTAGAGAAATGGCAAAAAAATCTAATCTAATTTCTTGATTCAGAAAATTTTGAAATACCTGTTGTAAAGATAATGTGCCATTTAAAAAAAAATCGATTGAAATTACTAAAACCGCATTACCAAATGATGTTCCACTCACGTTCAAGCCAGTCTTGATTAAATGAGTATCCGTTTAAACAATGACAAAGACCTTTCTGTAACATTATACTCGTGTAGGTTTTAGAGATAAAATGCGTCCTGTGTACTGACTAGTCTGGATATTTGTAATCTCTCTTGCAATGCCATCTTAAGCTTAATTTAAATCCACGGTTCGTAATGGCAAATCTCCACACATAGTATTCCAAATCTCACTCCTCATGCCCTCACATGTCAACCCCACCCCACCCCCTGCGCATAGCTCTCATTCGTATAAAACTGCTTATTCGTGCTGAAATTACAGAATCTATTCATAAAAAACAAACTTCCAATTCTTCATTTGAACCGACTGCTAGCTACTATCAATATTTGTTGTTCTTTCACTCTCCATATTTTATCGGTAGCAGATTGATTATAATATATTATGAATGTCATTACTTAACATAATACATACACGAATGATTTGATTTAAAAAAATGTCATTACACTCTTCTATCTCACTTCTATTATTTGCTTTGATTTTTTGTAGCCAACATTGAGTTTACTTCGGATAACTGTTTAAATGCGTGTACATTCGTTTGAAAAATACCCACATTTTTATGGTAATTACCAGTCTTATCGCATGACTCCATGAGATCTTCGCCATACAAGAGACTGTTTGAGGTCTATATAGAAGATTGTAAGGCTCAAAACGAAGCTTACGAGAAATCTGGTAAAGTTGCCGATTGGTTGGTAAGTTAGACAGTGTTGTTAGTTATACAAATGTGCAATTTTCGTATGTCGGTCTATATTTTAAACCTACCACGTACTATATGTCACGTGAATACAGGTTGTCACTTCTGTACGAAGATCTTGCTGATAGACGTTACACAGAAATAAGTATGCATGGTTTTCAGTCAACATCTTTCAAATTACCATCTCCTCCTTCTATACATCTCAACGTTCATGCTCTTGCATCTGGCAACAGTTATACTTATTTCCGTCATACATTAAAATCAAATCTTTCATATGATGATGGTATGATGAGACATTACAGATTTGTGTGCACTCGAACAAAATTGCTCTTTGAATATTAAAATAATTTTTCATATCTTATTGCTGCACAATACATTGCACACCTCTATGGACAAAATGTAGCGAATGTATAAAAATAAATTTTTTATTGATTATAACAATAGTCTTCGGATACCTCTACCACATATGCAAACTATAATGTATTTAGTTTTTAAGAATTAATGAGAAAGTATGTGTTGTCAATGATGACAAAAATGTTTAATATTAAGAATTGTATCTTAAAATCTCTGTGGAACTATGGTATTCATTTTAATTCAATGATTAGATAGATGGAACAAATTACTCATTTAATGTCTTAAATACTTTTGTTCAACAAATTACTCTTTAAATGTATTACATAATTTTGTTCTTAACAATGACATACACATTCTTTAGTGGTATATGTGTTTATATTTGTACCTACGACACCTATGATATTTTACTATAACGCAAGAAATAAAATGGAAAGAAATATAAAGTATTTATGGGACGTGGAGCTTGTATGATATGTATAGCAAACGATCCGAAACCGAACGGCTAGACTTTGGAACCAATTAACTCTTACTGAACGCCTAGCCACTGGACTGGCCACCAGTTATCGGATTTCTAGCCCCTACCTTAAAGAAAATATATTATCGGCTCATTTAAAATACTTTACGCCAAATGAAAGTACGTCGTTTTTGGATAACACTCGTAATTATATGAGAAACCAATGGCACTCACCTTGACTTTGTGGCGATACTGTAGTATTGATGTACGTATGTTTTCGGGTCTGTTCCATGTTAGAAGAAAATTTCATTAGCATCACGTTGTTATCATAGTTTAAGAGACAATGACTAAACGAAGGAAATAAAAAAGCTCGCTTTATATAATCTCGGAAGGTAAACAGTGTTGCTGTCCAACGATCTTTCTGTATATAAAACTAACAGACCATACCAATTTCAACAGGTAAGGAAGTTCATAGTGTTGAAATAACAACCAAGGTGAAACAAATCTCGTGCTACAGAAAGGTATTTTGTGTATTCCACTTTATTTCAGTAGTGATGCAGTGACAACTTCGTGCAAAAGTTCACAAGTAAAAGCAAAAGTAAATGTTTGCTATTTTAGTGACATTAGTAACCTGACATCCCTATTTTCTTAAATTGACTGGCCCTAATACGTGACAGTCAAAAATTAGCACTGACTGACTTTAACTTCCCGGTCATAATTTCAGTGATATATTGAAGTAAAATTTACTACAGTATGAGAGTGCTCCGTAATGCGTGACTATACAATATCATATAAAAGCAGCCGGAACATTATTGTTTAAAGATTCAGATTCATTTATTTGTAAATAGTTCAACTGTTCCTTGTTCATTAAACAAAATGTAATGATAATAGGACAAGGTAATTACAGAAACATTAGCGATATAGCGACATATATGCAAAACATGGATAATAGAGCGTATATCAGGGGAGAGGCAGTATATATGCAAGTTACCTTTTCTGACTGCATACTACTAACAGCGGTTACAAGAATGAGCTCTTTTCAGCGTGCATGTAGAGTTACATATATAATCAGGTCAGGCCCCGCCTGCTACCGTAAGTAACAGTAGACGGTACTACCTGTGACAGTTGACACAGAGTGGACAGCCACACTTGGCCCTCTCTCGAAAGTCCTCTCTGGTGGATCAGGCGGCGGGGCAGATATGCTCATCCCTTTGGCTGGATAGGCAGATGACAAGAGCTGTGTGGACAGCTCAGGGCATCAGACAGGTGCAGTAGGACCTGATGGCCATCCACTACATCCGCACTCGTCTCCAGACGTCTCGCAGTGTCGTTCCACTGGATTCAGACAGACTTGGACGAGAGAGTGAAGGTGACTCTGCACACTTTTGCCCAACTCACGCCCAAGTCATGACATTATCCCCTCATCACAACAGATACCTTCAAGTCCTGTGGCGATTGGCGAGCGGCAAAGCAGCAGGTGTGGATACACTGGGAGCTGTAGCTGCAGATCTGCACACAGACAGCTCAGGGCATAAGGTCGCTTTTTATGGACAAAAGCCGTAGTGGAACTTGGCAGCCCCCTGTGTTACTGAACAGCCCTATTTAGGATCACAATGCTCACATCAGTAGCACGAGGAAGGGGCTAGAAAAGGTGCCCTAAACATTGCTTGTTTTATCTTAAACATAGCCATCATACCGCGGTTGATGGGAATCCCACCTTAGTGGTCGAAAATCTAACAAGAAGACAAAGGTGACACCAATTACCATCGGTGCATGTAATGTGCGCACACTAATGGACAGGAGATCCACAGATAGACCAGAGAGAAGAACAGCTCTAGCTGGTAGAGAACTGGCCATATTCAACATCCAGATAGCGGCCCTGAGTGAAACTCGCCTAGCTGAGGAAGAACAATTAACGAAGTAGGAAGCGGCTACACCTACTTCTGGAGTGTCCGAAGTAAAGAAGAGCAAGGTGAAGCTGGTGTTGGCTTTGCCATCATATTTCAGTTAGTCAGCAAGCTCACAAATCTCCCAAAGGGCATGAATTACAGTCTAACGCAGATGAGACCCCTACTGTCTAGAAAAAGATATCCAACTATCATCGGCGCCTTATGTACCCACGATGATCAGCCCAGATGAGATCAAGGACAAATTGTATGAAGACCTAAAGTCTCTTATCGCAGAAGTACCGACGAAAGACAAACTCATCATACTTGGTGACTTCAATGCTAGAGTTGGCACAGATCACTCGACATGGCCAGGCGTCACCGGCAAAAATGACCTTGGCAAATGCAAGAACAATAGACTTCTCCTACTGAAGAAATGCGCTAACAATACTTCCTAAAACTAACACAGTCTTTCGCTTGTCAAACCGCAACAAAATGTCTTGGATGCACGCGTGCTCCAAGCATTGGCCTGTCATTGACTAAGTAGTATGCAGGCGAAGAGACAGGCAGGATGTCCGAGTAACGAAGGTCATGAGAAGTGTAGATTGCTGGACTGACCACAGGTTTACAGTCCCCAAGCTCAATATCCGGATTTAGCCTAGCAGACGACTACAAGGCAGAAAAGTGCCGAAAAAGAAAAATTTCCCCATATTGAAACAGTAGAATGTGAAACAGGCTTTTGTTAAAGAACTGTGCAGCCAGCTAGAAACAATTGATGCAAACTCCAAGATCATCGAGGAAAACTGGGCATCCTTTAGAGACTCCGTGAACTCGGCTGCATTTAAATCCCTCGGTCTCACCACAAGTAAACATCAAGATTGGTTTGATGAGAACGATGCTTCAGAGACTACTGACCAAGAAACATCGACTCAAAAAGGCCTGTTGAGAAAACAGTACTTCATCATCTAGGAAGGCAGCCTTCAACAATATCAAGATGACTGTCCAATGCAAACTCAGAGAGTTGCAAGACTCATAGCTGAGCAGTAAGGCGGATAAGATTCAGGCCTTCATGTAACGTCTGTGATGCCATGAGGTCAATCTACAGTCATTCTTGAAACACTTCAACATTGACCCTGTGTCTGGGGAGGATCTCTCACAGGGTCGTTCCAATTGGTGCAGTCTCATCCTTACTGGAGCTACAGACTATGAGCTAAGGAGAATTGCAGAGGCAGGGCACAAGCGCGAGCAGCGTAAATATAGGAACTTCAATGCGTCTTCTATTGGTCAAGCAATCCCAAGCGAGATCTCCTGCCCAGTGTGCACCAGACAGTTCAGAGCACAAATTATCCTGATCATCCACTCACGTGTTCACAGAAACCAAACCAGTTAGTGATGTTATGGTCATGTTCGAACACGAAGGACGAACAACAAACATAAATGAAGTTGCTTCCCATCACTTATATTAACTGCCCTACCACATGATACACGAGATATTTCAATATTATATGCGAAGCCATCTTAATGAACTTGTAACTGTTGCCATCACTCTCAAAATAAAAATAATAAAGAAGGACACCCGCTTAGTCTCTTTGCACTCTTACTTGTACGAGATGTGTGCAAAGGCATGCACTCAATATCTACAAGTTTAAAGAGCGATCAACCATCGTTTTTGATCGGTTAGAAAAATTCCCCTCATTTTATTCAAATACAATGTTATTTTCACATAATTAGTAAAGTTGCTTGTATCTCTTAAAAGCGAAGAATGTATCGGTATAGTTGTCTCCTACCATGTATTTTGCGCTTCGAATGTGATAAATAAAGAAAGGCTATATTAACTGTAAGCTGTTATTAACCTATTTTACTTTTTAAAAAAAAATATTTTACATTATTGGAACAGATAAAAAGAGTTTTTAATCGTTATATTCGATTCTGGAAGATCATAATCGAACGCTTGATCTTTTGACATTTTTTACCAATCTTTGATTATTTTGATTAATTGTTACACTACTAGAAGAAAGACATTTTCCACCTATTCGGATTTCTAGGCCTCAAAATATAACTGAAACAGAATATGTCATGAAAAACATCTCCACAAAGTATGGTTTAAATGGGAAAAGTGGTAAAGATCCTGTCAAAAATGTCTTCCACCTGGTTCCTCTAGAAACTAAATGGTTGATATGGAGGCTATCAAAAACATAACATTGACCTAAACGTGTTAAAAAACGCACTTCCACAAAGTTTTAAAAAAAATGAGTGAAGCGGTTTTGGAAAAAATATCAATTTGGTTGCTGTGGAGGCCAATGGCAACACGTTGTTTTATAAATCATGTCAATATAAATGTTCACTTCGAAGTTTAATAACACAGTGAACAGTGGTTTTGGAGGATGTGTGAAGAAAATACAACTTCTTCTTGGTTGCTATGGATGCCAAACGGTTGCTGTGGAAGCCACCAAAGTAAAACTTAGATAGAACATGTCCAAAAAGTATTCCTACAAAGTCTACTTGTAACTGACCAAGGGATTATTATTATTATTATTATTATTAATATTAATTTTTATTATTATTAGTTTGTTTGTGAGATTTAAAAATTTTATTTTCGATATGGCTGATACTATGATAGTGTCATCCTGCCTGACCTTTATCTTTGACATATGTATTGGGTTGCTAGGGTGGTTCAAATCTACTTGATATATACCCTATTTAAGCCCTATGCTCATGCAGACTCGATTACAAAAGAATAATGTATGATATTGTATATGTCATCTCTCACATACAATAAGGCTCTCAAACGTTATAACGCTATCATATTCTCAGGCAAGTTCATTAAAGTTTCCATATGAAAAGCTGATTGGTATCAACGCTGATATTATATTGAACTTATGGATCGAAACGTATTTATAAACAGAAATATTTAGATAAGCAACATGTATGCATGCCGTGCTAATTTTTGGATTCTCGACCAAGAAGGATGACTCAAATTCCATGACTATGTGATAGATACTCAAAGCCTTCAAAATAACACATTAATATCACATTGGTTTTAATTAATATTTTTAGCTAGATGTGTTGGTAAACGGAAACCTTTACAAACACTTCAACGCCTGCAACCTTGACTTTCAAGGTGTGACTAAAAAAGCGGTACATCACGCAATCTTGACGCAATCAATGGCAATGTAAAAGATCCATAACATAATTTTGCATGGCATCAGAGTTACATCTTGGACAATAGAAATGTTTTGACCTTGACCTTGAAGAAAGAACCTAGAAGGTGGTATGCATCACATTCCCTATTTATGATACGTCAATATTCATAGTTTCCACCCCTCCCCTGCAGTATTCTCAATAACTTCAGAGATACAGCCCGAGCGTAGGAATTGAATAATATGCACCTGTGACCTTGACCTTGAAGATATGACAATAAAAGTGGTATTGTTAATCTTGATATAAGGAATATTCAAAGAACAATGGTAAGGTTAAAAGCAATCAGATATATATATATATATATATATATATATATATATATATATATATATATAGAGAGAGAGAGAGAGAGAGAGAGAGAGAGAGAGAGAGAGAGAGAGAAAGAGACAGAAATGTCCCATACATATTGTATTTTATGATCATGTGTCCTGTAACTGAAGGTGTCCGCTAATACAGCTTTTCTGTATATGAAACACTCTTATTTGGTTATTATGGATATGGGCATATTACGTTTCATATTTCTGTGATGGTTTTTTAAAATTCAAGACTGGACATGAAAAATATGTACGTACGCATATGGCCTTGTGAGAGGGGGGATTAAGTAGGAGGTTAGCAATTCCATTCCTCAGACGAAAAACTCAGACAGCTTGTCACCCTTCGGTATGACCAGATGTACCGTCTTTAATTCATTGAAACATGGAAGTCATTGAAGTATTAAATGAGGTGAAAAGTTTATATTTGATAGGCAATATGTTCAAACTTTGTACCACATTGTGACAGGCCTTACATTTTTATGAATAGTTGCATGTCAATAAAGTTTTTCTATTGTCCTTTTCTTGCTTCCTGGAAATGCATATACTTTCTTTGTTTGGTTTTCAGCGTTTTAGGCTAAAATATACGATGATATAACTGTAATTCCTATGCTAGAGTAAGTGTGATTTTCAAGGAAAACTTTATTCCTGTTTATGTTTATCTTTAAAGTAAAGATGTATATTTCGATAGCTATCAGCCTTTCAAAACATATTCGTATGTAAAAATTTGAATCGTGTAAATAAAGTGTTAGTGCTTTTTAACTCGCCGATGTTTCTAAGCATATTTCTTCCCTTTAAACAATGGATCAAAATGTTCTCATAGTGACTTTTAAGAGGGAACGTCAGATATTTTGTAAGAAATTATATTCGTTTTATTGCGTATTTAACCAGATTTTATAGGGTATATATGACTAATTTTTTTTTTAGTTTTCGGACTGGTATAAGACAATTGTAAAGTGTGGCAACTGCTTATTCTCAACCTACCCCGTCACCAAATATTACAGGTGCAGGATAGTATAAAACTAATAATATACTAACATACGGAGTTGTTACAGCACATTACAGTGTTTCCAGTGTTTGCGATAGGCTGCTTAGATAAACATTGTGGACCTTCTTGGGATATAAATGTTGAGCTGACGCATCCCCTGAACAAATATCTCAGCCGATGTGGTTGTAAGGCTTTTGAGTTTTACTTACATGCATGCAAAATTGAAGTATATGTTCAAAAAATTGTCTTATCTGCGAGGTTTCAATGCCTCCTCTCTTGGGAACTGTTCTCCTACAGTTTTTTTCCGATGAGATATAAGAGAACACTTCCCAAGAGAGAAGGCAATTCTAGAATAATATATAACTGTATAGGAGGCATGCGAGAAATGATCTATGCTGACTAATTTTCGTAATTTTCGTTTTTGACAATATTTTATAAACAGCACAGATGTGTAAGGTTTTAAATTAAAATTTAGCTATTAATGACATTTTTGCCCAGGAAAGAGACTTCAAAACATTGACTACGCACATAGTGCAGGAGATATGTGAAATACTAGGGGTATGGTGGGTTTGGTGATACAAGCATGAAATTTGGCATGCAGCTAGAATTTGCCATGCAGCTAAGGTATGTCTCAATGAACATTTTTAGCAATAGGGCCATCACATAATTTTACTGGGATGGAAATGACAGTCATTTTACAAGATGGCAATCATCCATTTAAATGTTTCTCCAAATCTGGTAGGCTGGACCCACTACTGGGGTTGCAAGCTTCATTAGGTTGTATTGTTTCGATTATATTTGGATTTATAATAATTGTACAAGGATCATCTATAATTATTTAATTGATATAGTTTATATTATAAGGTTTAAATGTTAAATGTGTTTTTTTTCTTCTTTCTTTCTCCCCATATCTTTGTGAATTACAAGGGCCAATATATACAAGATTGTGGATCCTCAGCAACCTGAGATGTCGAGTATACAGTATTGTATAGACTGTGAGGAAATGTGTTCTGTGTCAGAAGAACATAACCGAGGTAGTCATATGTCCAGTTGATTCAAGACGTGGTTCAGTTGGAGCAGGTTACAAGACCCTAGCTGCCCGTCTCATTGGTTTAAACAATGTTGGTTGCTTGCCAAGAACAACACAGTTGTCAACAAAGCCGAACTCCAACGGGTAGTGAAGAGGAAACCGCCTGATGAACACAACGCATATGTGCCCGAGAAGTATACTCGTCAAAATATGAAACAAGCACTCTCTTCTAATGCAATTTTTTTTTGTGACTGACCTGCAGCTGGAGAGTTATTACGTGAATCATCAACATTTCAGCTGGATGTGCGTAACAGGCAGTGTGCTCTCAAACTGCAGGATAAGCTTATGTTCGCCAAACTCAGTGTTGGTGACTTGTTTGCACAAGAGGCCGAGTACCATGCGAAGTGCTTGGTCTCTCTATACAATAAAGCATGAGCAATGAAATCATCTGAACAATCATATTTAGACGCTTCTAACCACGGCATCACATTTTCTGGACTGGTACCCTGTATCGAGGAAACCCGTATGGAGAACAGTGTGTTGCCAGTGGTCAAATTTACAGACCTGGCAAATCTATACATCACTAGACTGAAGACGCTTGGGGCTGATGTGACTGGGTGTGTTCACTCTACCGATCTAAACATTCTCATCCAAGTTTACTTGCTAGACATGAAAGTCCGCAAGCGTGGCCGCGACGTGGTACTCGTTAGCAGCCAGGACATTGGCAACACTCTACAGAAATCACGTGAGCATGATGCTGACAAAGATGCTGTTCTTCTTGTCAGGACTGCAAGCAGAGTGCGCGGAGACATATTCAAAATGAAAAGAAGATTCAGTGACTCATTTGACTTCAAGTGCCAGGAGGGGTCTGTGCCTAATTCACTTTCCGCACTAGTGTCTATGATCCTGAATGGCCCAGACGTCAAAACGCAGTCAAACTACACGTCAGTGTCTCAGAAAACTCTCCCACTTTTGCAGCTGTTTATGTTCAACAGTTCTGTACGTCGTCGGAAGACAGCTACTGCTTCAAGTGCTGCTAGGCACAGCCAAGAACGAGATACACCCCTGCCTGTGTATCTAGATTTGATGATTCACACTAAGACTTGCAAGCGTGATCTAATAGACACTCTGTTCCACCTTGGACTGTTCATGTTATACGATCAGGTGCTGAATATATCCAGCCACCTTGGAAACAACATCTGTCAACAATATGAGATGGAGAAAGCTGCCAGCCCTCCTAAACTGAGAGCAGGCCTCTTCACTATAAGTGCAGTAGACAGCATCGACCATAATTCAGTTGAACAAATGCACATGACTCCTTCCACGGAAATGAAATATGCCTGTTCCAACATCCAAGTGATTAGCAACGGACTGTAAGCACCACTCGTGACCACGCTCAAGTTGCTGCCAAGAAGACTGTGGTTCACATACCAAAGTCATACACCAGTGTGCCATCTGTTGCTCTGGTAGAAACGATCCGTCTGTACCAAAGCAAGAAGGACAGAACATAGACTGTCAGCTCTACCTCAGACCATGCAGAAGGAATAAAGATGGCTTGACCATGTGAGGATAAAAGTGGCCAATGAAACACTACAGGAGGATGAGACAGTCTCCTGGGCTACATGTCGTGGCTGCCGGCTACCAGTCAATGTAGCACCAGACTAAAGCGTGACTCTCACTTTTCTGCTCCTTCGCGTGCATGGCCAGACCCAGTCTGTGGTTTTTGATTCGCCATTTCGCGCATGTAGTGAAGAACGCAGTGGATGTTCTCAATACCGGACAGGTGCCCATCATCACTGGATCAGCCTCTGTACACACTTGCAAAGAAATTCCAGTGGAGCTGGCCAACAGACCATGGTCATGATCGGTTTGTTGTGATATTTGGCGAGCTGTATATCTCGAGATGGTGGCTCTCAAGACACTTGAAGATATTTTCTGAGGAAAATGGGTGGACCAGTTCACTTGTGCAAGCTGGCGTTGCCTCAACCTGAATAGCAAACTCGTTTCAGTAAGCTTCCCATGTGACATGCACTCAACACGTTCATAAGATTACAGCTACTGCTCTGTATCTACTCGTTCAGAAAGTTTACGCCCGGTGCAGCTGCAATATGGAAGAGGGCGAGAATTTGATGTATATGACAGAGCTGTAGCAGGTCCCCAGTTCCACTTTTGGTTTATAATTCTCCCGCTGGAACTTTAGGTAATAATTTATGTGCGAGCAGTACGAGAGATTGATTTCTTACTCTATTTCGATGCTTTAACCAAGATCGTTTCATGGTTCTTCGCATTGGACCACACCAATTATGTTAGGTGTATTCCAGTGCATCTACGTGATATGGCTGCACTAGAAGTCACACATCCTGATGTATTTACCGATTTTCATAACGGGATCTTTACTGTAAAGAAGACGGCACGCACATTCTATGCTATTACCATAGACCAGGCCCACAAAGACCAAGACAGCCCAGAGGATTGGAGACTTCAAAGCCTCAATAGAGGAGAGAAAGGAAACAGATCTCCGGCATAATGAGCAGACGCCACAAGCACAGACGGCTTTTGCACCAGATGTCAAATCGCTAATGGGTCTAATAGAAGAGATGGTAAATCCATTCAGTGATGACAGCCGTGACCTCCTCGCACTGGACATAAACACTGTACGTCAGATTGAAACGCTTGGGCAAGACCAGTATGACACCTATTGTCAAAGAGCGCCTTTTTAAGCAAACACAATCCATTAATAAGAACATCAAATGGAACAACCTTGAGTCTACCTCCACTTCGAGAGAAGTCAGGAAGACAGCTACAGCTGTCATCCCTGAATAAGCACTGTTCCCATTTCTCCAAGTTGTACTTTGTGTCACAGATCTTTGCGCACAAAAACCAGCCATATCCAATGGCGTTATCACAAATGAGCAAGCTAAGAATTGAAAACATATTTGACCTGGTAAGTTGCTTGTAAGACCTGGTCACAAGATAGTGCTTCCGATCCCACTGCTGAAATCATTATCCTTGATTGGGCTGCTATCGTCAACATGCTACGAGCTGGCTTTGCAAAAACATTCAGTAATTATGCAACACCAGTGATCCTGCCGTACATCAAATCCAAACTGTAGCTATCAAACCAGGTAAATGTTGTCTATGATCAGTGCTTTCCAGACAATTTGAAAGCAGGTACACGAAACAAGACAGGGAAGGGAGTCTGTAGACGCGTGGAGTTATCCAGTACAGTTCCCCGTAACTGGCATGGGTGTTTTCGTATTGATGACATAATGTGCTATGTATCCAGCCTCGAGATGTGTCAGGTCTTTCTCCATGCAATCAGGAGGAGACAGATACACGAATCCGCCTCCAAGTGGAAGATGCTCTGAAACAAGTGCATACCAAGGTGTTAATACGCACAGTATGACAAGGATGTGGTCATTCTGGCAGTGACATCAGCCAATAGTCTCAACATCACTAAACTGTGAATTGCCTTGGGACTAGGAAGAACCTTCGGTTCTTAGCAGCTCACGAAATTGATCCGAGCATAAGGTCCAGATCAGTGGTTGTGACATGGTACCATATTTTGGAGGAAGAGGGAAGAAGACTGTATGGGACACATGGAAAGCCTACGACGTGGTCACACCAGCATTCTGTGCTTTGTGTGCTACACCAGAGTCCATAACAGACCGGTATCAGCAGCGAGGAGTGTGTAAAACAGACTCGCACAGAGATCCTTCACTCAGAAGGATAGAGTACTTGATAACTTTCGCCCAACAAAGACAGGGCTCATCGAGCAGAGATAAAGGGGTGCGTAACAGTCTCAGATGATGACTGCGGCTCCTGAGCTTCCATCGCCAAGTGAGTGGGGCGTGGAACACAAAATGACAAATGTGGGTGGGAAATATGCTGGACACCTCGTCCAGAAGTTACAAAAGCTTGTCGGCAACTCATGCGCTGCAATTGCAAGACGGGCTGCAGGGGACTGTGCAAATGCCATAAGGCGGTTCTCCAGTGCACTGCCTTTTGTCATTGTAGTGAAGAATGTGCTTGAACCTAACATGTCTATTATAGAAACACTGTTCATTTAATAGTATGTTATACAATTGTAAATGTTGGATATACTGTTTAATCTAGTATGCATAATGTGTTTTTGCTCAGGAAATTATCATGTTTGATATGTTTAAACCTTAAAATATAAATATATATCAATTGTATTATCTTATATGATCCATGTACTATTATTATAAATGCAGATATAATTGAAATAATACAATCTATTAAAGTTTGCTATCCCAGAAGCGTATCCAGTATACCAGAAAAAGGCTAACAATTATACGGATGCCGGACATCTTTAAAATGGCTGCCATTTCCGCCCCAATTATTCACATTTCTGCTGCACTAAGTTGAGGTAAATCTATGATGTTTGCAAAATGAATACTTATCGATCCACTGCCTGCACTTTGCCTCTTGTAAACTAATACAATTTAAACTGTGAAATAAAACACTCAACAATTTACTTCTTTGTAAACATATTTGATTCAGTACGATTATTATACATTATAGTGCAAGTCATGCAGAAAACAAACAATAAAATGTTTTAGACATGTATACAAACTATACAGGTAACATTTGAGTCACATATTGTGCTTATTTAATTATGTAACATTAAGCGAAATGTAATACGCCTAGTTTTCATAATAATTGATAGAATTGTACACGCTAATTATGCAACATTAAGCAACATGTAATACGTCTTATTTGCCGTGAATCTAGCAAGGAGGTTCTCAGTGTTAAATCTGTTATTTCTCGCATTGCTCTTAAATTCACATCCAACATATACTAGTGTTCATTGAAATACCAATGTACGAATAACGTTAAATGTGTACTTCAAATACTGCTTTACTATTCCATATTTATAGCCATTCGTTATTGATTTTCTTCTAGTTTGCTGAAAGCCAGATTTCTGTTAAAACTTCTTCCTAGTGAGTCTCTAATATATTTGTAAAAATTCTATTTGATCTTTACAAGCAGACTATTCAGAATGTCAACAGGAAACTCAATATTTGGCGGGAAATTGGTATTTCCGTATGGATTGTAAATTATAAAAAACGTATAATAAAACACTAATTTAGCATAAAATGAAATCTAAATCAGCAAACCAAATGCATGCAACACTTTAGAGCCGGCAACATAATGCCTATCTGTTGAATCAAGTCCCTTCTGAAATGTAGTATCGGCGAAAAGCATGAACAACATGGATACAGTACAAGAACATGCAGCGCAGGACACACGGACATAATACACAGTCATGGATTTCCTGTTTCCAGTGGCTGTGTTCATTCGCCACTAGGTCGTTAGCTACTTCCCTATAAATATTCTGGTTCATTGATGGTCGTCGTGGACAAAATTTGCAAGGGATCTTCTCTGGTCAAACTCACTTGGAAATCTTGTAGCACTAGTTGTGCCATGGTCGAGACAGTATTTCTTGAGTGGGACAATTGTCATGGATTAGTCAAATTCAATAGTTACCAAATATTTTTAACCTGACTTTTTTTGTCCAGTCTCGTTTTTTTTTTGCGTTAGCGGGGAATTTAGTAGGACCATACATATCAAGATTTAATTCATATGTATTAGATCGTCTGGAAATAGCATTTTGAATTTTTCTTTAACCTTTACATAATAAATGAGTTAGTGTCTTAATCACTTCCATTGTGCCACAACATAGTCCTTACTGAACTCTTTTCTTGACTGCCTGTTTTACTGTTTACATAATCACTTTCGCTGGATCCTATTAAAAATATATTGCTGTAAATGTGGCATGGGTTGGTGCCTAGGGTTGAGGAGTTTTGACTATAAACATATACTTTAGTTGACGCTAGATGGATGTAGGGCATGGTTATCTTTTGTTTTAGCGATTTATAATTTATGTACACAACACTTTTTATTTAATTAATGAAACTTTATTTTACAGATTTTTAGGAAGACAGCCATAAAATAGCAACTTTCGCAAAATTGAACACAAATTATTTGACCGCATAGGCAGTTACAAAACCAGTTTTGGACAACAAAAGTGCCATTTGTTCCAACAAAGAGGTGAAAATAAAAAAACTTAAACTAAAATTCCCTCTAGAAATAAGTTCTAAATAAATTCACCTCAAAGCTTGGTCATTTTCAAATCTACGTGTTAGATTATTTGTCTGCTTCTTCTCATAATCGTCATGCTTATACAAAAACCTAACAAGATATTTTAAAAAATAACAAAAATAAATAAGTAAATAAATACAGGTTTTAGTGTTTTGTTAACTATAATACAACTATTGTTCTCTTCAGCTTCAAAGAAGTCTCTTTTAGAGATCGGCCTTTCCTCCAAATAGTACAACGATTGTTCTCTTCAGCTTCAAAAAACATTCTTTTAGAGATATAGCTTTCCCCAACATTTACATGTTCTTCTCTTAAACGTCGCCTTAGAATAGGGATGAAGATACAAATAACGATAACTGTTTTGATTTGGTTTGTTGGTTTTAACGACACCTTTAACACATCATTGGCTACGAAATCATAACTATAAGTGCCTTTCCCAAGGACACACCGATAACTGAAAGCTATCGATTAATTTATCCGGCCCGACTGATTTGAGTCACGCTTCATGCTGATTTGATTACGAGTATTCAATATCCCCATTATCTTTCATTGTAAAATCCCCCTCTACTCACACATGCTGGGTTTGCCTTGAATTTAGAATTACGTACTTTGTCAGTAACAGCAATGACTGCTAACAGTATCAGAATAGCATGGCAATATATGTGGAGAAAAGGATTAACTACTGTTAAGGAAATTTTCAAATAAAAAAACAAGTAAGAATAAAGTAGTCTATTCCTGTATTACAGGCGAAGATCGTTGATACTCGTATATTGGCAAAGACACACAGAACAACACCAACAGCTAAAACGATCGCTTTTTTAGATTTAAAATCTCTCCATATTTGTAGGAAACGCAAACATTAAACGGGAAATCACAAGCTAATGGCTAATATAATCCTTTTGACATACCGGACATACGTGTCCAAAGTTGCCGTTTTACTAAAATGGATGATTTTCTCATATGGAGCATTCAATGTTTACAGGGTTGTGAGGGTTGTGTGTATGTGTGTGTGTGTGTGTGTGTGTGAGAGAGAGAGAGAGAGAGAGAGAGAGAGAGAGAGAACTAACGTTCAAGGTAATTTTGGATTATAATATAGATTTCAACAGTTAAAAACCTATCGTCTTAACTTAAATATGCTTAATGTACTTATCGCACTTCTTTCTCTATAGAGGTATGACTAAGTTTTGATCTATTTCAGCTTGTCTCTCTGTTTGTTTCGATTCATTTTCTTTTTTTATTTACCTACTTGTTTGTTCTGTATTTTTCATGCTTGTGATATGATTAATAATTGTGATATATATTTATACATTTTAAATACTTGAAATTTTTAAACACGCTTGATTTGTGTATGATCATTTAACTGAAATACGATACCATGCAATGCAATTCATTGCAACACAATGCAAAACAATAAAATACAAAATAAATATGAATAATTCCATTTCCTCCACTATCGGAAAGGAAACTTGATTCTGTGTAAGACTTGCTTCATTTATCTCGTAGGATGCATATCATGAGTTGACAGACTTAAATTTGGAATTGCAACAAGAAAATGCTTGGTATGGATAACAATGCTTTGTAAATCACAAACTGTGTAATTGGTGTAATTACAGTCATGAAGAAAAAGATGTTTGTTCAAGATACTATTACATAAATGAATCTGCATAAGTCATATTTGAAATCCGATAACTTACATATATGCTCAAAATAATAGGCTATTTTCATATAATCTACAAATTAAATTAGTACCAAAATATACATAACAAGAAAAGTTACTTTGTTTATATACCTATGATGAAGGTAATTTAAACGCTTTAGTTTGATCATATGATACATGACGTCATAGTAATTCACCAACCGCATTCACCACCAAATTGTACAATTATCAAAATTTTTACAATTCAACACCAAATTGTGCAATTGTCAAAACATTTGCCAACTCAGCACATAAAACAGCCAGTAGTATGAGAGTGTAGCCATCACATACCGGTATGGCGTATTCTCTGCAATCACACTGTGGTATTGTTAGAACCAAGTGTAACAAATTTGAAAACTATAGTCTTAAGTTCACTAGAACTCATCGAACAACGAACTTCCAGAAAAGAGAAAGACAAATCATGGAACTACAAAAGGCTGAAAATTAAATTACATGTATCTCCTGCATATATAGCCTCCATAAAGCAACTTATTATATTCACATAAAAAGGTGTGACCTAGTCTGTTTCAAGTTATGTTCTATTTTTGTATTTTTTAAAATCTAGTAATAACCCCATTACTTTCAGCTGATTACCTAAACTAAAGAAGGTAGTCATTGTAGGATGTGCATGGACTGTATCCTTACTGAGTTGTTTCGAACTGGCTAAGTATTTGGTTGATTCGATTTACATATAGTATGACACAATTGCATTGGTTTATAATTTTCTAATTACAGTATGTAATGGAGCATAATACTCATACAAGCTACAGGGATGTTGACAAAAATATATTTTATATTGTAATTAGTCATACTGAAATAACCAGAAACAATTTAATGTAGCCTAATTGAGGCGAACGTTTTACAAATGACACAATTTTTTAATATTCATTTGTTCATACTATAAAATGGGGTATGTGTGTATTGGAAAGCTGATTGTTCAATACCCTTTACGATAAAAAAAATATTATTTCTGAATTTTTTCCATAAATTTATTTATGTTTGCTGGAATGTAGATAATTGCTCATAAAGCAACTTTTTCCTTTCTCAAAGCCATGGATATACTACAAAGAGTCGTTTTTATCCAGGGGCAAAACCTGGTCTAGATGTATTTTTCTCCTATATGTACAAATACAGTCATTACTTGCAAAGCCTAAACTTTACATCTCAAGTAAAAATATTAACATTTTATTGACATATAATTGTGCCAAATTAGCAAAACATTTTGTGCTGCTTCTGAGAGATTTCGCCCAGCAAAACAATAATAGATACAAACGTCAACATGCACAAATGTACATGCACTATATTTCGTCACCATTTCTTTAAAATGGCAATTGGTTGATAAAATTAAAGAAGTTTGGGGTGGTTGCAGGGGTGTGATACAGAAGATAATTGATACCAGGATAGATTTTTCCCGTTAGAGGCATTTTGCAATATGAAGAAAAAGAATAGTCATAGCGGGAAATAGACTAGAAAGTAGAGTTTTCCAGAGCATAGTGATTCCAAAGTTGAATTTCTGAGGTTTAATTGACACTAGATTATACAATATCCGGGGATAAATTCTGATCTTGGGGAAAACTACGAGTTTTTTGTTTTTATTTTTTTATTTTGTGTGTTTCTTTTTTTTCTCAAAAATGTGTAGCCAGATCATAAAAAGGAACTGTTGTATTGAACTCCACTCAGTCTAGTTTAAGCATTTCTGTATATCTACTGGACGTACTGTCCATTTCTTTACTTTTACCCCACTGCACCGATCTGGCGGACAAGATATATCGTGCCCCAGCTGCAAAGAAATGATGCCATAATGAGCTTTATTTCAAGCTTTACTGGTGAACATGTCGCTCTTTCTTGACTTAATGATGTAAAGATAGAGCGGAAGCTTTGTTTAAACATTCCTTGCATTGTTCCATCGTAAAGTCATATATATATACGTACGTATATCATGTGCATTTGTTTGCTTTGAATTTAAATAGCCCCGCACCACTCGGGACTTGTCTTCCAGCTTCCGCGAGAATACTTCGCCACGCTCAACACCAAAGCGCGTGATAGTGTTCAAGGTATTTGACCACTAATTATATTATAGCCAGAGAACCAGTCTACTGGTGCGTAAATAAAAGAGTACTCAGTATTTAGAGATGCATCCATTGACTTGAAAATATATTTTTTTCCATTATACATTTAATTAACTTCAATCTATGTAGTAGAGTTGACAACAAAATATTTACTTTATTTTGATATTCTGTATTTAGATTCCTACTGATAAAATAGCATATGAACTGTTGGTGGAAGGCTATGTTATTAGGTGCAGACAAGGGAGTCCCCATGTTTAACAGCATGAGGCTCAACAAAATTCCGCGGAACACCTATTTTTCAAGGATGAAACAAATGCACTAGTTCTAATGAATGGAAGCATGTGTGCTTTGTTTGCCAATCTAATGAAAAAATCATTTTACTTTTTAATATATTATCGTTAATTTCTATCAGAAGTGAATTAGTGGTCCGATCCCTCAAAGGCCAGGAATACGTCACACTCTCTGAAATGACAGACAGATGTGTCTATAAGTATGAATTTGTAACGTCCGTGAAAATTGCATCGCTTTGAAGCCTTTGTGTCGCATACTTCCACGTTATCAGCAATTAATCACTGAAAGAGATGAGTACCGAGACAAAAAATAGTGATGGTTGTTGTGTTCAAACGATACTTGACACATGCAACTACTTTTAGCATATTTTGAATACAAGTTCCGTATCGACTTCTATACACATGACACAGAGACGGTCAAGTCCATTCTTGCGCCAGTTATATTCATTACAAATCTTACGGAGGTATCTGCAACTTTTCGTGACTGTTATATTTAGCCATATTCGTAATTTAAGACAATGTTCAATCTTAATTAAATTAATTCATGCGAAAATGTAATGATTGTAGCATTACTTACATGTACGTTATCATGTAGTATGTGATATATTTCGTATTTCCTCATTCTGTAATAAATTGCGTTCGAGGTTATTTCTCAAAAATGATGAATACCCTGAAATCAGTTTTTCTTTTAAAATGTATTTATTTTATTAAGGCAAAATATAAAGAAAGTTTATTTGTCCAGAATACTACCAACCTTGACATACGTTAATTAAGTTGCTATGTGTGACATCTTTCCAAACAATCGACCAAATTTTTACAAATGCTTCTAAAGATTAAAGAAGGATATAATTTAGGCTACAACTGAAAACCTACACGGTGTGGTGCAAAATTTCCTGTGAGATGGTATTAAGGAAGGTGTGTGTGTGTGTGAGAGAGAGAGAAAGAGAGAGAGAGAGAGAGAGAGAGAGAGAGAGAGAGAGAGAGAGAGAGAGAGAGAGTGAGAGAAAGATTGAGAATATTGAAACTATTGAAAAAGAAGAGTTCCCCTTTCGTATGGAACAAAAGTTAAAATTAAAAGCATGTCTTCATTTTAACTTTGACCTTTTTGATCAACAAAGGAGAAATTAATATACCAATTATTAAAGAAGAAATTTTGTTAACAATTATTTTAGGCCATAAGGGATGATATTTAAACGGAGGTGAGAGAGCTCACACATTTATCAGCTTTGATATACGTTGTCGATAATTTAGACCATATATAAGCGATTGATTTACTTAATTTCCCTGTGACCTGCACTATATGAAGAAAAACAAAATCACACCCTGAAAAAGCTGAGATTGCGTTTATTCTTTCCAGAAACTGTTCTCATTCAAGTTTTAATTTTTCTTCCTATCCACCGAGGACCATGTTGACTATAGGTATAGCATTAGTTGCTTTCATTTCCTTAATTTCCACAAACTCATTGTTCATTTCACAGTCTTTCGAAAATCCCACACGATATAATCTCTACAGAGGTCTTTGCTTTCCAAGTACGTCTCTTCATCATAGGTAAAAGCAAGGTGTGTGTGTGTGTGTGTGTGTGTGTGTGCGTGTGTGTATGACTGTGTGTGTAGGCAGATACCGGAATCCGAGAACCAGTGTTGGTTTGTACACCAACACAACGAGGACCACCGTTTATGTGAGGACCGAAATCTGGTCCTCTGATCTACTTTTATATTATTTTTTGCATTCCTGGTGATGAAACATATGTTATTGTCTATTTTCACGATGGTCCTCATTTCACGGTGTGTTTCCGAATTTTGTGTGTATTACCCCATGAACAGCAGCAACCTTCAACACACAACCTTCACCAATTGATCAATCACAAGCCGTCATTATATACTGGTACTAAGACAAACTTACAGCAAAACTTATACCGGGGAAAGGGGAATGGACAGTTGGGAACCAGACTAGATGCAGTTGGAAACTCTCGGCCGAGTTCGTAGAACGTTTTGTATTTTAAGCGCAAGACGGAGGGAAGCATGACGGTTTAAATAAGCTAACTTTCTTTTCAGTTCCTAGCTGTAGAATGCTTTAGGTAAATCCATTTAGTACGCGAATGTATATTTACCATGTTAAACACATGAGCAGAGCAATAATTATACACTGTAATAAATTCTAAACGTATGCCACTGTGATAGTTACACTATGGGGTTTTAGCACAGGCACTCGTTTCTGTAAGTAAAAAAACGGAAAAATATTAACACCTACTTCTTTCTTCCATTCAGTATTGCTCTGGAGAAGGGCAGTGGGTGTTATCGATATTTGTCCCAGTTTGTTTACTGGTAGAAAAGAGTGTCGGTGGTATTAATGGTTGAGATCTTTTCAGCAATGTACCGTGTAAATATCCTTACGGTATCGGTTTCGGATCCCACAAGAAGAAACTGCAGAATAATTCGTTAAATAACCCATAAATACTATAAATGTGTATACTTAAGCCTGTTTGAAAAGTGCAACTTCCTCTATAGTCTGACATAAATACAAGTCAGCTCTCATCAACCGGAAGTAGAAACCAGATGATTCATTATTAGAGAATATGCAAATTTTGTTTACTATAGGTAGAGAACGAACTTAATTTTTTTTACTGAATGCCATCGTTTCAAGAAACAAAGACAGTGCCTGTATAACAGATTTAAAATGTAGATACAAGTAGCTGCTTTCATAAGTTAAATTATTTAGAAAAATACTTATTTTTATACTAGACTGTCTGGTTCTGTCGCATCTGTTTTTGGAGAATTTGCGTATATGAGATATTTTATGTTAAAGAAACAGCAGCACGCTAATGACTTTGATCAAAGGCAACTTCCTGCACAAATAGAACTATAAAACAACTTGTCTCATTTATCAGAATATAATCCAAAAGCATAGACTTTGCTTGCAGCTAGTTAATGCGCATACTGCTTTAGTCAATATAGTAATTGTTTCTTGTCAATGTTGTTCATACTTTGATTGTAGAGCTGAAATGAATAATCAAGCATTTGAATCGGACAACTTTCTTGGGAATTCAAATATAAAATGTGTTTACTTAGTGAGATTTCTTGGCATTTTGCGAAAGAAACAAACAAGGCAAAATGTGAACTATGCAATGTTGAAGTTGTTTACAAGGAATCAACTTCAGATGTGCTAAATCACTTGAAATTCAAAATGCCACTCACAGGGTAATTATAAAGTAAACATTCTGAATGGTCACATTGCTCACAGCATGTTATTTAGGTGCTCTTGAAAACTTCATGTGTAATATTGCATGTTGATAATGAGTATGATAAATAACAAAGCCATTATATATCAGTCATCTTATACAAATTCAGGAGTGGTAATTTCTGCATAAAATTACCATTCATAAAATAAAAAGATATAATTTTAAAAACCAACTTACAAAGCCAACTCTAAAACATTATTTTCAATCACACTCACTTCCTAGAGAATTTTCTGAGATAATCCCCACATTTAACTGAAAAAATAATTGAGAGTTACTGCCCTTCTTTACATATAGTACGTCTTTAACACTAAAGAAATGTTTTTGGTCATACTGAATTCACACTGAATTTAAAGATAAATGGTTATATATAAAAAAATTTAAAAAATAATAAAAAAAAAAAAATACCAATATTTATTTGATTATTTGCCATCTTGAACATGTCGTTATTGTTATTCCTCCTGAATGGAAAGAAATATCAACAGGGGGTTTTCACCAGAATAATAGTAATTTGCATTTGGTGCATTTGGTTAAAAATGAAAATGATGCGGATTTTACATCCAATATGGCCACCATGGTGACCTAACTGAAACTCTGTTACTGCTAGTCATGTGCAAGATAATGTGCACATATTCCTTATTACAAAATTTGAAGATATTTACAGATAATTTTCTCCAAAATCACCAAGAAAATTTATTCCATGATATACATACATTATGTCTAATGGCAAGGACCTTTGGCAAACTTATTTTAAAGTCTTCAAAAGGTCATCAGTTCTATACATACTGTGTATTATGGCAAGGACCAGTAAATATGTAAAAACTTAGAGGGCCTCATGTGTGAGCACAATACGAGTAACTCTAATGGAAAATTTCCTCTGCGTATGTGACTTTTCTCACAGAAGCCATGGAAAATTCCAATCTAAGTTCTAAATGCCATGTAAACAAGTCTGACCTTAAACTTAAATGTAGTAAATATGTTGTTTACAAAATGACTAAAGTACAACTTCTCTCATGGATACATATTATAAATTCAATATACTTAACACCTCTTCTCATAAAGTAAAAGAAATATTTATGCAATTAAGCTTTCTTTTATATATGCATAATCAAAATTTGATATGAAAATATCTTATAAATGTCACTCTATTCAATTACACAAAACAAAGTAATATAGTATATGCACATAAAATTGCATCAGCGATTACAATGTATTTCCCCTGCTGTGTCGAATGTCAATGTTATATGCCTGCAGTGTTAAACTCTATCTCAACAATCTCCGATTTTTATCTTTCATTTTGTTGATGTAAGTAAGGGGAGTGTGATCACTGTATACAATAACCGGAGAAGGTAACATACACTTCAAAATGTTATAAAGCCAATATCAAAGCCAAACATTCCTTCTCAATTGTGAAATAATTTTTCTGGTGCTTGTTTAGTTTTTTTTTTAAAAAAACCCCAAAAAACAACAAAAACACAGGGTGATAAACACCATTTTTGTCTTCCTGAATCAATACTCCACCAACCCCTACATCACTTGCATCAAAAGTCATTAAAAAAATTGGCTGAAATTTGGTACTGAAAGAACTGGTGAATGCTTAAGCATGACCTTCAATTGATCAAAGGATTCCTGACACTGGTCAGGCCAATGAAACTTGGATTTCTTACTCAACAATTAGTCAAAGGTTCTGCAATTATGAAAAATGTTAAACAAAAATTTCCGATAATATCTAGCCATACCTAAAAATCGCATCAGTTGCATTTTACAAACAGGCACAGGGAATTCAGATATAGATTTGACCTTAGCTTCTATAGGTTTAACTTGACCTTGTCCCACAATATGCCAGAATCATTTTAAAAGGTTAAACTTCGTGACATATTTCGCATTTCCTATTTTATCAATGCAATCGTTCATTCTTGGTATTGGAAATGAATCCGTTTTAGTCACAGTGTTGACTTTTCTATAGTCAGTACACATGCGGAATGTATTATATGGCTTAGGCACAAGAATACATGGTGAACTCCAATTACATTTGCTTGGTTCTGTAAAATCATTCTCCAGTAGATATTGAATTTCTGTCTTCAAATATTCCTGTTTGAGAGAATTCATCCTGTAAGGATGCTGTTTCACAGGTGTAGAATCTACAATGTCAACGTCATGATAGATGTTATTTGTTCGTGTAGTAACACCAGGAAACAAGTGCTCATACTCATGTAATAGCTGTTTTAGTTCATTTCTTTCCTATTGTTGTAGATGTTAAAGTTTCTGGTCCAGATTGCTCCATACTTCTGAATTCCGAAGGCTGGTTAAACCAGAATCACTACAGTCAGATTCTATTAAATCGTTGACATCCTCAAAACAAAACGGCATATTAGTTAGTAAGTGTAGGTGTTAGTCAGTAGATGAATGGGTGATGATCAGTCCAAACGGCGTAATGGTTAGTAAGTGTAGTGTTGGTCAGTCCAGCGTCGGTTTGGTTAGCACGTATGGGTGTTGGTCAGTAGATGTGTGGGTTCTGGTCAGACAAAGTGTTTATCGTGGTTATCACGCAGAGAACTAAGTGTTTTGACCTAATTCCAGGCTTACAACAAAAGACTGACACCATGCGCGGCGATAAATCAACGCCATCATCAAATTGTGATCTTATTTCAAAGAGGTCAATGTCACTGTCTTGTTTTGAAAGAATTACATTAGTTGAGTCAAACAAACCCTAGTCTGATTCTATTTTGGAGACTTATGAAACATTCATGTCAGAAGGTTCTATATCACTTATTGGTGATTCTACCAAACATATCCCTATTCCAATATTAAGGGACACAGGAGCTTCTCAGAGTCTTTTATTATCAGGTACTTTGCCTTTGTCTGAGAAGTCTTCTTCTAGTGAAAGTGTATTTATTCAGCGAGTAGAGTGCGGCTTTCTAAATGTTTATATCCATTATGTTAATTTGACATCAGACTTAGTTTCTGGACATGTGACTGTTGGGCAGTGACTTCTTTATCTTTTGAAGGTATCCATTTGCTACTAGGCAATGACCTAGCTGGAGATACCGTCAATGGTCAATCCATTTGTAACTGACAAGCCTTGTTTGGATCAAAAAGTTGATCCTATTGAGATTGAAATCCCTGATATGTATCCTGCTTGTGCAGTTACCAGAGCTCTTAAGAATGATATTAATCAGGAAATTATTCCTTTAGCTGATACATGTATTGGTCAGTCTTTTGATAAGGCCAGTTTCTCTCCTGATATGATCAGTCAAAAGGTATTGATCACAGTGATCCTCTTTTTACAACTAATTCTCTTTATTCTAATCAGGGTGACAAAAGACACTCACTTATTGTCTTACATGAACAAGATCCCGATATTTCCTGTTTGTTTCAGAGGGCTATTAATGAAACTGACTCCACACAAGTTCTAGGGTGTTACTTTGTGAAAAATGGGGTCCTTATGAGAAAATGGAGACCACCTGAGGTACCAGCTGGTGACGTGGGGTTAGTGAACTATCAAATTGTCGTTCCTAAGTCATATCGATAGGAAATTCTTAGTCTAAGTCATGAAACTCCCTTTTGGCTGGTTATATAGGAGTCAATAAGACTTATCACAAGATCTTGAATAATTTTTTATTGGACTAAAATAAAAAGTTCTGTTTCTAAATACTGCAGATCTTGTCACACTTGTCAAATGGTTGGCAAACCCAATCAGAAGATACCTAACGCTCATCTGCAACCTATTCCTGCATTTGACGAACCATTTAGTCGAATAAGGGTGGATTGTGTCGCTCCCTTACTTAAGACCAAGTCAGGCAACCAATACTTGTTGACCATCATGTGTGCGTCTACAAGATTTCCAGAGGCAATTCCTCTGAGAAATATAAATATTAAAACCATTGTAAAAGTTTTGGTGAAGTTCTTTACATTTATTGGTCTTCCCAAATCTGTCCAGCCTTATCAAGGGTCAACATTTATGTCTTAAATTTTCCAGCAAGTTATGCATGAATAGGGCATCCAACAGTTTATATCTACCGACTATTACACTGAAAGGTAAGGAGCTTTGTAAAGATAACATCAAACTTTGCAAAATATCATTCGGTTATATTCATTTGATACATGAAAGGATTGGGATGAGGGTGTTCATTTGTTGTTGTTTGCTGATAGGGAATCAGTTCAAGAGTCATTGGGTTTTAGTCCCTTTAAACTGGTGTTTGGACATACTGTCCGTGGACCATTGAAATTATTGAAAGATAAACTTCTTTCAAATGAAGATTCAAAGATTAATCTTCTTGATTATGTTTCTGATTTTAAATACAAGTTGTTAAAGGCCTGTGAAGTAGCAAGAACTAATCTTCACACTACTCAGTCAAAAATGAAATTAAGGTATGACAGAAATACACAGGAAAGGAGTTTTAAGCCTGGTGAGAACGTTCTGGCTCTCTTGTACATACCTCAAAATCCATTTCGGGCTAAATTGTATGGTCCTTATACAGTTGAAAAGAAAGTAAATGACTTAAATTATATCATTAACACTCCTGGGAGGCGGAAACAGAAACACAACTTTGTCACATAAATATGTTAAAAGAGTATTTTGACAGAGATAGCCCAGTTCATTATTCACTTAATTTAGTTGTACCTGTCCCACACAGTGAGGATGTCAACGATGAAATACAATCTGACTGTAGTGATTTTGGTTTAACCAACCTTCGGAATTAAGAAATATTAAACAATCTGGACCAGAAACATTCACATCTGCAACAACAGGAAAGACATGAACTAAAACAGCTATTACATGAGTGTGAGCACTTATTTCCTGATGTTTCTACACGAACAAATAACATCTATCATGACGTTGACATTGTAGATTCTACACCTGTAAAACTGCATCCTTACAGGATGAATCCTCTCAAACAGATTTGAAGAAAGAATTCAATATTTACTGGAGAATGATTTTATAGAACCAAGTAAAAGTAACTGGAGTTCACCATATATTCTTGTTCCTAAGCCAGATAATATATTCCGCATGTGTACGAACTATAAAAAAGTCAACAGTGTCACAAAATGGATTCATTTCCAATGCCACGAATGGATAATTGCATTCATAAAATTGTAAATGTGAAATATGTGACCAAGTTTGACCTTTTAAAAGGATTCTGGCAAATTCCGCTCACGGAAAGGGCAAAAAAAATTTCAGTATTTGTAACTCCAGATGGGCTTTATCAATAACACATCATGCCGTTTTGAATGAAAAATTCTCCGGCAACGTTTCAACGTCTGATGAATATGATAACATCTGGTCCAGATAATTGTGACGCGTACATCGATGACGTCATTATCTACAACGACACCTGGGAAGATCACTTGGAAACGATTGAGAAATTCTTCGATCGACCCAACAATGCAAATCTGACGATTAATTTGAGCAAAAGTGAGTTTTCCCATGCTTGTGTCACATTTTTAGGACATATTGTGGGACAAGGTCAAGTTAAACCTATAGAAGCTAAAGTCAAAGCTATCTCTGAGTTCCCTACGCCTGTTTGTAAAATGCAACTGATGCGATTTTTAGGTATGACTGGATATTATCGGAAATTTTTGTTCAAATTTTTCCATAACTGCCGAACCTTTAACTAAATTGTTGAGTAAGAAATCCAAGTTCCAGTGGTCTGACTAGTGTCAAGAATCCTTTGATAAATTGAAGGTCATGCTTAAGGATGCACCAGTTCTTTCAGCCCCAAATTTCAGCCAATTATTTAAAATGACTGTTGATGCAAGTGATGTAGGGGTTGGTGGAGTATTGATTCAGGAAGACAAATATGGTGTGTATCACCCTATGTGTTATTTTTCTAAAACAACTAAACAAGCACCAGAAAAATTATTCCACAATTGAAAAAGAATGTTTGGTCTTGATATTGGCTTTACAACATTTTGAAGTGTATGTTACCTCGGTTCTTTCTCCGGTTATTGTATACAGTGATGACAATCCCCTTACTTTCATCAACAAAATGAAAGATACAAATCGTTTATTGTTCAGATGGAGTTTAATATTGCAGGAATATAACATTGACATTAGACACATCAGGGGAAAAGACAACGTGATCGCAGATGCACATTCACACGCATAGACTATATTGCTTTATTTTGTGTAATTAAGCTGAGTGTCATTTAAAAGACATTTTCCTATGTATTTTTTTAAAATTATTATAGTGTTATATGCATTTTAAAAGAAAGCTCTATTGTATAAATCTTTCTTTTTCTTTATGAGGGGATGTGTTATGTATTTTGAATTTATAATAAGTGTCCATGAGGTAAATTGTACTTGAGTGGTAATTTTGTAGACATCATGTTTAGTGCTTTTGAGTTCAAGGTTAGACTTGTTTACCTATCATTTAGTACTTTTATTGGAATTTTTCATATCTAGACATGAGATAAATCAGGTACACCAGTAAAATGCCATTTAGAGTTCTCATATTCTTGAATATTCTGTTATGTGACTTGTCTTATATTTATACAGTATTTGGTGAACAAGATTCGATTCCTATACTAAACTTCATGTCATTAAAATCAGTCTATTAAGGAATTTATTTTAGTAATCAGATGTTACAGTTGTGAAAATCAGAGCAAATTCAGAGAGAGGAATTGTTTATTTGAAATATTCATTGGATTTACTAAAAGTGCTCATTCTCATTTTGGATTAATACTTGACTTTGGGATTTATGTGAATTCATTCAAGATATTCTGGATTACATCATTCAGGCATATCAGAACATTCAAGACTACTGGCAGATCATGACATTCAAAGCTACTGAGCTACTGAAATTCATTCGGAACATTCTATATTTAGGACTTGTGATTAGGACACTTATGATTATTGGATTATTTGGATTTTAATTCACGTTAATGTAAGTGTCGTTTTGAATTTTAATTTTAATTGTCTATAAATAAATTGTTTGATGATTTTACTTACATTGTTGGTTTCACTTTCTTTCTGTTACACTATTTTAAGACCTAGAGTCGTAACAGTTGGAAATTAAATACAGGATACCAAAATAAAAGTAAATGTTTTGTTGTCAAATATATTACGTAGATTGAAGTTTATGAAATGTATAATGGAAGAAAATTAAATCCATTTACTGGTCAATGGGTGCAACTCAAAATATTTAGTACTCTATTTTTTTTAAATTACCCAATCAGTAGATTGGTTCACTGGATGTAAAATAATATGTGGTCCTATACCTATACCGAATATAATTTTTTTTTTGTATTGACAACCTTAGACAGCAAGTATACTCTAAACTAAGTTGGATGGTATTCAAAGCACATAAAATGATAATAATCGACACTTATCTATTGCCGACAAATGACAATAATGAATGTTGCATTCAACTAATGTTTACCATGTTCATACATTAAAGCTGTAGATAACTGAATACATGCAGTGATTTTAATAGTTTGTCTTATGTTTTTCTTAATTTCCTGTGTGTCTGCCATACTCATGTGCATGCATGAAATATGCACCTATGGGCATTATGTAATAAGAGTAGTAAATTACACCCCCGCTGTTTTCATCAATTTATGGTGCAAAGATGATATTTTGGATGCCTAAAATGTTCTTAATTAGACATTTGGTTTTCTTGAATTATATATGAAGAAGTGTTTATGATAGTCTAGAGGCTAATTTTGCTTTGCATTAATTGCCACATGAGAAATTTATGAATGTAGGGGTCTGGAACCAAAGACCAAAAGTATCTCTGACCAGACTGTTAGGTGATACTAGCTCCTCTAGATGCAAAGAAATAATATAAACAATGCAGACTATAAGTCTAACAGTACAAAACAGATACTGCTGTCACACTTTAAAACTTAACTTCTTAACCCCGAGAGATTCTTCTCGTTTTCGCCTGAAATGGGGGTAGGGAACGTATTTTTGGGGTTACTTCTGAATGCAGCAAAACACATCTGCTTAAGAAAGTTTTTCGTTTAGCTGGTTGCTTAGGTGTATCAGAAACATTGTTTTTGATTGGCTAAACGCTCGCGTATGTGCAGAAGGGCAAAAGTTGGACTTTTTTTGTACTGGACCTCCGATTTTTTTTGTTCTGGACCCTTTTTACTCCAAATCTGAAACTTATCCTACTTTTTGCAACGGTTCATCTGTCCGTTTGCAGTTCGGACCGGTTTGCTTTAGATCTAAGGCCCAAAAGTCTAAATTCCGGACACAAACTCCGATTCCGAAACTGACAAAAAATAATCGGGTCTCAAAAATTGCAATTTCTTCGTTGTATTTTTTAATGCGAGTAGAAAGTCGACATTATTTGGTATCATTGTAACGCTCCATCTATCTTCTTTCATGCAATACTATCCACTTTAGTGTATCTTAAATGATGTTGACTTTACAGAGCTCGGAAGCAGGTTGCAACGTCATGACACCTAAACGTGGTGCTAGGGGTTATAGAGTTAAATCATAAACAGCAGTAATATTACAGTGTCAAAATGACCAAAGTAATGAGGAAATCAAAGGTTATTTTAATAGAAGACGCTTTCGTTTCAAATCAGAACATATTTCTCATAACAAGGGTGTGATAAGTGAGAAAATGTAGAGAAGGGTGTCACAAAAACACAATATAAAAGACTTTTTGACGAAAAGTACAATCTGCAAAAAAACAACAACAAAAAAAAAAAAAACAGGTGCAATACAGGTTTACAAGTTCCTAAGGCCGACCAAATATGTATAGGCTTATCTGCATGCCGGGAACTCCGAACAAAGGAGTTAAACAGAAATTCATAATTATTAAATCTTACCCCCCAAAATTTGCATTCAATTTCTTTCTTATATATATGAATAATACAAAAAAATTTCATCCAAAAAACAGCTGACAAGATATTGCACAAAAGATCATTTATTATGAGAGACAGTGCTCTTTACACAGTTCCTGATGTAATTTAAAAATGCAAAATGCATGTACCATTTTAGTGTTAAATTGCAGACTGATGGTCTAGAAGAGATAAATTATGCACTCCAACTAATACCTTGGCACAGAGAGTTGTAAATTATATTAGAAATTAAGCCATTTAAAAATCACCGTGCAATATAACATATGATAAATGTTAGATTTTATGTGACAAAAAAGTTAATACATTCATACATTTCATGTCAGGTCCGGTAACAAAAGTACATACATGAAAGATCCGAGATGAAATAAGAAAAGTGAATATGTTGCGAGATGATACAGAAAATATTACTAGTATTTAAAATCAAAGTGATGATATATCCAATAATGCACTGAATTTAGGAGTTGGGAAAACACCATTCCACCCTGCAACACAGTGCTGATACATTCAGGTAGAAAATGTAATTCAAAATAACAAGGTGATTACTGTGGTGACCAAAACAAAACTCTGCGTCTATGGTCAATTCATAGTTCATACATGTCAGGAAATTGTTCACTGTGCCTGTAGTACAAATATAACTGTTCAATTGGATATTGGTGATGCAAAATCATGGTCTGTACAGGTTCTATTAAAACTAAAACTTCAATCTCACATGGATGTGCAACATGTGACTATTGATCCAGATAGTAGTAGGTACTGAACAGCTTTAAAACTTCATGAGGTTTATTTTCCATAATGTTTTGGATTTTTACTTGTGTCTGCTCAAACGTACTCCAAAAATGATCCATTGTATTGTACTTTCTCATAAATCAGCTAATGACACTGAAAGAAATGCAACGATGCAAATAGTTGTCAAGGACACACACACTAATCCCACTCATATAGGGATCGGACCACTAATTCATTTCCCATAGAACTTAATGCTAATATATTAAAAAATTTAAATTTATGAATTAGATTGACATACAAACCACACATGGTTCCATTCATCCGAGTTAGAGAAAGTTTTTTTTTATTAGCCTTGAAAAACAGGTGTTTCGCAGTATTTTTGTGAGCCTCGTGCTGCTAAACAGGTGGGACTTCCTGATCTGCACCTAACAACATAGCCTTGCACTACGAGTCCATATGCTATTTTGTCAGTAGGAAATTAAATACAGGATATCAAAATGAAGGTAAATATTTTGTTGTAAACAATAGTACATAGATTGAAGTTTATGAAATGTATAATGGAAGAAAATTAAATCCATTTACTAGCCAAAGGGCACATCTCAAACTATTTAGTACCATATTTTGTATACCCCCTCCAGTGGACTCGTTCTCTGGCTGTAATTTAATTAGTGCTCCGATACGTTAATGAACTCTTTAAAAAACCACAGTATTTCCTGTTTGTTCTGATAGTCGTGATTTTATTTCTGAGTGTTGAATCCTTCGAGTCTTTTAGGTCTTTAACAGTTATCAATGATGATCCTCTGTGTACTATTTTACCATTAGAAATGACTGAAGGCATTTGTAGCAGAGCTGACAATTGCAGGATATATAAAAGGACACAAGAAGTATCAACACGAGTGTTCAAATGACTAATGAGATTGCTTTTTTGACGTGTTTAGAAGAGACTGGAGTTGAAGATACTATCGATATGAAATAATTATTGATACTAGCTGGAGCCCAGTTTTCTTTGGTGGGAGAAGATCTTGGGATAGGATCATGGAAATAAACAGTAGTAACTCTTTCTCTCTCTCTCTCTCTCTCTCTCTCTCTCTCTCTCTCTCTCTCTCTCTCTCTCTCTCTCTCTCTCTCCGCGTTGCAATAAACTTTGTTCGACTGGTCTCCTATGTTATAGCCGTAATCTGACCATGACTGCTCCCGAGCGATGCTTCAAACACTGAAGAGCTAGGAGACCCTGAATTCGCTCTCTCCTTTGGTTTTCTACAAATATAGATTCATCATTTCCTGACCCTTCTATTTCCACTTAGTTCATAGAACTTTATGAAATTTCTGAATTTTCTTCAAACGTTTCGACGACTGAACGAATATTGCTGACCGAATCGTTGGCAGATTTTTTACCCTTCTGACTTTGCTCGAGTTGGATATGGAAACCTTTCCACCGTTAGCATTGATTGTGAGAGGGTAGCAAAAACTTTGGACAGTTTCTCATCACACTCTTATTCAAGATTGACTATTTTCTCTTTATAAGTCATGAAGTGATGTGTCATGCTGATTTGTAACTTAGCACTAACTTCTTTCAGGCCCAAACATCTTCCTTCAGGCATTTATACATTCGCTCAAAAGCTTAATATCACATCGGATCACCCAATTAAGTGGGCGTACACAGTGGCGTAGCGGGGGGCGAAGGAGGCGGTGGCCCCAGGCGGCACTTTCTAGGGGGCGGCAATTTGGTAAGAGTACCGTATATATCATAAATAATATCAATGGACTGGGGGCGTAATTTTGGTATTTGGCCCTGGGAGGCACTTTGCCTCGCTACACCAGTGAGTGTACATTGCGATGAATCTAACTTTTGCGTCAAATGCACTTGTCTTTTCTGCTTGCCTGCTGCTTGTGTTACCAAAGCTTATTAGGTCATTTATTTAATTGAAATCATCACCACTTGGAACTGAAATGAGAAAATACATGTCCCGCGATAATTTGTGGTCAGCAGTGTCCCATTTACGTTTATGGAGTATGTGCTTGTGATGAAAGTCTTTTAAATCCCTTATTTATTTTAACAAAAAAAAAACAAACAAAACAAAGCAAAATAAAACAAATCAAAAACACAAAACAAAAAACTACAACAACAACAACAGCAAACGTTTATTTTAAATTTAGCAGCCAAAACTTATCACCATTGATATCACACAGCAGTTGTTGTACAAACGCGTCTTTGGAAGACGCGAGAGCATATCTATGTATCGCTCAATAGTGTCTAAAGAGGGATGATTGAACAGACCGACTATAAGTCATAAACATTTGATAAAACAACTGACATAGTATCTCTGAAATTATCAACGGTGATTTATTGGTACATATGATCCAAGTTCTGTGTAAGTTGTATCTTTAGAATATTCAAGCATCATCTATACATCATTATCACCTGTTTATGCCATGTTGACAAAGAGAGATCACTGTATTCACACTAGTAAAACTCGTCAAGTGATTACCATGCAATAGTAACAGGCATGGTCAGAATATTGGTACACAACGGACAATGCCCATTTGCGGTTAATAGGCATGACCACCCTGAATTGTATATGGGATATATGAATGTGAAATTGAAAACGCTTAAAAGTCACCAAAAGTCATTTTTTTATGGTTAACTCACTAACCTGCGATTATGCACTGCAAAAAGTTTCAGCTCACACACAATCGCTGACTACAATAATCTATAAGACATAAGTTATATATATTGTTACGACTAGGGGTTATGTAACAAAAGAAAAGACTCAAGCAAGCTTTCAAGATTTAAAATACAAATCTTTAATTTCCGAAAATATTAAAATATTTCAACAAACAATTAAAGTGAAAGAATTAAAAATAACTTACAGTATAGAATATCCTTAAAAGTCCTAAATTGTTTTAAAGTTCACTGTTCCGGAAGTTAATCCAACTATTCCGAATGTAGTATTCCGAATTAAATAGCCTTCACTGTGCTAATATGCTGATAAGATTAAGTTATATCCAAATAATCATTGTGAATCTGGAATCTCATAAGTTTTAGAAATGTTTCCGATAATTCCACGGAGCTGTATAATAATTCAGATTAAAGACAGTACTGAATCCTAAATGTACTGTATTAATAATAAATACATATCCAAATAACAAACTGAATCAAATTCGTAATGATCACTCAATCTCTATGTAACTATGAAGAATCTGGAATAGCTGCTATAATTCATATATATATATATATATATATATATATATATATATATATATATATATATATATATCCTTAATGCGCATAATCGAAACAAAAACCCATACTACGTCTTCAATAAACAACTGGGTATTACAAAATAATTTCATTCTAGTAAACACGATTCATTCCTCGCATGTGACCTTAAACTATAATTCCTGGTCAACATAATGTTTACCTAAAAGTACGAGAGCTAGGTCGAAAGTTCATTATTCTCTCGCGCGCGGAAAATACGTCACATGACTAAAGTTACAAGCAAATAGGTGAAATATTGATCGAGCCTACCGTATGTATACTCATAAGACGACAGCTGTTTAGACTAAGAGCAGAGATCATAAACTAATAAACTATACCATTATTAAAAGGATATATATATATATATATATATATATATATATATATATATATATATAATCAAGTACTGAAGTTGACAGTATACGTTCATGACCGATCAAGACGGAACAGAACCAAACAGAACACAACTCATCACAACATTATTCATGTAATATTTTTTGGGCCACTCGCAGGTGGCAAATGAGAAAGCAAAAATTACATTTAATTGTTTATGTTATGTTTAGTTGGTACGTAGTGTGAAGAACAATCAATTTATGCCAGAGAGAGAGAGAGAGTTTACTTTTCTGCTTGTCTGAAATGTACATAGTCCATGCAGATATGAAGTAAACTTGGTACTCATAGGCACAATAACTTCAATATATAAATAAACAGTTTAAAACTATAGAACTAATGTATTAATCAATGTCAGAAAGAAACTCTACCATGTAATGAAACTTCCGCTGTTGATATTAAAGACCGTTTAAGACAGAATAAAATAGTACAAGTGTGTTTTGTTAATATGCATTAATTCCAAATATATAATAATAATAATTAATAATAATCGTTTAAATTCGGCTGAAAAGAGTCTACATTGTACCAAGGATAACAGTATCATGAACATATAAAATGACCAACACTTTAAGATATATAATACTAAAAAGTCTAGATATTGTGTCACATATATTATTGATAGTTCACTTATTTAACCCATTTATATTTTAATGAGCGAAGCTTATACTTGCGTTGATCCCATTTATTTTGTCTTTATCTAAATAAATATCAATGAATGAAGACCTTTTGTTTTCCCTCCAACACTTGACCTAGTATATGAAAGTTTTTTTTTGGGAAGTATGGAGATGAGATTTTGTCATTAAATTTCAGGATTGTCCGTCTGTGTAGAGTGGGTCTAATTACAAAAGGTTAAAAGTGTCAATATGTTTTAAAGCAGGTACAGCAACCAATGAATAATTTATAAGAGAGATATTCCGGAATGTTCACGTACCAAAGTTCATATCCTCCCCCACGTGTACCATTTAACATAAAAAGATTATTACTTTTGCACATTGCAAGTGTTCTGTTACCGTCATTATTAATCACAGTTGACACCATATTAGCTAAACCACGATATTGTTCATCATTCAAATAATAAAACGACGTGAAGCCATGTGTAGCTTGTCAATATCAGATGGTTGTCAATGGGTTTTTGCGCGCACACAGTCGTCCATTTTCTTGTTGTTTGTAGGCGGAATTGTCTATGTGTCAGTTTATTCACTGTCTCCGCTACACAAATATCGTATCACTGATGAAATGAATAGACCAATTGTGTGCCTTATTTTCAAGGATTTTTTTTTTCTTCTGGTGAACACTTTGCTCGTTCTTGATGTCCTACAGATTCAAATTATATGTTTTGAAATTCACAACGAGGCGAGTAATTGATTACCATTTGTGTGCATTGCATCGTTCATTTAAACGATCGTGAATATCACGCGGGTGTTTTGCTCTAAACTTAAATATTCCTTCACCACACGGGGCCCGTCTTCCAACGTCCAAGGACAATATTTCGTTTCCAACACCAAAACGCCGAATAGTGTACAAAGGCAAGGAAAAGGCAATATAATCTAAGCTGTCGTCCATGAGTAAGAGACTTGTGTTTGTTAGCACAATCTTGTAATGCCCATGGAGATTGCATCGCATTGATGTCTCTGTCTCACATACTTCAACATCATAGGCGGTTTCTGAAATAATGAATTAATCACCGAAATAATCTGAACGTCAAGAGGTTAATTCGTCATGATTGTATGTAGACATGATATGCTTCCCACATGCAGCACATGTATCCTTATTGATACAAATTACTTCCATTTGGGACTGAGCGTAACGTTTGTCCCAGTAGCGCTAATGTAAAGCACCACCTTTCAACAGCAGCAACGGTTCTCTCGTGTCTGCAGTCTGTTTCCAAAACTAGCTACAATCAATAAACTGCATCGAGAATCGTCTGCTGCTACCAGGACGGTTTGTGCACATTCGGAAAACCTCTGTATGAATCTTACATTATGTTACCAAGTTGTGGTCATTTAATGTAACATCCAGTATCCAATCAAACAGATTCTTAAGGTTTTTCTTTTCAAATAGGTATGCATAATTTACTTGGGTCAGTCGTGGAAATTGAGAATCGCGTTCTGTTTGACACGCACCATATAATAAACACGAGGGTTGGCTAAGATGTAAATTCGCGCTGGACAAAGGCAGCCGCTGCTACGCTCAGTCCCAAACTATAGTAAGTTAGAACACAAATTCAACATGAACTTCTTTACACATGGCGAAGAGATAGCTAAGTCCGTTGTTTTATCAGTTATAGTCTTTGCAAGTCTTGAGTAGGTACATTCTATCTTTCATGGCTGATATTAGTTACACAAATTCATACTTAAGGACAATGTTAATATTGGTTCCATTAGTCATGCCGAATTAAAAGGATGTGAAAAGTAATGCTTGTATGTGAGATGGAATATATATTCTCAAATCAATTTCTTAATTTCGAAAGAATTCCTTTCCTCTAAGATTTTGTTTGAAAGATGAGAAAAAAATTGAAAGCTCTTTGTGTACGTCTTTCTTTCATTATTTATCATTTTCTCATCTAGGCAGATACGGTTAGTAGGTCGATGGCCATTTTGGTTACTTTTTGTACACAGGTAAAGCATCTAACATTTCTCAATTAAATATCGTTATCAATTGCTTTTGTGTTCTGTTGCCAATATAATCTTATATTACCATTCCTAATTTCAAGTCGAATCTGGTCATAATGATGAACATCTTTAGATCCTGTAGACAGGCTGGTGTAAGATTCTTCATCTGATATCTCCATCCCGGAGGCTGAATCCAAATCTGCAAGTAGAGCAATTGCAAAACCATCTAATACGATTTATTGATTCAGGACATTTTAAAATACATTATGTAAAGATAATGTGCGATTTAAAATAAAATAAAATAAAAAAACCCAGCAAAATTAATAAACTCACATTACCAAATCATGTACTACTCGTGTTCAAATCGGGCTTGATTAAATGAGTATCCGTTTAAATAATGAAAAGCACCTGTCTGTCTCATTATTTTCGTGTAGGTTTCAGAGGTAAAATGCGTCCTGTATACTGACAGGTCTGTTTTGGTCAAACAGTTTACTACATATATACATACATACATACATACATACATATATATATATATATATATATATATATATATATATATATATATATATAGACATACATACATATAACACAAATATTTTAAGTAGCGAATGTAATTTGATCACATTTTGTATCTTCAATTATAATTATAATTACTTACAGAGGATTATATGTCAATATTTTATACCAAATCTAGCCCCTCACCCCCCCCCCATACCCGCTCGTATTACTCATTCGTATTAGACTGCTTATTCATCATGAAATAACAGAATTTATTTTTTCAAAAATCCTTCCAATTCTTAAATTGAACCGACAGCATTTTTCTCCATGTTTTTTGTGGTAGCAGTGTAATTAGAATATATTATAAATGTCATTAGTGAACATAATACTTATACGAATTATTCGATAAGAATCATTTTTTTTCTCACACTCTTATATCTCTCCTCCATCCATTCTTTGATATATTTTTTTTTAAAACCAACATTGAATTTACTTCTGATAACTGTTTAAATTAGTGTGCATTTATTTGAAAAATACCCACTTTTTGATTGTAATTACCAACTGACATCTCGGCCTAGCGCGATGACTGTCGGTCAACTATTGCATGACATAAATTCTGGCGGCCCGCTGACCAGTCTAATAACCCAACTTGTAGTCTATTTCAACCAGTCTTCTCGCATGACTCCATTAAATCTTCGCCATACAAGGTACTGTTTAAGATCTATACAGAAGATTGTAAGGCTCAAAACGAGGGTTACAAAAAATCTGGTAAAGCTGCCGTTTGTTTTGTATGTTGCGCCGTTGGGAGCTTCCCCCACCCCCAATCTAAGCCCCCGGTTTCAAGGCTTAGATGGGGGTTTGGGGGGTTGGAGGTTGGCAACTGACATAAAAACTGTTCTCTGTGGCAAAGTAGGGGCGCCACTAAAGAACATTGCCCCCGGGCGCCTCAAACCCTCGTGCCGCCACTGATGTTAGTCAGCGTTCTTAATCCCACATATAAACAATTTTCATATGTTGGTTTATATTTTGGACCTACCACATACTATATGTCTAGCTGTAGCGTACTAACAGGGGGGGGGGGTGTTGGGCGGACGGGGTGGTTGCCCCTGGCGCCAGAGGTCTTGGGACGCCAAAACAGCTGATAAAAGTTCGGGCCTCGATTTCTGACCCTTTGGGCCATCATCGTCGCCCCGGGCGCCATTTACCCTTAGTACGCCACTGATGTCTAGGTAATACAGGTTGTCACTTCCGTACGAAGATCTTGCAAATGGTCAGACTGTAACACTAACTCACTGAGTACACAAAAGGGACAAGCGTTGCCCTCTTTGGCACCTATACATGCAACCACCTTAAAGTACGTTATAAAATGTTTACATGTATCGCTTATGCACAAATAGTGCTGATGGACTAGAGAGAGAGAGAAAAAAAAGAGGAAAGAGCTAGGCCTAGGGGTAACAATCAATTATATAGACATTCACCAGACTCTCGGTCGTCGAAGGTATTTCGGAGTCAAGCGAGTCTGTTTGAACGATACACCCAGCTTGGTGTTTAGCTATCAATTTTGCTGCATACGCGGGTGTATCAAGTGGTCTGTAAGAAGCCTGTTGGGTCAACTCTGTGTGATGTTCTAAATAACATATAACATTCCACATCAGTATAACTTCAACATCTCTCGTCAAAATTTCATGAAATTGTCACCACATATTAAAAAGAAATCTTTCAATCGACATGACATCCTTTTGCAAGGAGAAAAAATGATTTAAGAAAATAGGTACTAAGTCGTACGCTACGCACACAAAGACAAAGATATATAAATTGGAATTACACACACACACACACACACACACACACACACACATATATATATATATATATATATATATATATATATATATATATATATATATATATATATATATATCCGATCAATTTTAGTTATGCTGATGATATTTAATTGATAACTCCTTCTATCCTTCTATCGCAGGTTTAAGGAAACTATTATAGATAGGTTCACGAACATTACGCATTTGAGAATGATATCATATATAAATACATAAAGTCGGTATGCATGGTGTTTCAGTCAACATCTTTCAAATTGTCATCTCCTCCTTCTGTACTTCTTAACGTCCATGTTCTTGCATATGGCAACATTTATCCTTATTTAGGTCATATTTTAAAATTCAATCTGACAGATGCTGAAATGACGAGACATTACAGATTTGTGTGTACTCGAACATACATGTTTTTATGCAAATTTAGAAATTGCTCTTTGAATATCAAAATTAGATTATTCAAATCTTATTGCTACACAACGCACACCTCTATCGTTAGTGAATGTATAAAAAGTAAATTAGTTATTGGTTATAACAAAAGTCTTCGTTTACTGTTAAGCCTTCGAATATGTAATAGCACCTCTACCTTGTTTGTAAATTATAATGTATTTAGTTTTGAAGACTGAGTGAGAATGTATGTGTTTTCAGTGATGACAAGAATATCTAATAATAATAAGAAGAATTATATCTTGAAATCTCTGTGGAATTATGATATTCGTTATAATTCTCCGATTATAGATAGATGGAACAAATTAATCTTTAAATGTCTTACATAATTTTGTTCTTAACAATGACAGACACATTGTGTAATTGTATATGTGTCTCTATACATATACACAAGACATTGATGACTTTTTATGTTTAAAATACTTTTATATTTTAATTTAGATGTATGGACCATGCATCCTGAAATGAAGAATTATTATCTTAACTTATATAAAAAGATACTATCAGAAATTACTAATATAGTGTATCTTTGCACAGCATTTTGTGTCCATTTATTTTTAATTATTTAAAACAAAAATGTTTAATCACTTTGAATTGCATTTTTTATTATATTATATTATATTTTTTTCGCTCATTATATGGATATTATTTGAGATCTGGGCACACCACCATGGATTCGTTCATAGTTTGTTTTGCCAACATGCTTTAAAATGATTTCTGTAAAGGTCATTTATTCAGAAGTGTAGTATTTCATATATTTATTTTATAGCTTAAATTCGTATGTATACCATCTTAAATCGTACAGAGAGAGATCTCAGACAATGAATGGAAGTCAATCCAAACTTAAAACTTTTAATAGCAGGGTTGTCCGTGCTGTGCATTAGATCCATAATGGTTTTGAATAAACTAAAATTAACTGTGAAAAAAGAAAAAAAAAAAAAACAAGTCAGTGGCGGCGCGACGGAATGGGAAGGACAATTGCGCCCGGGCGCCTGGTGAGGGGTTGGAGGTTGGCAACTGACACAAAAACTGTTCTCTCTGGCAAAGTAGGGTCGCCGCTAAAGAACATTGCCCCGGACGCCTCGGTAGGGGTGCCACAAAGGAACTAAAGAACGCTCGCGCCGCCACTGTTCCAAGTGTAAGCATTTACCATTGGAAGGACATTTGTTAATTCACATATCATGTCCTCCATAGCTATCGTAAGGTCATTGCTATATCAACTATATTCCTCCATAGCTATCTTAAGGTCATTGCTATATCAACTCTATTCCTCCATAGCTATCTTAAGGTCATTGCTATATCAACTCTATTCCTCCATAGCTATCGTAAGGTCATTGCTATATCAACTTTATTCCTCCATGGCTATCGTAAGGTCATTGCTATATCAACTCTATTCCTCCATTTCTGTCTTAAGGTCATTGTTAGATTTGATTAATTAATACGTCTTGCTATAACGCAAGAAATACATTGAAAAGAAATAAAACAATTTTATGGGACGTCTAACTTGCATGGTATGTACAGCAAACCAACAGTAACCAAACGGCTAGACTATCGACCAGACTAACCCTTACTGAATGGCTAGCCACTAGAATAACCACTATTTCCCCGAATTCTAGCCACTATCATAAAGTTAATGTGTTATCGGCTAACTTCAAATACTTTACGCCAAAGGAAAGTACGTCGTTTGTTTGATAATACTTGTTATTATATGGGAAAACAATGGTACTCACCTTGGCATTGTCGTGCTTTTGTAGTATTTATGTACGTATGTTTTGGGGTCGGCTCCATGCTGGAAGAAAATTTCATTAACAGCGCTTTGATATCATAGTTTTAAGAGACAATGACTAAACGAACGAAATAAAAAGCTCGCTCTATGCAGTCTCAGAAGGTATACAGTGCTGCTGTTAACCAATCTTTCTGTAAATAAAACTAACCGACCGTACCAATTCCAACAGGTAAGGTAGTTCATAATGATGACATGACAACCAAGGTGAAACAAATCTCATGCGATCGAAAAGTATTTTGTGTGTTCCGCTTTATTTCAGTAGTGATGCAGAGACAACTTCGAGCAAAAGTTCACATGTAAAAGCAAAATGTTGCTAGTATAGTGACATTAGTAACCTAACACCCCTATTTTCTTAAATTGACTGGTCCTAATGCGTAACCATTACAAATAAACACTGACTGATTTTAACTTCCTGGTCGATACTTTAATGATATATTGAAGTAAAGCTTACCACAGTAAAAGAGTGTTCCTTAATGCGTGACGCTACAATATCATATGAAAGCAGTCGCAATATTATTGTTTAAAGATTCAGAATGATTATGTGTGAATAGTTCAACTTTTCTTTGTTCATTTAACAAAACGTAATGATAATAGGGCAAGGTAATTACAGAAACATTAGCGATATAGGTACATGTATGCATACAATGGATAATGGAGAGTAGAGGTATATTGGAAGGTTTAGATTGTTGTTACTGGGACAAGTCACCCCTTCTATACTCCATGACTTTAGTATATTTAGCTTGATTGTTACACTAGAGTGCAAGCGCGGTTGGGTTACAAAACATACAATTGTAGCGGGTTAATCGCTACGAACAATATAGTCTGAAGGGGATTTTCCGCGGTTATGTGTATTGAGGTTTACTAACCAATACCTGTTTGGCCGCTAGTGCGGTTGCGTATCTGTGTTTGGAGTTGCCGGTGGTTTTCCATTTCTGCGAACACGGTTTCGAACTCGGCCGCGCTAATGATTTTATCTTCGATAGACACCGAGTATAGTTTTTTTTATTGTGTTGAGACTGATTTGTGCCACCGCGAGAAGTTTCCAATAGACACGTATTCGCGAATGCAGCCGGAACGAAATTATTTTCTTGGAACCGCCTGCGACACCGGTTACTCTCAATATGGCTTCAACAACAATCCCGATTGGTGCACCTATAATAGTTGTCGTGGTTGTGATTGGTGTTTCATCAAGACCAACATATATGCTTGTATTTCACCAGCAACGATGGTTCTCTTAACGATTTAATCTCGCAGTTGCAGTTCCGCTTAGATTTTGTTTTCACGCCGGTAACATTAAGGGTCTATTATCATTCTTCTATTAAAATTGTCTTTGTGGAGACTAATTGTTCAAAAGGCTGGCCTTGTTTAGCTTGAAGACACACATGCACTTCCAACCGTCATGCAATCATAGAAAATATCTTCCGGAGGAATATTTAAGTCTCTGGTGATTGTGCGTTCATGTTGTTTGACACCACCCTGAGGATGAATAACATGTTCAGATAGAAACACACCGATCACGCCTGTGCTTTGTGCCTGCAATGGTTCTCGTTTTCGCCCGAGATCTGTTACACGGACCAGTGCGTCCTTGTTAAATAACAGTCGAGATCTTTCTCTTCTCAACTGAGTCAATGTTGATTTAACATCCTCAAAGGGGAATTTAATTGGGGTGGATTCAGCGGTGAATATTACTTCATCGTTGTAGAAACAATCCCTGGCTGTTTCACTCCCGGTGTTGTAATCAAAAACTGAGCATTTTCGCGTGCTAATGCAATGATTCCAAGCTGGTTTCGAGTTGGTATTGATGCATCAGGCAGGTGGTCCCAACGGTTGATTTATATCTTATTCTCATTCTGAAGCAGATATTCGTCGACAAGTGGAACGAAATTACTATCGATATTGGCGTCACTGGTCAGCTAATCCAACACCCGTCGGTAAATTCCGCAACGTCATCACTGCTGTCAGAATCCATCACTTATATGTAATGATAAATCTAATCTTAAACACAAACGCCAAAGACGGTTAAGAACCCGCCCGGATAGATGTTGATTACTTCGAACTGAATATCATCTCCGGCGACTAATTATGCTGATGCCGTAAATGTGAACAATTCAAAATTAATGTTAGTTTTGCGGATACGTGATATCTGCGTCAAATCACGATGCTGCTTATCATTTTTCAACATTGCTATTTGACCCCACCCGCCACTATTTCCGGTTATGATAAACAAATATGATCCGGACTCGCGCACTTTTAAGATGTGGATTTTAGGTCTATCAATGCTATTATCAAAAGAACCAAAAAGAAGTCGACCATTTGCCAAAGTTAACGCGTCAGTTGTTTCCTCTGTTTCTTTAGTTAATATCTCTGTAATCACGTCCCATGAAGTTACTACGCTTGGTGGCAAAGGCACGTCTGCGATCTGTTCATCCACGCATTGTATCATTGTAGCAGCAGAATCATCAACATAATGTTTGATAAACACAATCGACATACCAGAGTCTTTGATTCCCCCGTTTTCCGTGATCACGACCAGGTTTTGCGCGACAGCGCCTCGCAGTCTTAGCACAACATCGTTGATGTCCACGTTACATGTTTTAAGTTTTCCAGTTTGGTCTTAGAAAATCACAAGTTCACCCGGGTTGATGTAACCCCGGCTGATAAACTCAGGCAAATCCGTTTTCAAAACAATATTTTGAATTTCCACGTTGGACGTTTTAGGTTTTCCAGTTTGGTCTTAGAAAATCACAACCTCGCTCGGGTCGACGTCAACAACACCCCGGCTGGCAAACTCAGTCAAATTCGCGTTGGTGGCAAACCTGCTCAGATCCGCATCGATGGCGCGTCTGGTTGAGAAGTGTAAGCAAATGCTAATAGGCATTTGTATACTATCAAGTGTAGTTTAATGTACAATCAACAAGCACTTGCGGGGTTGGTGTTGAGGAAGCTTTGCTTCCCGCGAGTGTATGCAACACTTCAACAAAAAGATGATCGCATATTGGCCCATCGAGTCGAGTTTGCAATGCCAGTATTGAATTAAACAGTGGTAGACGACTTTGTCCGCCTCGGGTTAAATAATCAACAACTTCAATCGGTGGCACAAGCCCGTACAAGTCAAAATATAAAAGATTTCGAGGTGTTATCGCGTATGCAACCCAATGAGTGCCAGGTCCTATTGTCAAATCCGAGTTAACAATACCGGTTTTCCTCATGCAGGGAATAATCGATGCTAGTTCATCCCGCATAAAGACACATCGGCAATGCTTGACTGATTTTACCATTGCGTGTAAATCAAGATTGGTCTACTGCGAGGCCTTCTGCGAGTTGTACCGGGTGGTCGCAGTCCTCTGCCTGAGGGTATTCTCTGAGTTGTTCCGGGTAATCGAAGACCTTTTCCTTTTTTTACATAGATTTTTCCCCCAACCGCCTATTTCAGTGCAGGAGCCGCAGCCGCTAATAACGCTGGAAAAATCGCCACAAGGAATGGAAATATTCCACCGGATATTTGCAGTTGTGCCACCTCCGACTTGGATAACTCTAATGTCACTGAAGTGATCTTTCGTTTGGCTGCATTAAGCTGATTAAGTTGCGTTTGGGTCAACCACACGGGGACATTTCCAGTTAATCTTGCCGGAAAAAGTTTGAATGTGACCCCACAATCGTTTCGAATTGCGATTTTGATTTTTGCAAGTTGGTTTTCCCTAAGGCCAACCTTAACTTCGTGGTAGGGCATTATTTACAAATGTAACAGGTTCAATTGCAACCGTTATGAGTTTTCCATAGGCGCCTTAATAACCCTCATTCGACCACCTGCTCCCTCCAACAACAGAGTCTTGTCAGAGAGGATCACAGCAATGCATCTGTAACCACCTGTGATGGGGAGATTGATGCCGGCATTGTCGTCGAAAATGGGCCCACCTACACGTGCATGAAGCTACACGTCAACCACGGACTGCCTGAACAACTCTAGGTGTTCCAGCGAAAAGTAATAAATGGGGTACGACGTACGAAAGTCGTGCTGGGAAATCTGAAGACCTGTGTCAATGTTTTGATGTCGGTGGATGTACGATCATAGCTTGTGGTATGCATGTTCGACTTGATTGTCTGTAAAGTTAAGTTGAATTTCTTAAGAGTGTTTCTGATGACCGTTTAACCGCAAAGAAACCTAAAACACTCCTAGTTTGTCAAAAATCATAGCGCTCTGGTGTTGTTTATTGTCTATATCCATATTCTGAAACGCCAAGCACACATGTTTTGGTGCGCTAAGACATTATTGGGTACTTATTTGCCATGTAAACTGTCCCTGAATATCACTTCTTGAGTGCATGTCCGTGGTGTGTGCGAGAAACGACAGTGTTGAAGTGTTTCCAGACTCCATAAACGACAAGAAACGGTTTTCAACAGCCAGTGAAAAGATTAACTCAGGCATCCACAATGTGAATGTTGACATCACAACTTTATCATCAGCGTCAAATTGCATCGTTGTCGCTATTCTTACGGTTAAACATTACTGTGTGTTTGGCCCCGAAAACAATCTTGCGGACATCTCTGTAAAACCCAAATATGTGACTGAGAGGAATCGCGCACGAAAACTTGTATAAGCCTCCGTGAAGTTGCCCTCGACGCTGTGCAAATCCAAGGTTGAAACTGTATTTAGGGAATGCTAAATCTTCTATATCTGCATGTGTGGGGGGACCTGCACGGCCATTAGGCCGTCGTATTATAAACTGCACATTATCGGCATGGTTGTTTGCGTCCTTGTGAAACATCATGGACCGGCCAGCAAACCTCGAGTAATCGTCACTGTATCTGGCGAGTCCGAGAATCGTCGTGGCATTGTCAACGTTGCTGCGAATTGATTTGATTTCCTTTCCGTCGATGCAATAACTTGCTCTGTTAAACAACGCCATGATGCCGTTGTGGACAAATCCAACCTTGGTACCAAGGGCATAATCGGCACCGGCAACGTTGTCTTGTACAAGTTTTCCCTCGATTTCCAAGAAAGCCTCAAAAAAAAAAAGAAAAAAAACTAGACGTGTCCTGCACTTGTAATTCTATTTTTTGTTTATTAGGGAGCCTATCGGGTTACGAATAATACTGAAAACCTTTGGTGCTGCGATTTACCAACACGGGCACGTCCATGTCAAACGTGGGATTGTATGTATCTTTGAATTTTGCCATTATGTTTTCTTATACGTTAATTTCTTCGTCTAATACCTTTTGTTTCCCGTCCACAACTTTAATCAGCTCCCCATTGTCATATTTGCAATCGTTGATTTTGCGATATGCTGCTGATCAGCTTCATTGATGATTTTACTGACTAGAGGGCATTGTTTCTGTTGATGGAAGTGTAATTGGTTTTGGTTCTATCGGCGGTGTTCGAGTCACTAATCATCGAATCGATTGAACCACCTGCGATCAGAGATTGTTCAACCAATCCGCAGCAACGTTTTTGATGCTATCAAAGACTCGAATTTGGAAACATATCACCGTGCTTGGACGGTTTCAATGTTACCTGCGCGGAAAAGTTAATGACGGAAAAATCTTCGATTTTTCTTTTACGTGATGCTATGTTAAATGTCAAAAGCGATGTTGTATAATACAATCATGTCTTCATATTGTGCCCAATGCCGCATTAAAACTCGAACTTCGAATCCAACTCGAGTTCAAACACGTAATGGTCGAGCCGCGATCGCGGGAACTTGTGTTTTATCTAAGCAAAGAAGTTCACGCTTGTTTAAAAAAAAGTCGTCGGCGGTGATGTCGCTGCCGCGTTAGCAAAGTTATCCGGGACACCATGGAGTAAATATCCTGGTGAAAAGCATATTCATGGATATAATTACTGTCACTTATGGGGTTGCTCGAACATTGTTAGCGAAACAAGCGCTGTGGTAAATTTACCTACCCGCGCCAAGAAAGATTTCCCGTGGTTGGTTTGATGTCCAAACAATTAAGGAAGTTCACCAGGACTGATCTGCTATTTCTCCTACATGATCGGATATACAGACGCGTATACAAATACGCATTAACCTTTGTGGATATCGCTAGCATATACAAGGAAGCGGAGCAGCTAACGTCCAAGTAATCAGCTGGTGTCGTAGATGTACTCAAACGTATTTATGCACGCGGGCCACTAACATGGCCACGGTTATTACAAGTGGATCCAGGTAAAGAATTTCTCGGATCGGTTGTTGACAAAGCACCATGTGCGGGTCCGTGTTGGACATGTCAACATACATCGCGACCTAGCTATTGTAGAACTATTTGATCTTACACTTGCGGAACGGTTATTCTGACATCGATACACGCATGAATTATGATGAGGTCTCGGACCGCAGAGCGATCACGCGAGTATTTAGCAAGGCTTCGATTAGTCATCGCAGCTCTGAATAATGCAATCACACACGCGACTGGATTAAAACCCGCTGATGCATATCGGCGAAAGACTTACCGTCACCTATAAAATGATTTCACATCGACCATCATTGGAATCACTCGGAAACAATGTTGTTTGGTACCTGTATGCACCTGGGGAGTTAGAAGGTGGACAACGTCGTGCTCCTGACCCGGTATGGTCCGTCGATGTATTTACAATCTCGATCCGGATTGGCTTTCCATGGCAACCAGCACGTTATCATTTGTCGCCTGTGGATGAACAATCGGCAAAGCCTCCAGGTAGAGCATTTGTGCGAGAGGAATTGCAAATCGTTCCCGCGAATACGGAACTGCCAGCAAGATATATTTTACACTAGTGCGTCAACCGTAAGTTGATTCACGACCGCATGATGCCCGTACGCGTAAGTGGTAATTCCGTCGGGGAGTATCCATCGTTTAGTGTTCAGCGGTGACAAACTCACCTTGGTGCATCAATACACCCCCATCTGATGATTTTTACTCCTGATCATGTTGGCGGTATGTATGAATTCGCGTCGCTCGTGAAGACATTTCAAGTACATGTTGTGTGTGAGATCCAACTCCTTTCGCTTTTTTTTTTGTTTTCGGATCCGACCGCAATCGAGTATATTTTGGGGCGCAGCCCACATAGCCCAAACATTCGTCTTTAAATTTTCCTACGACTTTTTTGTTTGTATCGCTTTTTAGCGGGTTATACTTGGGATAATCGCTGTTGTCAAATTCGTTCGCAAGCGATATCCCTGTACACATCGTCGGTGGTTATATTCAACAGCAGTGAGTCGGTGTCCGTGTAAAGTATCTTGACACGATCGTGATAAAATGGTTTTATTTTATTATAGTAAAACTCATACATGAGCAGCTTCGACAAGTCCTGCACGGACGCGCAAAATTAGATAGGTTTTGTCAGCTTCAGTTTTTATTTTTACTATGTTCGGCAATAAGCCCACAATCGAAGATCTTTCTGGATTCGAATGCCGGATCCGCAATGAGCCTTTCCAGCTTGTTCGGTTAGGTATCAAGGACAAAGTCAACGCGGATTCGTTTTCGCAGATTCTCCATAGTTTTGCCAAACACAGAATTGTTCATTAGTTTAAACAATTTTTTTTCAAAATCTTTTTGGCCTTTGTACACAGATTCCGTATCCAAGCGTGTTGGTGAAATCTAACCACCCGATGAATTTTGCTTATACGCATCCCAATCGCAGATACAACTGCATGCTTCGTAGGTGGAGTACATAGTTTGGTGCATTCTAAGAAATTTCGTCCGGATGCGTCTACGAGCGTGCACTGATACGCGGGGCACCAGCAACGCTTCCGGTGCCAGCGGGTAGTCGTTATGAGTGTGGTGAAGCTCGTTTGGGTATTCCAAGTCAACTTCAAAGAAGTGTCCATGATCGCGGTTGCTATCGTGATCGTGTACATATGTTTTCAAGTCCGCGTTCGCGGGATCTATCCACGAAAACCCGCCAGCGGGCAGCGGCTACATCATCGCCCAACCTTAAAGATTGTTGGTGTAATAATATATGATATAACTATTTGGGACAGCAAGGTTGTATCCGTCCACGCGCGGGTTATTCGCGCGAGCGAGATGATGACTCACCATTGAAATCTCGCCACGGATTCCGCGTTCGATAAACAGGTGCTGGTCAATATCGGTGAGCAGTTCCAACTCGATTTTGGTTCTTAACAGCAATGCATTCCTGACCATTCCCGGTGACGTAAAGTAGTGCGTGGGGTCGAGCTTGTACACACTCATGACGGTATCGCGAAACGCTTCAAAGACATCCGCGAGCAGTAACGCATACATCCTCAGATACAAATCGTGGTAGTCACGGAGGTTTTTACATTCAAATGAGGACCAAACAGCGTTTGCGTGTTGGTAGTCGTTGGCGGAAATACCTTCGCGAAACAACGACGAATGAAACGCCTCGATCGGTGGTAACTGAGTTTCATCAAACTTGTCCCAGTCGGTCATGTACTGGTTCGGTACACTCCTTTCGCGTTATCAGCTTTAACTTGTCAGCGGTGAGTGGACTTTGTGCAATGGCACCATATCGACCGGTGATTTTGAAGCTTTCCACCGCAAGGTAGCTAACTGGTTTCTCCAATGATGGAGGCATAAACTGCTGCGAATCAGTGAACTGCGACTGACCCGCCAAAAACGTAATGTATTTTTCCATGTTGATGGGGATGACGCTTATTTGGCGCATTTTTTATGCTGTTCCGATTGCCTGCATAATCAAGTGGCTATCATACCCGCGCAGGTTATGAAACATCACGGGGATTTTTATTTTATTTGGACAAATCCGCAACTGTTGATTGCATGCGTTGTTTGCGGCTCCTCGGTAGGCGCCAGTGATATGACAGTGATCACGAACTTTCGCATCAATAAAACCGAAAGCACCAACTCAGATTCAGTAATCGTTGGCCGCGATTAACTTATCAATATCATCACCGGTCATAATCATGTCTGCGGGCGAATCGAGCTGTTCGCTGATCTATTTCATGGTAATCATGAGCGATTTAAGAAACACCTCATCCGAGTTCTGGCCACGATACAATATTGGTGACTCCGCTGCTCCATCACATCTGATAACAGTGGAACCAAACCCGCATGGGATTTGTTCCACAACTTGTGTTGTATTTGTGTTAATCACAAAATCGTTCACTGGAACATTCAAACATTCAAAGTCCGCATAAATCACCTACTGTACTTTCATCTTTCGTTGCACCGCGGTAAATTTCAAAATGTTTTTGCCGGGTTCTGGCATAATTGTACACTGAGGTTTTTTTTACTGATTCCACCACAATAAAAGTTATGAATGTCAAGTAACTGCTGAGAGCTAAATAAATTCAGTCAACGTTTGCATCGAAACATTTTACCCGTGTGCTTGCTGTGTTGGTTAAGCAGCCTGGCAAGATTCTTTATCCACACATAATGAGATAACAACTCTGAACCTTTTATGCCACTTATCAACAGCAGATTAATCTTGGTCCGTCCATGCCAATTTCCGCATTGTACATGTGGGGATAGTTCACGCGGATAAAAGACTCTGTCCCAAGTGTACACGTTAACGGCGATAATCGGGTTAAGTTCTTCAAACTTGTTCAGTGTAGCCTTGGTAATCTGCACTGGAAATGCAATATTGCCTAAATTGAGTTCACCCAAGTATTGTTTATATTGTCGCGGCTGATATGTATTGTCATGCTCGGGATGTAACGCTAACATGATCGCCCATTCAAAACATCGATTGTCTTTGTTTTTTACATTTATCACAGACCGCGGCGGAATATAGTCTGGCATTGGTATATAGTCCGATCCGCGGAATGGTTCGTACGAAGAAATATGCAGTTGAACTTCCGTACATCTGTCAAAAGTCCATCCTGAACCGGTGATGGTGAATTTTTCCAACGTGTGGAGAAATCGTATCAGTACCTGTATCGGTTGCTTCATTGATAGCCTCGCTGTCTTTACAGTTCGTGATTATAAGTGTACCACCATGAAACCACCGGTCATTGGTTTAAAATCCATCCTTGTCTGATGACTTGCGCGAAATAGGCATAGTCTAATGCACTTGGACAACACTATCTGTTGGAGCGTTGTAACATCGATACGATTAATCAGCTACTATTATATTTTTTGTACCCCCGTCAGACATGGCCAGGCGTCATCGGCAAAAAAAGGCTTTGGCAAATGCAACAACAATGGATTTCTCCTACTGAGGAAATACTCTGAACAAGACCTCCTAATCACGAATACAGTATTTCGCCTGCAAAAGTGCAACAAAACGTCTTGGATGCACCCTCGCTCCAAACGCTGGCGTCTTATTGACTACGTCGTCGTCAGTCAGAGACAGGCAGGATGTCCGAGTAACGAAGGCCATGAGAAGTGCACAATGTTGGACTGACCACAGACTCATACTCTCCGAACTGAATATCCGGATTCAGCCTAACAGACGACCACAAGGCAAAACATTTGCCCAAAAAGCTCAATGTCCCCAAATGGAAACAGGAGAATGTGAAACAGGCGTCTGTTCAAGAACTGTGTAGCCAGTTAGAAACAATTCATGCAAACTCCAAGAACATGGAGGAAAACTGAGAATCCTTTAGATACTCTGTGTACTCGGCTGCATCGAAAACCTGGGTCCCACCACACCTAAATATCAAGATTGGTTTATTGAGAACGATGCTGCCATATGGAGACTACTGAACAAGAAGCATCGGCTCTACAAGGCCTGTTTAGATGACAGCCCTTCATCGTCTAAGAAGGTAGGCTTCAACAACATCAAACGGAATGTCCAATGTTAACTCAGAGAATTGCAAGACTGAACAACAATGCAAGACACTTTGAAGACACTTTACGGGCCACATTCATCAGTAACACCTCCAATACTAAGTGCTGATGACACTACACTGCTCACTGACAAAGAAAAGATACTACAAAGATGGGCAGAACACTTCAACGACATCCTCAAGCAACACTCATCTATCAGCGAGGAGGCAATTGATTGACTGCTCCAAGTGGAAATCAACATGTCTTTCGCTGATCCTCCAACTCTGACTGAAACCAAGAAAGCAATTGACCTACTGTCAAATGGCAAAGCACTTGGAACAGACACTATACCAGCAGATGTCTCAAAACCGGAGGCTCGCAAATGGCACATAAACTAACTGAACTCTTACAGTCAATGAGGACTCAAGGAACTATACCCCAAAAGTGCAGGAATGCGTCCATCTTCCACTTGTGCAAGCGGAAAGGCAAAAGACAGCCGTACAACAACCGTTAGGGCATCTCCTTGCTGTCAATGGCCGGAAAAATCCGTGCCAGAATTCAACTGAATCGTCTTGTGCATTACACCGACCAAGGTCGCCTGCCTTACAGTCAGTGTGGCTTCAGGAAAGGACAAGGGATCGCAGACATGGCGTTTGCAGCTCGTCAACTCCAAGAGAAATGCCAGAAACAGAACTTCAACCTCTACACGACATTCATTAACCTGACAAAAGTCTTTGAGACACTAAGTCGTGTGGGCCTCTGGAAGATCATGAGAAAATTTGATTGCACAGAGAAATTCATCATAATGGGTCGGCAATTCAATGATGGCATGCTCCCTCGTGTTGTGGACGACGGTGAGTCATCTGAACCATACCCAGTCACCAATGGAGGCAAGCAAGGCTGCGTGTTGGACCCAACCGTCTTCAGTATGATGTTCTCTGCAATGCTTACAGATGCCTTCCGTGATTATGACACTGGGATTGACATCAGGTACCAGACTGTTGGCAAGCTCTTCAATCTGAGGAGACTACCGGCAAAGACAAAGTTACAGGAAGTGATTGCTTGTAATCTCCTATTTGCTGACGACTGTTCGCTGAATGCAAAATCTGAGTTGACATGCAACATAGTATGGACCATTTCTCTTCAGCTTGTGACAATTTTCGTCTTACAGACATTATCAAGAAGACAGAGGTGATGCACCATCCTGTACCAGGAAAGCCTTACATAGATGCTGCTATCACAGTGAATGGCCAAACCCTCCAGGCAGTGAACAAGTTCACCTACCTCGGCAGAACACTGTCATGTGCAGTCAGCATCGATGACGAAACCAATGCCAGAATTGCCAAAGCAAGTGTGGCCTTTGGCAGACTACGCACAAATGTGTCGGAGAGCAGATGCATTAGTCACCAAACAAAACTAAAGGTCTACAAAGCCACTGTGTTGCCGACCCGGCTGCATGCATGCGAAACCTGGACGGTGTACAGACGCCATGTCAAAAAGCGGAACCATTTTCACATGGGCTGTCTGAGGAAATTGATGAGGATAGGATAGCAGGACAAGGTTTCTCAAACGGGCAGGCATTCCAAGCATCTACACTTTGCTGATGAAATCACAGTTGAGATTGGACGCCCACTTCACCAAGATGTCATAAGAGTGACTACAAAAGATCTTCTACAGCGAAAGAAACAGCGAGCCCAGTGAGGTCAGAAGAAACGCGTCAAAGACTCCCTCAAGTCATCCTTGAAACACTTCAACATTGACCCTGAGTCTTTTGAGAATCTCGCACAAGATCATTCCATCTGGCACAGTCTAATCCTTACAGGAGGTATAGATTATGAGCTCAGGAGAATTGCAGAGGCAGTGCACATGCGCTAGCAGCGTAAATCTCTGAACTGCAGCACATCCTCTATTAGTCAAGCAACCCCAAGCGCAATCTCGTGTCCAATGTGACACAGACAGTTCAGAGCACAAATTGGCCTACTCAGCCACTCACGTGCTCACAGAAACCAAACCAGTTAGTGATGTTAGAAGGACTAACAATAGAGTTACATAAATGAAATTTTTGCTTCCCCTCAAATGTATTAACTGCCCCCTGCCACATAATACACGACGTATTTCAATAGTATATGCGAAGCAAACTTAACGAATTGTATCTGTTGGCATCACCATCAACATAAAAGTAATAAACAATGACACCCGCTGAGTCACTTTGCACGCTTACTTATACGAGGTCTGTTCAAAGGAATACACTCAATATCTGTAACATCTAACTCTCAATAATTATTGGTCCAAGTGTCAGTCAAAATTATTATATCAAAATTCCAAAAGAGGCAAACGACTTTTCTGGGTTTTTTTTCATCATAGTTTATTCAAATACTTTTGATACAAGTACACTGACGTAACAGACTGCAATCACCAATATCTCCTCTCTTATTCTGCCTGTTCTAGCTTTTTACGTCACACCCACTTGCATGATGTACAGTTCTGTCCGACCCCAGGTATTACTTGATGATGATGGACCGGAATGGGAATTTGTTCTCTAAATTGCCACTCGCATATACCACCTTCCTCCAATATGGAAATCCATTAGTAACAACATCGCTATCCACCATTCAGTTTTCATGGTGCTGGATATGTGCTGCTTTGTCAGCCTTTTCTGCCCTTGAAATGCATTTTGTCCGCTCATTTAAATAATTCACAATACACAGAGTAATATGTACTCTTGAGACAAGACATACTCTGCGTGATACTTTGCATGCTATTTTCGACATCATCGCTCTCTCTAAGAGCGAATGTTATTGAGTGTGGGTTGGTGTGGAATTTCCCACAACAGGCCAATGATTACATTGCTCAGGCGGTGTACTCTCCAAAAAGAGCATTACTCCATACATTTTCATATATTTTCTTTGCTTAGGTTTCATCTGATTGATTTTCGACATGTCAAAACATTTTGAAATTAAATTTGTGTTCAATGTAGAACAGTCGAAAAGAAGCCCAAGCTTAGACGAACAAGGGGTTTCCTCGTCTAAAAATAAAGTTCGAAAGCGCACAATATGGTCACATGTCGCCTCGAACTGGTAGTTCCCGGAAGGATCAATGGTGCAAATGGCGGGTGAAGCTTGTGCGAGAGTATGCTAATGCTTTAACATTATTGCATGTTATAATGAAACAACTTGCTGTTGTAGCCCATAGGATTAAACAATTGTAATGTTTTATTATGTATTCTCCCAATATAAAAACAGTTTTTAGCCGCTATTTAAGACTAACATATAAAGCCAGCCTATTATTATGTACTGTGCTTCTTGGAAGGGGGGGGGGAGACATCTCAAAGTGTAATAACTGCACACAGGTCAGATAATGTAAATAAACAGACCTGACAAGTCAATTGTCAAATGTAAGTAGATACACTGTGTGCCTTCAGCTGTGCAACACAACGTCTTGGAAACGACATCTGCTACTTGTGAGCTACCGTAGTCACGATTTGGGTGCTGTTGTATTGGCTGTTTACAGTGATATTTTGCTATGTATGAACCTCATTTCATCCTTCGCGACCATTACCGGGTCTCGCTCTGTCTGTCTCTCTCTCTGTCTGTCTCTCTTTCTCTCTATCTCTCTCTCTGTCTCTCTCTCTCTAGCTCTCTGTCTGTCTCTCTCACAATATAGTAATTTAATGATTCATCTCCATGAAATGTCGTCTGGGCCTTACAACCCGTTTGTATGATGGTAAAATATGACTCAGAGCCCACACTGATTTGAAGATTATACATAAGTAGTAAGGGGGGGGGGGGGTAAATAGGACATGGGGGCACTTGGGGTAGAAACGGGAATTTAGCATTGGGGGCACTTGGGGTACAAACGGGAATTTAACATTAGGGCCTCTACGGGTACCAACGGGAAAAAAAAAATAAAAAAATAGAGAGAGAGAGAGAGAGAGAGAGAGAGAAGTATCGCAATCATTGGAAAATTAATCTTTTCTTGTGAAATGGGTGGCCCTGAAAAGGGCCATTGGAGTTGTTTTACTTTCTCCTCCAACATTGGGTCAGGAAGCCTAGGAGAGTGTGAGTCTTTTTTTTCTTTTGGAGTGGTGGTGAAGAATCAGGCAGCCAGTCGGGATGTTCCATTCGTCTGAACTTATCCTGGATTTTCATCCAGTTCAAATTCAGGCGTTGGAATTCCTTCTCTTTCTTGGCCTGCTCCTTCTTAGTTCTTTCTAGAGCCAACAAGGTCTTAATGTGGGCTACTTCCTTCTCCAAAACTTTCTTTAATAATACCTTGACGATGTGGAGGTTCACTTCTTCGCGCCTGACGTTACTGGGGGGTGGATAGATCCACCAATCTTCCTGAACTTGGTGAAGAAAATATTCCACCCCATCCAGTAAGTCTAGCGCCGTCTTGATGAACCCCACACGACAAGGAGCCGAGGAAGTTTTTTGGGATTCCTCCACCAAGACATCGTTCACCAACCTCCTCGCTTAAGTGAGAGCCGCTAGTTGGCTGGTGACGTATGGCTTGGTGGCAGGATATCTCCACCAACACTCCAATCTTTCCACCAAAGACTCCACACCCACCATGACATCCCAAGCTTCCTGCAATAATTCAATCGTATTCATTCTTCAGTTGAAGTGTGAATGGAGCGACTGCGGTAGGCGCTGCTTTATATGCTAGAAGCGCGGACGTGAAGGAAAACATCTTTTTTTCTAAAAAGATAAAAAAAATCTTATCAAACACAAAAAAACACAGACCCAGTGCGCGGACCTAAAAGAAAGTATGTTTGGTTTTTTTAATCAAACACACACCACACCATTTTATTTTTTTATATTTTTTTATCAAACACATACCCCAAAACATACCATCCATTTTTTTATATTTTTTTTTAAAAATCAAACACACACCACACCATTCATTTTGATTTTTTTTTTTATCCAACACACACCACACTATCTATACAAACATTATTTTTTGGGGGATAGGGATTTTTGTTTGGTGGGTAAAAAACAAACACATTCTATACAAACATACAAACACATATATATGGCAATGATATGAAAAATAATCTTTTCTTGATTAATGGGTGGCCCTGAAAAGGGCCGTTGGTTTTTTTTAGTGCACCTAGAGGTGCGGGCACCTCCCTGGCTTGGCCCGACAAGCGGGACAGCTTTCCCTCCATGTGGCTGCACTCATGCAGCGCTTGGAGCTGTTATTAAGGATAAACGGAGGATGGTCCGCTTCAGGATTCCAATTTTCTTTTTCCTCCTCCATTATCGGGTGGGGTCTGATGACCACTTTCTTTTCCTTCTCCTCCTCTTCCTTCTTCTCCAGGTCGTGTAGAAGGTGCCAGGCCACCTCTAAATGAACTCGGATTTGTCTCACTGTTTCTTGTTTATTCATCTTGATGAATAAGTGGGGTAGCTCAACTATGGAAGGTGTTGTTTTAATATACTAGAAGCGCGGACGTGAAGGAAAACATCCCTTTCCAAACAAAAAAATTACTCACACTTCCCCATGTCTGACGTCATCCCTATGACGTCATTCTAGGCTTCGCGGATTCTGCACTCCATCACCCACCCAAAAAAACACAGACCCAGTGCGCGGACCTAAAAGAAAGTATGTTTGGTTTTTTTAATCAAACACACACCACAGCACCCTTTTTTATCTTTTTTTTTTCAAAACACACACCACACCATCCATTTTTTTATTTTTTATTTTATTTTTATCAAACACACACCACACCATCCATTTTTAAATTATTTTTTTTTTATCCAACACACACACTCTATACAAACATTATTTTTTGGGGGAAAGGGATTTTTTGTTTGGAGTGGTTAAAACATACAATCACACCAACATACAAAACACATAATTTTTATCAAACACACACCACACCATCCATTTAAAAATTTTTTTTTTTTATCCAACTCACACACTCTATACAAACACTATTTTTTGGGGGAAAGGGATTTTTTGTTTGGAATGGTTAAAACATACAATCACACCAACATACAAAACACATATATATGGCAATGATATGAAAATTAATCTTTTCTTGATTAATGGGTGGCCCTGAAAAGGGCCGTTTGGATTAAGAAGCTATGTTTAACTTCTAGTAGCAGCTGCGGCAGCAGTAGTGGTAGCTGCAGCAGGGCGGCCACGTTTGGCCACGGATCTCGTGGCTGATGTTGGACAAGCTCTCTTTCTGGTGAAAGAGAAGGCAAACTCATCGCAGTCTATCTTACAGCTGACTTCTCCGTCGGGTACTTTCGTCGACTGCAAGAGTTGGAGCTGCTGCTGTTGTTGTTGTTGTTGTTGTTGTTGTTGTCTTTGCTGCTGTTGCTGCTGCAGTCTTTGTCTCTCCTCCCATTCCGTTCTGTCCCTGATGATTTCTTCCCTCAGGACTTCTTCCACCAGATAATGAGCCATTTGTAGGAAGATCATCGTCTTTCTCTCAGGGTTGGTCTCCATTAAATGATGCTTCACCCTCTGCATGTTCACCATGGCTTCGTTCAGTTTGCTTATCTTGGATGCTGAGATCTTCTTGAAGTGTTGAGATCTTGACGAGTCAACGAAAGTGACTACACTGGCGGACGCGATGGAAAACATGGGGTTCAGATCGATAGTGAGAAATGAACAGAGTGGGTGAGCTCAGATCGATAGAAAGAAGAGAGATAGAGCATATTCATTTTTCATTTTTTCAAATTCAATAAAAAACCACACAACACCATTTTTTTTCCAAAAATCAACATTTTTTTTAATGAACAAGAAGAAACTTCTTTAAAACATAAAAAGGTAAACAATCAACAAGATATTAAACAGGAACGTATTTACAGGGTTGACAACGTTGGGAAGGTAAACTAAACTTCCACTGTTCTACATCATTCTGATGCACACTACGTTTCTGAGCTAAAGACAAGAGATAACCATAACGTTCACAAAACCATCCTTCTACTTTAGCATCGTTTCGAGCATATTCTCTATCAAAACAAGTCACTAAATTTTCTAAGGAATATCCGAGACTGCGTTGATGAAGAAAATGTACACAATATTGTCCACACACCATAGAATCCGATCCTTGTAATCGGGCATTATTGAATCGAGTAGAGATGGCATTTCTTCTCATAAAGGCGATGATGTCGTCTTCCAAAGGAGGTAATCCATAAGAATCAAAATATTCCACACCACCACTGTGATCGTTGGGAAAGTACACGGCTACCCAATGGGTTCCTGGTCGATGACTGTCGTCGGTATTGATGACATAGGCATGAACGTCTTTAGGTTTGCGATGAGGTAGTTCATCTTTAGCACACACCACAGGATTCCAAGAAGAAGTGTAGGAACTGCGAGTCAACAGGTAATGAAGTTCCCTGGTATCCATTTTTTCACAGGAAATAATAAGTCATCAATTCACACTTGACTTTATGCTTGAATGGAACTGTCAAGTAATTCCACGAATACTCACGGCGGATAGTTTCTGTACTCTGTTGAATGAGAGCTTCGATGCGTCGGATCTCCAGAGGAGTGAGTGGAGGTGAAGAAGAATCCTGCAAGTCTTTATACCATTGTCTCAACACCTTTTCTTTCGAGATCTGAGACCAAGCCTCTTCCAAATATTCGTCCAATTTTTCTTCGCCTGTCATCATCAGACATTGGTCGTGTTGTTTCTGACTGGGATGATCGATTTGACATCCATGACAATGTTCTCGGGTCAGGCTGTTAATTATTTCAGTCAATTCCTTAGCATTACAGGAGAGTAAATGTTTTTCTTGTTCAGGCCATCGAGAAATAAATCCAATAAACTTTGGAACACTATTTTTCTCTTCTTCTTCTTTTGGAAGTTCTGGATGAATCAACCCGTCATCATCCGTGATAGTTGGTGACTGCTGTTTTACTTCACAAAATCCCTCATCATTATCTATCTCCATAGGTTCTTCTTCGTGTTGCATCTTTTTTTCTTTTTATTCTTTTAATAGTCTAGAATCACTTCTCTCAAACTGTTGATCTCTAGAGTATTATCAAATTCTGCATACAAGATGACATTCACCGTGTGATCGAGGCCTCCAGGTCTTGCAAACTGAAGTTCCACACGAAGTGGGCCTGATTTTATAGGGTGGAAATGTCCTTCGTCGCTGCCTTGGTCAGGAGTGAAATCAAATCCCCACAAGGCATATCCTCCTGCATAATCCTCGTACGAAATGCCGTGGCTGCTGTTGGTGCCTAACTGTCCCGTGGCTTCATACAGGCTCAAGTAAGATCGTAAGTAATATTTCTGGCCGTCACCAAAGTTAGGTTCGAAAGGTCTGGTACACAAGGTCTTGCCATCTCGACTGACTTCTATCTTTTTGACGGTAAAATGTTGAAACTCGAACGGATTCTGATTGTGGACTCCGTTGAAGGCTGAATTTCTGACGATGCCAATCAGCAAACGTTTGGGAAGCTGTCCTTGGAAGACGTGATCTTCGACTATGGATTGGGCTCCACTGGGAATTGTAAACGTTTTCACTTCCACTCGTCGAATCGGATACTTGGCAGTGCTTCTGCTCAACGTTTGACTGATGTCGTTAGCTACTTTAGGTAAGACTTCTACACGGCGCACGTAAAGTCTGGCTTCTTGGATGTGGGTTTTGTACTTGTTGGCATCGGCCATCAAATGGAAGGTGGCACTACTGTGATTCAGTCTCAGACGTACATCTACTCCGTTCAACAAATACTTTTCTTGCAACCAGATGTCCAAATGCAAACGATCCATCAGTTCTAAAAACTGCCCTGGTGGAAAGATTTTCTTGCGACGCTCGTTAAATCCCACATTTGTGCAGGTTTGCTGGAATTATTTTACTTTTATCCGGATCATCAACACCAGCAACTAAATTAGCCTTCGACGGTTCTGTCAGCGCTGTGTCGTCGAACTTTCCCGAGGTGTCAGGTTTCCAGACCACGCAAGCATCCAGATGAGTGTTCTTGGCTTCTTTTCTGTACGTCAAGAGATTTTCCAAGTAAGCCCGGTAAGGGTAAGTATCCATACTGCTGCTGACCAGTTTGTTATTCAAGTACAAATCTACTCCGCTGAACAAGGAATGCATGAAATTATTGACGGGTGCCACTAGGGCATTGGCCCCAGGATTGCCGCCGTCCGCCGTTTGGACCACTTTGAGTTTCAGGTACAAGTAACTGTTATTCAGATCGATGTAATCTTCGGTTTGTCCTTTGATTTCAAATTCGATAGGAGCTGATTCCGTCAAAGACGATACAGGATGAAATTCTACCCATTGGGATTCTTGCATCGTCATCATGGTAGGAGGCATGGTAAACATATCCAGTTCTGACTTGGTACATTCGCACGAATCTCGGTGCATCATTTTTCAACCGTTAATAATCAAACACGTCTAATTCTCTGACGGTTCTTATTTTCTTATTCTTTTTTGGAACACCACCGTGTGTTTTTTATGAGCTTTGAAGAGGTGTCGACGTCGTCTCTTTCTGCCTTGTCATTGCTGTGAAGTGGAGGAAGAAGTAATGCCAGGGCCAGAAGCGTGAAGCGAATTTATAGGACTCTCTCGGAGACCTAAAAGATCTTTGCCAGTGTGCATCAACACATTTTTGCCTGCTCTCATAAAGGCTTCTTTAGGATTTTGTTTGTCGATGAGGACGGTTTGCAAAAATTCTTTTCCTTGCCTCAAAGCGGCATCTTTTAAGGCATGGAATCCTCGAGTCACCATCGGTTTCAAAATAGGGGCTACCGTCCGAAAAGCAGATTTTAACATATCTCCTAAACCATGTCCTCGTTTTCGAGCCACTCCTCGGTACACCGGATACATTTTTTGTTTTGGATGTTACAATGCGTTGGAGAACCTTTTTCGAAAATGAAGTTTCACCGTGACTTTTCCTTTGTCAATGAATGGCACACTTTGTCCTAAATCTCCTTTTATACTAATGTTGACACTGTCAAAATACGATTTACTGACTGGAAGATAATGAAGATGTACAAATTCACGGTGAACGTGAAACGTGTTTCCACCTTCTTCGTACGCACCAGCATTAGTATCCACTTTGAAAGGAATGACTCTCAGTAACGGAGCAGATGTGTTTCCCACCACGTTGTATTCTACCACATCAGAGTACACAAACATTAAATTGAGTCCCACGTTCAATTCGATAGGGGTTTTAAAAGCATGTCCGAAATCAGCGTTGGTGTGGACTGTTCTATCTTTAGTATAGTTTTTATTTCCACCCAAAAAATCAAACAACCCAGAAGAAAATTTGATGTTTATAAATTTTCTGTCGTGCACGATTAAGTTTTTGACTTCTATGTCGTCGAATGGCTCCCCCCCCCCCATACCCTTTCAAAAATTGCAAGACCAAACGGCGTGCCACAGGATGGTATTTGATCTCTACCCATTTTTTGTTTTTGTTCAAGACTTTGCCAAATTGGGCTTCAAAGACGGCCGCAATCGTGTCCTCCAAATGTTGACCACTAAAATAATACCCTTCAGGAATCCTCATGCGATAGGTCGAGTAGGGAGGATTGATAGGTGATGTACCTAATTTTTGCCCAATGTCAGGATCATGGTCGTTCAAGTGATCTTGCACAAGCTTGTTATAGATTGTTACGTCAAAAATGGTTTGATCTCCAGACACATTCATGATTTGTGTAGGATGAATGATTTCTACCAAAGCCACTTCCCAATGTGCGTCGTGATCCAATTGGATGGACTGAGGTAATTTGGCCGTGAAACAACATAATTTGTTGTTGGGAAACACATCCATGGAACTGTCACTGGGTAAAGTTAAATAAAATTGGTCATTCATAGTAGGTCCAAAGTTTTGCTCTCCAAGGAGTCACTCGAGTGCACAGGAGAATGATGTTCAAACGGTTCCAAAAGAGGACTGGTGTTATGGTGACTGGAAGAAGGTGGACTGGCGTTGGTTGTACCGTTGTGGTGACTGCTGTTGTTGTTGTGACTGTTGTCCGTCGTCGTAAATTTCAAAGAGGGACTGGGTAGAAGATAACCGATGCAACTGCTGAGTAAAATGGTCCACAATTGTTTGTCCCCTTGTTGCAAACTCAAATTGGCAATGGCTGCTCCGAAGACACAATACACCACAAAAATTTGGCAGAAAAAGACGATTTGATTTTTAGGCACACGTTCTCCGCACCACACCCAGAGCGGTTGATTTTGTAATTCTTGAAGAGAGGAACTCTGTGAAGGAGTCGAGGTCGTGGTTGTGTTGAATGGCATCTTGTTGGTTACTTCTTTTTCTTTTTATAGTCGACGACTTGAGAAGCAGCAATCCAAGAATCAAAACTAGGAGGATATCCTTTCCAACGTACTTTGACTTCTTCTACTCGACGTTTACCCACTTTGCGTGTTCTTTGTTCGAGAATGCTTTCGATGTCGTACAAGGAGTCTTCTTTTTTGGTCACTCGTTGTAACTCAGGCAAGTAAAATGTTCCTTTGAGCACCTCACCGTTCATGTCTTCCAATTTATAGACGGGAGGATCACGTCCACGCACGGGTGTAGTGACACGAAACAATTCGGTGGTCCAGTTGGGTAAATAACCTTTGTCAAAAGTGCGTTTGTTTTTTCCGATGCGAACCCAATCTCCCGTCTTCAGCATCGGGGCTTTCTTCTGGTGGTGTCTCTTCTGGGGTGTACCAAACAATTTGTCAAACACGGTCACTTCGTTTTCAGGGCTGACCTCTTCGGGGGCACATCCGATGCTACGATGGTACGATTGATTGTACGCTTTGACCAAACGGGGTAACACGTCGATGTACTTGAGAGTGTGTTGATGTGTAAAATATTTCCACATGCGTTCTTTCAAAGTTCTTTGAAAACGTTCCACGATACTGGCTTTGGTTTCAGGATTTTCGGTGGTAAAAAAATGAATCTGTCTTTATTTCAATTCTTTTTGAAAAGCTTGGTTTAGAAATTCGGTGCCTTTGTCGGTTTGCCATCGTAAAGGGTGACGGCCACTTTGTTTCAAGACCAGTTTTAAGGCACGTACCAATTCGGTACTGCTTTTAGAAGTCAAAGGCACGACCCAAGCAAATTTGGAAAACAATTCGATGACACAAAACAAATATTTGTGACCACGATTGTAAGCTGCCAAATGAGAGACGTCGGCTAAATCGGCTTGCCATTGATGATCGATGCCTTCCACTTGGGTTGGACTTCTAGAAAATTTTCGTCGAATGGGTTTGTGTAACGTGTACGTCGATTGTTCTTGTACCCATCGTCGTACTTCTGGCAAACGTACACTTTTCAATTTACTTTTAGCAGCTCGATACAATTTTTGAACTCCTCCGTAACCAGCAGCATGGCCAGGATTGTAGTAAATGGTGGCTAACAGTTTCTCCATGTTTGGACTCCTCAATAAGTCAACCAAGTACCAATGCTCTTTTCTTCGTGGGGTGTCTTTTTGGATTGCAATCCTTTACGTGTCCGACGAGCCACTGATGTAAAGGAGAATGACTGAACAGGGGTCATCGGTTCTGTTTTGACTTCTGTCTTCGCTTCTTTCTTTTTCTCTTCTGATGGCAAAGGGGTAGACATCATCTTTTTCATCCAACCCGGTGTGGCTAACTTTCGTATTTTTTTAGGAGGTGGAGTTTGTAACTCTTCTTCTTCTTTTTCTTCTTTCACTGTCATCCCCGTGGCGGTGTCTGTTTTAGTGGTGGCAGTGACTTTAGGTTCGCTTTTCATCAGAGCCTTGAAATCTCTTAGAGTGGGTGGAGCTGTTTCGTCTACAGCTTTTTGGTGAAAGAGTTGTAGACGTTGTAAGAGTTGACCGTACCGTTGGGATTTTTCTGTTTCTGACAATTCCCTTCGTTCCATCAGCGCTTGTAATTCTTGTTGTAACTGTGACATCTCGTTGAGATTGGGATAGGGAGGTAAATGAGGTATCCGTTGTTCGTTCCAACGATGGAATTCCATCCATCGTTTGTAAGGCACTAAAGTCAGTTTTCGTCCTTCCATTTCATCCAAAGGTACAAAAATGTGTCGTCTTTCCAGAGAAGGGTGTCCTTTTAATCTTCTTTTTTTATCGCATGACTCCTCCTAAAAGTGGTCCAGCAATCGTTCCTAACAAAGGACCCGCTATTTTTAACAACGGTCCTATCAGCATGGGTAGAAATCCTCCTCGTTGCACCAACATTTTTTTTCTTTTGGTGAAGAGGTATTTTCTTTTTGACCATTTGGCGAAGAACGTTCCGATGTTTGCCTAATTTTTGTTTCTGTATCTTGGACAAAGGTACCGTTCCTTTCAAGACATTCAAACAACATTCACACACGGTATCGATGATTTCTTTAGGGGCTGTTTGAATGAGTTGTTTTCGCATGGGAGGATTGGAATTGGTCAGGACAGACAAGACGTCCCAATATTTCGCCAGGTGGAAGTCCTTTTTTGGTTTTCTTCTTTTTTTGGTGGTGTGCACGTTGGGGAGCCATCTTTTAGAGGTCAGGAGTAAGTCTGAAGTCTCTGGCAGGTCACCCTTCTATTTTATACTGGAACACGTTTCCACTGATTGTCTGCACGGCGTACCATCTTCATGACAGGCCTCACTTGACGTTGAGGTGTTTTCAACGGACTAAATCGTCTCAATTCGTCTTTGGATAAATCCACTAAACTTTGTAACACGCCGGTTCTCTCTTGGACTTTGGTTTTAGGGGACGGTACTTTGTTAGCGGCCGTTGCCATGGCCAGATCAGCCGAAGTGGAGGGTCCCGAAGTATTGACTTTCAAAATAGGTTTCCATTTTTGCATCAAATTAGGAAACACTTGTCTTAAGTCCGGTTTGGCAGGCATCATCATGAAGGGGGACGACGATGTGGACGCAAGAGGAGAAGGAGACCTCGTCACTGCTGGTTGTCGTGGTGGTGGTGGTGTCTTGCGGGTGTACGTTTGCGTCCTGGCAGCAGCGGTACCTCTCTGACGACTTGCAGTGGTGGCAGGTGTTTTTTTCTTCTTGGTAGAACTTTTCTTTTTTTTCTGGGAGCTTTCTTCTTTTTAGGGCTTTTCTTTTTTGTGGCTTTCTTCTTAGGGCTTCTTTTCTTTTTTTTTTCGGAGATTTTGGTTTTTTGGCTTGGGCATTAGGATCCCATTTCAAAAGTGAACGAATCATGACTCCTCCTAAAGAACCGCTCCCTCCAGGGGTTAAAATGATTTGTTTTTTAGTCCGTGGATCGATTCTAGGATCGGCTAGTTGTGACAACGCCCCTTTATGTTTTTGAAAAAAACGTTGAGTTTGATGAGGTATGTGAATGATGCCTTGCAGTAATTGACGTGCCGTCAAAGTAAACCATCGTAACACTTCTCTGAGACTAGCTTCTAACAAATGAGCACGGACTTGTGCATTCTTTTCGCGACTGATGCCATACAAGGCACGAATCAATTTGGCCGAAGGATGAGCTTGAAAGGAAGTCATCTCGAAAGACTGTGAGTCAGAAATGACGCAGTGGATGTTTTTATAGTTTTTTTCCTTTCAGAGAGTGGCTGAACGGGACGTGTAAATGACGGGACCTCCTTCTTGACACCAATGGTGAAACAATTGGGGTACGAAATCTCAAATAGTCGGGAGTGGTAGGTTTTAAGTCGATGAGTAAATACGCATGAGGGGTTTGAGTGGCATCGTCGTACGCATAATTTAGCCAAGGAGTGCCTAACTGTTTGGCTAACACTTGCACTTGAGATTTGTCTCTGGGGCTTTTAAACAAGACCACGTAATGAGCATTAAGACTGATGGTCCGATGGGCTTTACTTTGTTGAAATAAATTTTGAGTAATGTAAATGATGCTGGCATTTCGATGGTGTCCTTTTCGTGTAAACCAAAGTTTAATTTCTTCTTCGTCTTCTCCTAACATGTCGTCGAAGATGACCAGATGTGTTTGACTCACGTCAAACACGATCCCATCGTCTTCGCGAGGGATGCCTTCTAAAAACGAAATGGCTTCTCCTTGACTTTCACGAAGTAAGGTGTAAGACGGTTGCCACTCTCTGTAACACCACACGATGCGTTGAGGAGGACGATCGAACAGATGAGATTTGTGTTCGATCAAACGTGTGACAAATTCAGTTTTATCTGAACCACTGGGTCCCGCAATCAACATGTTAAATGGATGGCGCAGATACAAAGCTTCCCAACTGGGACGATCTAACTTTTCGTCAATCACTTTGACCACAGAGGAAGTAGAAGAGGAGGTAGACGAGGCAGAAGAAGATGTAGCCATGACTGAGGTAGGATGATGTTTGAGAAGAAGACAAAAGACCCAAGACATTTTATACGTTTCATACACGTTTATTTTTTTTTTTTCAAAAACAAACAAACAACAAAAACATATTTTTTTTACAAGTCATGAATTACATAAACGCAGACCGCAAAAATGATCAGATACAAGATAAAGGCTACCACTAAAAGACTTAAAGTTCTGTACAAACAAGTCAATGTACAACATTCTGGTGTCCTACGAATGGAAGGCACAGGCACTGGTGGTAGTATTCTTCTGCTCGTCTCTGTTTTGGTGGTAGAATGAAATGTCTCTGACGGAAAGGGGGTGTGTTCCTCAGGTGTTTCCATTGGTACGACGACGACGGTGTGGTCTTCTTTCTGTGTGTCAGGTTCTTCTTCCAGGATTGTTTCTAAAGTCATTTTTTTAAACTTAGGTTCCCATTTCACTTCTTTTGGACACTTAGTGACACACCAGATCTTTGGCAAACTGGGCCACTTCTTGTAGCCAAGCATCGAAACCAATTTTTCTCCAGTCACGAACATCTTTCCAATTGAAAAGTTGTTGGTGTAACTCACTAGCAATGCACACTTCTTGAAACGTGTGAAGGGTAGATAAAATGCCACTAATGTCTTCTTCACACGGAGGTACCCCACTCGTCTTCATCACCAGTCTCAACACTTTGAGTATAATTTGTCTTTCGTGTACCGATAAAGCATTAATGGTCATGTTTTTTTTTTGTTTTTTTTTTGATGGTTCATCAAAATAGTCCAAAACAACCACGGGTCCTCCAAAATAATGCAAGACAAACACTGGTCCTCAAAAATACTCCACAACGAATGTCCTGGAAAACGAAATCCCAGAAAGGCAGTCACTAACACACACACCGCATAGCGTCTAAAATTCAATGGAAACAGTTCTTGTATCAAGTCTTTATAATCCTCTAAAGTCTGAACACGATCGTTGACTTCCTTCCACGGAATCCGTTTCACCAGTGTAGACCACAGATCTGGCATGATGAGTTTTTATATCTAGGTTCCCAAGGTGGGTATCTTTTGTGGTGGGTTTTTATATCCAGGTTCCCAAGGTTGGTATCTTTTGTGAAAGTCTACTCCAAGGTGTCTACGATAGTTTCTCCCCAGAATCAGTCTTCTCATACTTTGGAAGTAAGCATAGTTTACAGCTCGAGGAATGACTTTGAGTTTGCGTTTCACTTGGATCTGGACCAACTCTTTGTAAATCCGTTCTCGCAGCTCCAAAGGCAAACCACGAATGTGTTCTGGTAAAGTTTCCGACTTTGAAAGAAGTAACTCTCTTTTGTTTTCTTCACGATAGCTGTGATAGTTTCTCTTCAGAATCAGACTTCTGATACGGTGGAAGTCACGGTAGTGCCCAAATCGAGGAATGAATTTGAGTTTGCGTTTCACTTGGATCTGAACCAACTCTCCGTAAATACGTTCTCGCAACTTCGAAGGCAAGTCACTAATGCGCTCTTCTAAACTAGGGTTCTTGGTGACAAAATAATCACACTTTAGCCAAATGGAATCGGAAGGTAAAGGATATCCAAGATTTTGAGTGAGGACCGTATTACACCTCAGACGACGTAAAGGCGTTTCGTCTTGAGGTGACACTTCTTGTAAACGTTTTTGGAATTCCTGTAAGTTGGTTGTTTCCTCCACTTCGTTCCATCGAATTCTATGGATCACTCCCACATGGTAGGTGGTGCCATCCAATTCCTTACAAAACCAATTTTCATCTCTATCAATGTCTGACCATTTGAACAACTTGCAACTAATCAGTATTCTTATAGCATCAGATACCACTGGCTAAATTGTTTGTGTCGTAAAGGATGTAACTGTTCTTTACGTTTCACTTGTATCTGAACCCATTCTTGGTAAATTTGTACTCGCAACTCCCAAGACAAACCACGAATGTACCATTGTACAGTATCATCATCCGACATGTTGTTACTTCTTCTTGGCATCCGGCTCATCGTACCCGTACTCTTCTAAGGCCACTAAAGGTAAGTACTGACAGTGCGGAGACCATCTGGCATGTTCGATGTAAGCTGAGTCGGTAGGCTCCCAAAATTTAAGTCTCACACCGCAACTGAAACACTGAACTTGATCTCCTTCTCCCAAGTAGATAAATCCAGCTCTGGCTAAATCTTTAGGAGTAGCTCCTTTTAAATATTTAGGCCACTTGTCTTGGAACGTCTGGAGTCAACTTTCAAACTTGGAATAACCAGGCAAAGCCACAGGTATCGTCAATTCTTTACTCCTGTAGGTATGACATTCATGTGTACGTTTAATAGAGAATAAAGGTCGTCCTGCATCGTTAGAGGGACGGTGAGGTTGTGCTGCATCGCTGATGTCAACGCGTACGGCATCCGTCTCATCGTGTGAATCGCTGATGCCAAAACGTACGGAATCCGTCTCCTCGCATGGCACTGCATCGCACTCTAAGTCGTGATGGCACTTGGAGTTCACCGTAGATTTCTTACTCTGTGGGTGGGTGGCATGAGTATTCTTATTCATCTTGCTCGGTCCACGTTGAAAGTCAGAATGAATGGTTAGGCTTGAAAGTGGTCCCTTTTTATACTGTAGCAGATCGGCGTGTCCGTAAGGCAAAGTGGTGTGGTCTGGAAGTCTAACTCGTTTCTGGTACACGATTCGGTACACTTTTTGTAAAGGACGAGTGACTATTTGGTGATTAGGTAACCGTACGATCTTGTGAGGTTCTAACGTGTGCACTCGAAAGTCTTCCACTTGTCCAGACAGCAAAGCATTTTTCAAAACCTTAAAATTGACTACTTGGCTGGTTCGATAGTTCAGGGTTAATCCTTTGACTTTAAATTCGGTGGGAAGTTGGTCTTCTTGGTCTCGGTATTGGTGGCCGTAATTTTTAGGGCCACCGCTGGCAAAACTCAGAATGGTGTCTTGAGGGTGCTCGTCCGTCCAGGCTCCTAAACGATCTTTGGATGGTAGGGTGTGGGCAAGCGGGTCGATGGATGTAGATACAACTGTCGGTGTCAAAGTACAGGACACGATCTCCCAAGACTTCTAAAGCTTCGTCGTACAATTTCAAACGAGCATGAGCTGTCACGTAAGCGGCAATGACCACGTTGCTAAACTTGTCAGGTTTTACAAACTTGGGTTCTTCTTCGAAATTGACTAAGATCAAATCATCACGGACGATTTCGACGTGTTTGACTAGTTTACTTTTGTCGTCCACCAGTTGAAAGTAGCGATAAGGATCGGTCACGTATTCCGTCTTGGTTAAGATGGGTCGTTGGGCCATTTTTCCCCACAAACAACTGAGCATGACTTTGGCAAACGATCTTTTTCCTTCGTTTTTTTCCACGTCTTATAAAAGTGATGCCTTCGACGTCACGGTACTCTTCTTTGAATCGAACTCGGTCTTCGGGAGTCTGACACCACGAGGGATAGCAGCTGGCTTCTTGTTTCAGTTTTAAAAATTGGTTGACGAAGCCCGAGAAAATGCCTGGATGATTCGTGGCGTCGTCCTTTTGGTATTGTGCGGTGGTTGGAAAGTGCCAGATTTCGTACACTTTCAACAAATGTTATCCTCGATCCAGAGCTCGAAACAATTCGGCGCTGACGCACGTTCCTGTCAAAGCGCGTTCTTCCTCCGTGTGGTGACAGGGGTGATCTTGGTTGCACGTTTCTGCACACGTACGACATAAACGAAACATCAGTTTTCCTTGACAATGATAGGTAAGATGGGATGGTACAAGTTTGTCGGGGGTAAGACTTGACATTTGATCAATCCTTCGTATTGAAGAATGTGTTCCACGTCGATGTGTTCTGTCAAGATTTCTGGGTGTCCGGTTGGAAAACGAGCATATTTACACACCCAAGGATACAAAGAACACACGTCGATGTATTTGATTTCTTCTCCTTTGGATTCGTCTACGTCGTACAGCAAGCGAGTGGCATTGGTTCGTCCTCCAAATAAACTGTGGCGTGGATCCAAAGGTTCGATGTCCGCCACGTAGTAACTTTCGGTGATGCTCTTAAATTCAGGATCGGTTTTCAAACGTCGATCGTACTCGTGCTCCCACATTTCTATCACTTGGTATCCTTGACTTTCTAAGTGGAGTCGTCGTTGGTAAGTGCGTTCGTACAACTGTTCCATGGTAGAGTCTGAATAAGGACTTTTCAGGTCTCGGTCAGGAAAACAGGTAGGGCATCCGTGAAACAAGCAACCCTGAAATTCGTACACCGTGTGCGGGTTTTCTAAATCCCAACCATCCACGGAATAAGATCCAATTTTCTTTTCTCCTCCTCCGTTTCTGGCATGTTGTATCCATTTGTCTTCTTTTTGGCACAAGTAATAGAGCCAACGCAAAGGTTTGGCCGAATATTGACGACTGGCAAAGAGAGACGTGTTGGAGTCGATGATGGCTAGTTTGTTCTCGAGCATGAAATTTTTGGTGTAGACTAAGGAACAGGATTTGGGTAGGGTGCACGCATCTTTCAAAGGATCGACGTCTCCGTGATCTAGAAATAACTCTCGAAACTTTCCACAGCAACGCCGTAAAATGTCCACATCGGATCGACAGTACCTGAGCATTTCCTCTTGAAAGTCAAATGGATCGGACTGGTGAGCGCGGTACCAAGCGTGAAAGGTTTCTCGCTGTTCGGGTCGCATTCCGTCGGGGTCGTAATCATGGAGGTCAGACAAATGAGGTAGGACGGCATGTTGATTAGCTTCCGTGTTGAAGAAGTGAGGAAAATAGCCTTTGGCCATTTCTGACATGCCAAATGTGTTTGGCATGCGACTCAAAGGCATGGCTAAATAACTCATGGAATCTTTGAATTGGACTTGTCCCACTTTCATGTAGATGATTTTTTTTCCGTTCATGGTGACTTCAGGGCGTTCGGTACCTTGTCGCAAATAATAATTTAACAAAAACTGTCCATCGTATCCCGAGAAATTGTGAGCTATGACGGTCGCATAGCGATGACAGTCTCCGTAACGTTGAATGTCCTCTTCGCTCCAAGTGTCGTCGGTAGGGTCTAAAATCCATTCAGCAAACTCGGACAAAGTGTTGGCACCGCGAAAGATTTTTTCACGTCCTCCTGGAATCCGACTACAATGAGGACAGTGAAAATGGATCGTTTCTTGAATGCACTTCTCACAAGCCCGATGAGCCACGCAAAAATTGGGAATGTGAATGCCCGTTTCTTGCATGCATTCAAAATCAAAAAAGATGAAATCCACTTGGGTCTTGTTCTTCTTTAATTCTTTCTTCTCTGTCTTGTCGTACTTTTGAATAAAACATTGATGATCATAATCCACCATCTGGTAACAAATAGGACATTTTTTCTTTCCAGCACAAACGTGTCTCTTGGGGTCGTTGGTGCAAATCTGCTGTCCACACGTGGAGCACAATTTCAATAAGTCGCAAGCACATTTCTGTTGGTGTCCTTGTGTCTTGCGATGTTGTTGGTAACAAGAGGGACTGACAAAAGTGCGTCGACTGGTTTCACAATGGACGTGGTGTTGTTCAGGAAGGCATGGTTTGTCCGCTAAACAGCCCCGACATCTTGCTCCGCAATGAGTGTGTCGCTCTCGACTGTTAAACCCTTGGTTGCATTTCTCGCAGTAGTAAGAGTATCCTAGAAATCCTGTGATACTGGTGATGGCATCGAAATGTTCTTGGTGGTAATAGAGGTGAATGTATTTTCCCTCGGGAAAATCGGGTCCTCGAAACAGCGTATCTCCGCGCACTTCTTGAGGGTGTACTTTCAAAGTGTAGTGAGGAGCCAAGACGTCTTGAAGTTGTTGCATTTGAGAAATACCACACACGGTCTCTTTGGGGATGCCTGCTTGTCGTAACAGGAGTTCTGCTTCTTTTCGTTGTTGGACTCTGTTAAATCGTCGAATATTATTCCAGGCTTTTTTCCATTCTTTGCTCTCTTTCTTGTTGGCATACGTTCGCCCCACTGCGATAGCCCGAGCCAAACACATCTGGTCTTGTAAATTGTCAATTTGGACGACACTGTGTTTGGTACTTCGAAGATCGTCCACCAGTAACGCTTTCCTGCTTCGTTCCCTCCCTCGAGGAGGAGCCACGTGAGTCATGTAAAGTGTGGCCTTTCCATCGGTGATGGTAAACTTGTCGTTGGATTGTTGCACGTGTTCTATTTTGGACATGACTTTGTCTGGTGTTAATTCTGCCGGGGTGCTGAACTCAATCCAAACAGGACTCTTCCAGTTGTCGTGATGGATGGACAGTCTCAAGCGATCGTCTTCTTTGGCTCCGCATTGTCGTTTCAAGTTCTGTAACACAGAACCCCACAAATCGCTAATGAACCCCGCCGCTTTCTCGGGAGGTACTTCGGATTTGAAGTCTTTAAAGTGGACGGTGTGAGTGTAGGCCGTGGTTTTAAATTTTCTAGATGTTATTTTTGGCGTCTCTCGAATCCGATAGTAATTTTCGGGAGCCACGGTAGTAGAACTGTCTTGGTCAGGGCTGTTGGTGGTGATTTTTGTTTTGGGTGGGTGGTTAGAAGTTTGGGTTTCAGGTTCACTCATCTCCTCTTCGAAATCGCTCGCATGGACTTGAGCTAGCACTTCAGCCAGCGGTGTTTCAGGCGGCACGGAAAATCTTCGTCGTCGTGGCCTCTTCGTTTCTTCTTCTTCTGTTTTCTGATAGATTGGGCGTGATCTTTTCATCTTAAAATCTGATTTGAATCTGATTCAGTTTCACCCAGGGAACCTATATATAGAGAGATTTTCACACAGGGAGACTATATATAGAGACTTTCTTACCCTCAGAATCAGTCGTTGTGATTGAACATTCAAACTGTGAAGATGGAAGAGAAGAAGACAGAAAACCTTGCCCTTCTACTCAAAATTTCAGCACAACAGACGGTTGTGGCTATCAAAATTTTACAGAGAGTCCTTGGAAAGTATACCAATAAGACAAAGGACTACTCCTCTACCTCTCGAGATAAAAGTCAAGATACTTGTTATATATGTCAAGAGAAAGGACATTGGGCTCCAGAATGTCCACAACGTCAAAAAGAAAAGAGAGACAAAACGAAAGATACCTGTTATCATTGTCAAGGAAAAGGACATTGGTCTTCGGAGTGTCCTCAGAAACAAGAAAATCTACCAGAGAGGGAGGAAGCAGAGGGATCTTCACTCCCAGAAGAAGAAGAAGAAGAACCTATCGTCAAGAAAAGCAAGAAAGCTAGACGACTGGAAGACAGTGAGAATGAAGAAGAAGAAAAAGAACCCTTGATTCCTGTGAAGAAATTCAAGAAGAACAAGAGAGACAGACAGTGAACAATGAACTTTTTTTGGAGTGTTATGTGATGTTCATTGTAAAAAAAAAAAAATGAGAATACACCAGAATGGAAAAAAAGTAAGTGTCTTTTGTGTTATTTTGTTATTTAGAGTAGGGATTCACGCACGCACGCACTCACTCTAACACAAAAACCAAGGAATGGGATTTTTAAAGTTTTACTTGATTTGGCAAAATTGATTTCTTTTCTAGAGATCTGGCTGGCCCTGAAAAGGACCGTTGGGGTGTTTGTTTGTTTGTTTGTTAAACAAACGTATGGACTGGACATGATGAGCTTCAATTGTCCCAGTCCTTTTCCACGACCCAGTCCTATTCCTCCTGCTGCTGCTGCTTTGGTGGTAGTAGTTTTAGTAGTGAATGGTGATGGTGGTAGTGGTGGTAGCATCTCACTAGTAGTCGTGACGGGTTTCACATGTTTAGCCCGTGATGGTCTTTTTCTGTTAGGCTGAGTTAAAGAATACTCATAAAGCTTTCTCAGATGCTTTAACTCACGTAAAATGTCTTGGAGTAGTAGACTCACCGTTTTATCTTCCTCGCTCTCTTCTTTCTGTGCTTCACTCTTCTCCTCTTCTATCTTTCTTAGTTCTTCTTCCCGCTTTCTCCTTTCTTCTTCTTGCTCAAGAAACACTTCTTCCGCTTCTCTTTGTCGATTTAAATTTTTTTCCAACTCTTCTTGCTGTCTCTTTTTAAAATCCTCGATGACAGGCAAAGAGGCTGGTGGAATAGCAGTTGTTGTTGTTGTTGTTGTTGTTGTTGTTGTTGTTTCAGTCTCAAATTCTTCAGACAGAAAATCTAAATTAAACTCTTCCGGTTGGAAGTTTAACAAAGAGGGATTGGTCGTCATTGTAGGCTCACCCCAATACATACTGGTCTTGGTAGTCTCCATTTAGGCTGTCCAAAAAGTAAAATCTCTACGAACGCTGCGATGCCTTTATACCCAAAATGACGTCACACCCCCGCTCTCTTCCCATTGGAAGAAAAACCGACCCGCTTGTAACGCGCACTTGGATTGGTAGTTCATTTCAATCCATTTCGATCCGCTCGTAGGGTATATATACGACCGCTTGTCTCATAAAGCTTCACCGGTTTTCTCCAAGACGACCACTCCAGAAGAAAAAGAAAAAACAAGATGTGGACTAGTGTCAAATCATCGACGATCATCTCAGGGATGTTGTTTGACCCAGCATTCCCCATGTATGTAAGAGCTTCATGGGCCATCACAAAAATGACAGAGACCGCCATATGGAAACGCCGTATCTATATTGAACGGCAAGGATGTTTAAAGAGGGTACTCTTCTACGGACCAGAAGTCCGTAGAAGTCTTAGAAGAAGAAGATCATCTAAGAGATGTCGTCTGTGTTAACTTCACCAACAAAAACCAATGGCCCTTTTCAGGGCCAGCCATTTCACAAGAAAAGATTAATTTTCCAATGATTGCCATACTTCTCTCTCTCTCTCTCTCTCTCTCCATTTTTTTATTTATTTTTTTCCCGTTGGTACCCGTAGAGGCCCTAATGTTAATTTCCCGTTTGTACCCCAAGTGCCCCCGCCATGTTAAATTCCCGTTTGTACCCCAAGTACCCCCAATGCTAAATTCCCGTTTGTACCCCAAGTGCCCCCAATGCTAAATTCCCGTTTGTACCCCAAGTGCACCCCATGTCCTATTTACCCCCCCCCCCTTACTACTTACATAATATCTGACACTGAGATTACTATTTTTCTCTTCTTTTTTTCTAAATCACAAAGGACGACTGTAAGAAAATGTCAAACTTCTTTATTATTTTCAACATCAACTACGATAGATAAAGTATTTCCAATATAAGATTTGTTAGATATATTAGTTTATTTATGATAATTAGTGTAGTTGTTTCTGATATTCCAAGAGTAATGTTAGAAGTATCTACTTTTGTAAACTTTTACAAACTAGACACACATCAGTTTTGATCAAATAGATCCTGCCCCCTCTCTCGTACCAATTTTTGCTACGTTTCTGAAACACTTAAAATTTCGAATGAAAAATGAAAAGCATCATTTTAAGTCGTTAAATATGATTGACATTTACATTCCTACATCATATCTCCTGACTATAAATTTAAAGATGGAGTTGGGTAGGGTGGGGTTAAGATCTCGTGTCAAAACGTTAACACAATCTGGACCATGAAGTACAACCCAATATTTATTGACTTGTATAAATAATGTTGAGTTTTGTTTACATATCTATTTCTGCCAAAATAAATAAAGTCGCCTATCATTTTGGTCTAAAATCAAAATGAATTAGAGATTTTAAATTCTGACGAAAATTGTGACGGCAAAGGACCATAGACAGATATATTCTTTATTAGATTTGTTGATTAGCTGTGTTGTTTAGATATATTTTTCTAACTTTTACAATTGAATTTGATAAAACTGTAAGGGTGAAATTGCAACTGCTACAACTCCATTAGATATGTTCATGTCTAACTCTTCAAAAAATGAAATATTTTGAGAAAACGACGCAACTCTTGACTAGTGGCTCTATTCAAATACATAATCGAGGGTTGGAATGTTACAAAAAAGGTGTATGCGACTACGCTGTTTTGCAAATGCGAAATTAGTTTTATGAGGAGATTATGGAAATATAAGGGAAGAAAACAAAAACGTGAGGTCCATGTGGATGTGAGATTACTCATCAGACTCACATTGCACCAAAAGCCAAATAAAACAGTAATTGACTGGTTAAAATAGGTTGCAAGTAGTGTTGGGAATCGGATGAAATTTACAGAGCGATGATTGGTTTAACACAGACGATCAACAATCGATTTTGATCGGTTAGAAATATTTCCTTCATGTTATTCGCAGACAATGCTATTTTCACATATTCAGTAAGGTTGCTTGAATCCCTTCAAGTCAAACGGTTTCTCGTTATATTTATTGTATGTCATGTTGTTTGAGTTCCGTCGGTGCTAAATGAATAAAGGCTATATTAACTGGAAACTGTTATTAACTTATCTTACTTTTTCTAAAAAAATTATTTTAAATAATTCGAACAGATAAAAAGAGTCATCAGTCGTTATATTCGATTATGGAAGATCACAATCGAACGCTTGATCTTTTGACTTTTCTGACATATCTTTGATTTTATTGATTAATCGTTACACCGCTAGTTGAAAGACATTTGCCACCTACTCGGATTTCCAGGCCTCAAAAAATATAACTGTCACGAGAAACATCTCCAACAAGTTTTATTTAGATAAGAAAAGTGGTTTTAAAGAACCTATCAACATATGTCTTCCACCTGCTTCCTCTAGAAACCAAATGGTTGCTATGGAGACTATCAAAAACGCAACATTGACCTAAACATGTAAAAAAAAGCATTTCCACAAAGTTTGACAAAAATGAATACAGTGGTTTTGGGAAAAACAATGTCAATTTGTCTGCTGATGAGGCCAGGGAGAGCACAAATGTTCATATTAATGTCAATATCATTGTTCACTATTAAGTTTAATAGATGCCAAACAGTTGCTGTCGTAGCCTCCGAAAAACAAATTGGGTAGAACATGTCCGAAAGTATTCATGCAAAGACTGATCATCATTGACCAAGTTATTATAATTATTATGGTTATGATTATGATTATGATTTCAAAAATATGCATTCCATATGGCTGATACAATCATAAGGTCATCCTGTCTAATCTTTACCTTTGATATTTTTATCCTTTATTGCTAGGGTTGTTCATGTCTACTTGGCATATCCCTCCTTTAAGCCTTTTGTTCATGTAGGATCGATGATAAAATAATGATGTATGATATTGTATATGTCATGTCTCACAATGAAGTTCTCAAATGTTACAACGCTATCATACTCTTAGACAATTTCATTAAAATTTCAGTATGAAAAGCTGATTGGTATCAAAATTGATGTTATATTGAATATTTGGATGGAAAGGTATTTATAAACAGGAATCTTCAGAAAAGCAGTATGTATGCATGCCCTACTTATTGTTGGACTCTTAACCAAGAAGGGGAATACAAATTCCAAGACTGTGTCCTAGATACTCAAAACACTCAAAATAGCACATCAGTATCACATACGATGAAATCCTCAATTTAAGCTAGATGATTTGGTAAACGGAAGCCTTTAAGAAACATCTCACGGCCTGCAACGTCGACCTTGACGGCGTGACCCAAAAAGCAGTACATCACATTATCTAGACGCAATCAGTGACAATGTAAGAGGTCTTGCATGACATCAGAGTTACATCTTGGACAACGGAAGTGTTTTGACCTTGACCACAAAGAAAGGACCTAGAAAGTAGCATGCATCACAATCCCTATTCATGATACGCCAATATTCATAGTCCCCTCCACCCACCCCTCCAGTATTCCCAATAGCTTCAGAGATACACCATGAGCATGGATATTGAATAACCTGCACCTGTGACCTTGACCTTAAGATGGAACAATGAAAGTGGTACTATTAAATCTTGACATAAAGATCATTCAATGGACAATAGTAAATTGTACTTTGTGGACAGGCATACTTTATATAGAGGTTAAAGTGAGAATATATATATATATATATATATATATATATATATAGAGAGAGAGAGAGAGAGAGAGAGAGAGAGAGAGAGAGAGAGAGAGAGAAATGACCCATGCATACTGTCCTTTATGATCAGCTGTCTTTTAAATAAAGGTATCCGCTAATACAGATTTTTCCTGTGTATTAAAGACACTCAGGTTATAATGGATATGAGCATAATATGTTTAATGTTTCTGTGGACGTTGTTTTTTACTTCAACACTGGACAAGAAAAATAGGTATGTTGGCATATAACATTGACCTTGATGATAAGATTATGAAGGTTATAGCGAAACAAACTCAGCTCAATATGTAAAAGTGTCCCAAGATTGATAATGCTATTATTAATCAATGAATAACAACAGTATCCCTAACCGCTTTGTAGTTACCAAAGAGACACTACAACTACATACCTTATCACGTGAACGTGAGCCTTAAGATCCTAACTGGGATACAAGACACAAAGCATGTTACGAAGTTAGGCTCAAAGTGTTCATTTTCATGTTCTTTTAATTAACCATTTCTGTGATATGGCCCAAATAAATAAAACAATCTTGACTCTGAGCTTGAAAATAGGATTATAAAAGTGTATTATGTGACACAACATTGAGTCATGAACATACAAAGTTTAATTTCACTATAATTATATTTGAGAATTTCTGAGATAGAGCCCTGACACAAAACGAACTTATAACATGTGATCTTGACCTTAAAGAATCTACCAAGCTTCATATTACTACCTTTAATGCATTCAGTGTTAAAAGCCCAGATAGAATGAATAACTTCTACCTGTGACATCGACCTTTAACATAGGATGATAATAGCTGTACAACGTACACCCTTAAGCCATGATTTTACAATGTACAAGGTTTTCTTACATTCTGTACTGCTGCTGAAACATAAAAATACATTGGCTTAAGATATTTGCGTTGAACATAAGTCCATAAAATTGCTGTGTACCAACTTTAAGTCCTAACGTGCAACTCAAACAAATTAAATGTTTATCACTATGTTTAAGAGTTTTGAAGTAACATCACATAAAATAAAAAAGAAACACTGTGATGACCTTGATGTGAGAATCGAGAATTTGGTGTTTTTTATACCCTTGAGTCTTATGTAAAAATGTACTAATTTCATATCACTATATTTATTAGTTTCATAGCTACAACCAAATTATTTATTACAGCCTGTACACCAAAATATTTTATAACTTTGACCTGTGACCTTCACTTTTAAGATAGGACTAGTTTGGATGTGTAAATGCAGAAAGTAGTATGCAATATATCTACTTTTTAAAGCTTTAGTCCCAGTCCGATATGCCAATTTCAGAATACCTTTTTTCTTCGGGTATAACGATTATGGACGATGTATATGAAATTACACGCATGCACATTTTCCCCACAATTTCGTTAAGTTGTATAGAGGCAGTGTAAATTGCATAACTTTCACATTGGTTGGTTGTTGCTGCAAACATCAAATTCATCAAATCCAATACATCATCTTTTTCAGAGAGAGATACAAATAAAATTATTACATTATATTTTTGGTCATATTTTAGCAACGTCAATGACCTGAAATCGATACATTTAAAAGTTAGAGAAAAACCCGTATCTGTGTAACAAAGAAAATCTTCCATGAAACATCATGTTCATTATAAAAGATACACATACTATCACTTTACATGTATCTGAACTTTAAAAAATAATTTCTAAAGACAAATATTACCTGTATCGACAAAAAAATTATCTTAATTTCCTTCACCAAAAACTTCTATCAACCAATATGAACTACATAAACTCAAGGTGTAACATCATTTTTTTCTTTATACCCCTAAATATAATGTCCCAGTTGCCCTCCACTTTTTCTTACATATATCTACTATGACGAGAATACATCGTACTAATTTACATGAGAAAGAACGAAAACCAGTCTGGAAATGGGTGAAAGGAAAATAGAGTATATGCGCGTATGGAGGGCCATGATTGGTTGAAAATGAAAAGTAAAAGTTTAGCGTAAAAAAAAAAATTGAGAGCTTATCCTACTTGTAACTGAAAAGAAATAGAGACAATATTCTATTTATGTAATTTCAGCATTTCTACAGACGTAGAAACACTCAATACTGAAGATAACACCTGAGTCTTTGGTGCGGAATGGGAAGTACTTGTTTCATGCACATGCAGATCAGAAAAATGTCGCGGCTTATATGGTTTTCGCCACGCAGACGTTTGCATCAAGTATGGGTCTATACTGAGAGATATAGGTTTGATCTTGAGTATTTAGAAATTTAAAGTTAATGAACTGATTGTATGGTGTTGCCATAAATTTACTGTGGGAGTAGGATTAGTATCGTGAGTCCTGCATGTATGTAGCTCAGGGAAATTAGGGCTTGGTTTGTGAGTAGTTATATGGGGGTGTTGGGGGACTAGGGGGCATCCTATGTTAAACAGGGCAAAAAATTTATAGGGACAAGGGGAATTTAACATGGAGGCACTTGGGGGACAATGGAAATGGAACATGGGGCCTCTATAGGGACAAGGGGAATTTAACATGGAGGAGGCACTTCGGGACAATGGGGGGTACTTGGGGGACAATGGGACACACAGTGGAAAAGGCAATCATGAAAATAATCTTTTCTTGAAAAATGGTTGGCCCTGAAAAGGGCCGTTGGAGTGTTTACTTTCTCCAACATTGGGTTAGGAAGCCTAGGAGGGTGTTGGTCTTTTTTTTCTTTTGGAGTGGTGGTGAAGAATCAGGCAGCCAGTCGGGATGTCCCATTCGTCTGAACTTGTCCTGGATTTTCATCCAGTTCAAATTCAGGCGTTGGAATTCCTTCTCTTTCTTGGCCTGCTCCTTCTTAGTTCTTTCTAAAGCCCACAAGGTCTTAATGTGAGCCACTTCCTTCTCCAAAACTTTCTTTAATAATAACTTGGCGATGTGGAGGTTCACCTCTTCGCGCCTGACGTTACTGGGAGTGGATAGATCCACCAATCTTCCTGGACTTTGTTTAGGAAGTATTCCGCCCCATCCAGTAAGTCTAGGGCCGTCTTGATGAACCCCACACGACAAGGGACTAAGGAAGTTTTTTGAGATTCCTCCACCAAGACATCGTTCACCAACCTCCTCGCTGAGGTGAGAGCTGCTATTTGGCTGGTGACGTATGGCTTGGTGGCAGGGTATCTCCACCAACACTCCATTCTTTCCACCAACGACTCCACACCTACCATCACATCCCAGTCTTTCTGCAATAGTTCGACAGTATTCAAGCTTCTTGTGAAGTGTGAATGGTGCGACTCCGGAAGGTGCCGCTTTATATGCTGGAAGCACGGACGTGAAGGAAAACATCCCTTTTTCCAAAGATAAAAAAATCTTATCACACCTAAAAACCACAGACCCAGTACGCGGACCTAAAAGAAAGTATTTTTTATTTTTTATGAAACACATACACCAAACATACCAACAATCCATTTTTATTTTTTGTTTTATTTTTTAATCAAAACACACACCACACAATCCATTTTTATTTTTTTTTTTTTAATCATACACACACCAAACCATCCATTTTTTATTTTTTTATTTTTTTTATCAAACATACTCTATACAAACACACTCTATACCAACACATACAAGGGAATGGGAAATTTGTTTTTTTTTTGGAGTGTGAAGACAAAGACAAACACACAAACACACACCACAAACACATATGGCAATCATGAAAATTAATCTTTTATTGATTAATGGGTGGCCCTGAAAAGGGCCTTTGTTTGAGTACATCTAGAGGTGTGGGCACCTCCCTGTTCGAGTCCTACACGCCACACAACTTTCACTCCATCTAACTTTGCTTCGTCTGTGTTTTCTAGGAGGAGCTGTGAAGGCCGACGGAGGATGGGTCGCTTCAGGCTCCCAATCCTCCGTCATCATCTGATGCGGCCTGCTCGGCTTCTTCTTTTCCCTCTCCTCCTCCTCCCTCTTCTCCACTTCTTGGAGGAGGTGCCACGCCACTTCAAGATGCACTCGAATCTGGCGGATGATTTCTGTTTTGTTCATTTTTGACAAGTGAACGGGGTAGCTCGATCGGGGGTAGGCGTCACTTTATATGCTAGAAGCGCGGACGTGAAGGAAAACATCCCTTACACCTAAAAAAACCCATCACCCACACTACCCTATGACGTCATTCTATGCTTCGCGGATTCTGCACTCCATTACCCCCCCCCCCCAAAAAAAAACAAAAAAAAAAACACAGACCCAGTACGCGGACCTAAAAGAAAATACTTTTTTCTCAAAACACACACCACACCATCCATTTTTTAATTTTTTTTATCAAAACACACCACACAATCCTTTTTAAATTTTTATCCAACACAAACACACTTTCTATACACACATTTTTGGTGAAAGGGAATTTTTTTGGAGTGGGAAAGACAAAGACAAAACACACAAACACACCAACATACAAATACAATTTTTTTGCTTAGGCAATCTGAGAGTGGTTATCTTTTCTAGAGATCTGGGTGGCCCTGAAAAGGGCCGTTGGGGTTAAGAAGTTGTCTTTAACTTCTAGGAGCAGCAGTAGCAGCCGCAGCAGGACGGCCACGTTTCGCCACGGGTTTCACGGCTGTAAGACAAGCTCTCTTTCTGGTGAAAGAGAAGGCAAACTCCTCACAATCCATCTTCCAGGTGACTTCTCCGTCTGGTAGATTCATCGGCTGCAAGAGTTGTGGTTGTAGCTGTTGTTGTTGTCTTTGCTGCAGTCTTTGTCTCTCCTCCCATTCTGTTCTGTCCCTGATGATTTCTTCTCTCAGGACTTCTTCCACCAGATCTTGAGCCATTTGCAAAAAGATCATCGTCTTCCTCTCCGGGTTGTTTTGAAGCAAATGATGCCTCACCCTCTGCATGTTCACCATGGCTTCGTTCAGTTTACTAATCTTGGCAGTCATGTTGTTGAGATCTTGACGAGTCAACGAGAGTGACTACACTGGCCAACGCACCGCTTTATATGCTTTAAGCGCGGACGCGATGGAAAACATGGTTCAGATCGATAGTGGAGAAATGGACAGAGTTGGTGACCTCAGATCGATAGAAAGAGAGAGAGAGATAGAGCATGTTAATTTTGTTTCAAATTCAATAAACCACACAACACCATTTTTTTCAAAACATCAACATTTTTTTAATACATAAGAAGCTTCTCTAAACATAAAAAGGCAACCAACCAACAAGATTAAACAGTGACGTATTTACAGGGTTGACAACGTTGGGAAGGTAAACTCGACTTCCACTGTTCTACATCATTTTGATGCACACTACGTTTCTGAGCTAAAGACAGGAGATAACCATAATGTTCACAAAACTATCTTTCTACTTTAGCATCGTTTCGAGCATACTCCCTATCAAAACAAGTCACTAAATTTTCTAAGGAATATCCCAGACTGCGTTGATGAAGAAAATGTACACAATAGTGTCCACACACCATAGAATCCGATCTTTGTAATCGAGCATTATTGAATCGAGTAGAGACGGCATTTCTTCTCATAAAGTCGATGATGTCGTCTTCCAAAGGAGGTAATCCATAAGAATCAAAATATTCCACACAGTGATTGTTGGGAAAGTACACGGCTACCCAATGAGTTCCTGGTCGATGACTGTCGTCGGTATTGATGACATAGGCATGAACGTCTTTAGGTTTGCGATGGGGTAGTTCATCTTTAGCACACACCACAGGATTCCAAGAAGAAGTGTAGGAACTGCGAGTCAACAGGTAATGAAGTTCCCTGGTATCCATTTTTTCTTCACAGGAAATAATAAGTCATCAATTCACACTTGACTTTACGCTTGAATTGGTCTGTCAAGTAATTCCACGAATAATCACGGCGGATAGTCTCTGCACTCTGTTGCAAGAGAGCTTCGATGCGTCGGATCTCCAAAGGAGTGAGTGGAGGTGAAGAAGAATCCTGCAAGTCTTTATACCACTGTCTCAACACCTTTTCTTCCGAGATCTGAGACCAGGCCTCCTTCAAATATTCGTCCAATTTTGCTTCTGCCGTCATCATCATAGATTTGTCGTGTTGTTTCTGACTGGGATGAACGATTTGACATCCATGACAATGTTCTCGTGTCAGGCTGTTAATTCTTTCAGTCAATTCCTTAGCATAACAGGAAACTAAATGTTTTTCTTGTTCAGGCCATCGACAAGCCATAAATCCAGTAAACTTGGGAACACTATTTTTCTCCTCTTCTTCTTTTTGGGGTTCTGAATGAATCACCTCGTCATCACTGGTAGAGGGTTGTGACTGCTGCTGTGCTTCACAAAATCCCTCATCTTCTTGTTCTATCTCCATAGGTACTTCGTGTTGCATCTTTTTTTTCTTCTTCTAATAGTCTAGAATCACTTCTCTCAAACTGTTGATTTCTAGAGTATTATCAAATTCTGCATACAAGACAACGTTCACCGTGTGAGGTAGAGGTTCTGCAAACTGAAGTTCCACACGAAGTGGGCCTGATTTTATAGGGTGGAAATGTACTTCGTCGCTGCCTTGGTCAGGAGTGAAATCAAATCCCCACAAGGCATATCCTCCTGCATATTCCTCGTACGAAAGGCCGTGGCTGTTGTTGGTGCCTAACTGTCCCGTGGCTTCAAACAGGGCCAAGTAAGATCGCAAGTAATTTTTGGCGTTGCCAAAGTTAGGTTCGAAAGGTCTGGTACACAAGGTCTTGCCATCTCGACTGACTTCTATCTTTTTGACGGTAAAATGTTGAAACTCGAACGGATTCTGATTGTGGACTCCGTTGAAGGCTGAATTTCTTACGATGCCAATCAGCAAACGTTTGGGAAGCTGTCCTTGGAAGACGTGATCTTCGACTTTGGATCGGAGTCCAGTGGCAATGGTAAATGTTTTTACTTCCACTCGTCGCACAGGATACTTGGCGGTGGTTCTGCTCAAAGTTTGACTGATGTCGTTGGCTACTTTAGGTAAGACTTCGACACGGCGCACGTAAAGTCTGGCTTCTTCCACGATGGTTTTGTACTCGTTGGCAATGGCCATCAAATGGAAGACGGCACTACTGCGATTCAGTCTCAGGCGTACATCCACTCCGTTCAACAAATACTTGTCTTGCAATCACATGTCCAAATGCAAACGATTCATCAGTCCTAAACTGTGCCCTTGTAAGATTTTCTTTCGACGTTTGTTAAATCCCTCATTATGCGGGTCTGCTGGATCATCACCAGCCGCCGCTACAGCCAAGTCTGTGTCGTTGAACTTTTCCGAGGTATCAGGTTTCCAGACCACGCAAGCATCCGGATGAGTGTTCTTGGCTTCTTTTCCGTACGACAAGAGATTTTCCAAGTAAGCACGGTAAGGGTAAGTATCCATGCTGCTGCTGACCAGTTTGTTATTCAAGTAGAAATCCACTTCGCTGAACAAGGAATGCATGAAATTATTGACGGGTGCCACTCTGGCATCGGACAGAGGATTGCTGTTGTCCGTTTTGATCACTTTGAGTTTCAAGTACACGTGGCTGTTATTCAGATCGATGTAATCTTCGGTTTGTCCTTTGATTTCAAATTCGATAGGAGCTGAAGCGGTCAAAGACGATACAGGATGAAATTCCAACCATTGTGATTCTTGCATCGTCATCATGGTGGGAGGCATGGTAAACAGATCCAGTTCTGACTTGGTACATTCGCAAGAATCTCGGTGCATCATTTTCAAAGTTTTAGTAACCAAACACGTCTAATTCTCTGACCGTTCTTCTTTTCTTATTCTTTTTGGGAACACCGTGTGTTTTATGAACTCTGAAGGGAGGTCGACGTCGTCTCTTTCTGCCGTGTCCAGTAATGCCAGGACTAGAAGCGTCAAGTGCATTTATAGGACTCTGTCGGCGAGCTAAAAGATCTTTGCCAGTGTGCAGCAACACATATTTTCCTGTTCTCATAAAGGCTTCTTTAGGATTTTGTTTGTCGATGAGGACGTTTTGCAGAAATTCTTTTCCTTGCATCAAAGCGGCATCTTTTAAGGCATGCAATCCTCGAGTCACCATAGGTTTCAAATTGGGGGCTACCGTCCGAAAAGCCGATTTTAACATATCTCCTAAACCGTGTCCTCGTTGTCGAGCCACTCCGTGGTACAGGGGATACATTTTTTTTTTGTTGATGTTACAATTCGCTGGAGAACCTTTTTCGAAAATGAAGTTTCACCGTGACTTTTCCTTTGTCAATGAATGGAACATTTTGTCCCAAATCTCCTTTTATACTAATGTTGACACTGTCAAAATACGATTTACTGACTGGAAGATAATGAGGGTGTACAAATTCACTGTGAACGTGATACGTGTTTCCACCTTCTTCGTACGCGGCAACAGCAGAATCCACTTTAAAAGGAATGACTCTCAGTAACGGAGCGGCTGTGTTTCCCACCACGTTGTACTCCACCACATCGGAGTACACAAACCAACAATAAATTCACTCCAACGTTCAATTCGATAGAGTGATGAAAACCCTTGTCAAAATCTAAGTTGATTTGGACTTTTTTATTGAGTAACTTTCTATTTCCACCCAAAATAGCATACAACCCAGGAGAAAAAGTGATGGCCAAGGTTTTGTTGTCCGAAAATTGCAAGACGAGACGGCGTGCCACAGGATGGAAACTGATCTGTACCGATTTCTGGGCTTTCTCTAAGGCTTTGGCAAATTGAGCCTCGAGGAAGGCCTCAATGGTGTCCACCAAATGTCGTCCACTAAAATAATACCTTCAGGAATTCACATGGTATAGCTGGTCAAGGGAGAATTTTTATCTGGTACCTTTTTAGATTTGAAAAAGCCAGGACCATGGACGTCCAAGTGTTGTTGCATTTGATCGTTCAGGATATCCACGATGAAAGTGTTTTGACCTGCGTCGATGTTTTGGACTTGCGTAGGATGAATGATTTCTACCAAAGTCACTTCCCAATGAGCTTCGTGATCCAATTGGATGGACTGAGGTCATTTGGCTGTGAAACAACATAAGGTGTTGTTGGGAAACACAACCATGGAACTGTCACTGGGTAAAGTTAAATACAATTGGTCATTCATAGTAGTTCTAAAGTTTTGCTCTCCGAGGAGTCACTCGAGTTCAGAGGAGAATGATGTTCAAACGGTTCCAAAAGAGGACAGTTGCGGTGACTGGAAGAAGGTGGACTGGCGTTGGTTGTACCGTTGTGCTGGCTGTTGTGGTTGTTGTGACTGTCCGTCGTCGTAAATTACAAAGAGGGAGTGGGTAGAAGATAACCGATGCAACTGCTGAGTAAAATGGTCCACAATTGTTTGTCCCCTTGTTGCAAACTCAAATTGGCAATGGCTGCTCCGATGACACAATACACTACAAAGATTTGGCAGAAAAAGACGATTTGATTTTTAGGCACACGTTCTCCGCACCACACCCAGAGCGGTTGTTTTTGTAATTCTTGAAGAGAGGAACTCTGCGAAGGAGTCGAGGTCGTGGCTGTGTTGAATGGCATGTTGGGTTACTTCTTCTTTTTATAGTCGACGACTTGGGAAGGGGCAATCCAAGATCCAAGTCGTCTTCCTTTTTGGTCACTCGTTGTAACTCAGGCAAGTAAAATGTTCCTTTGAGTACTTCACCGTGCATGTCTTCCAATTTATAGACGGGAGGATCACGTCCACGCACGGGTCCAGTGACACGAAACAATTCGGTAGTCCAGTTGGGTAAATGACCATTGTCAAAAGTGCGTTTGGTTTTTCCGATGCGAACCCAATCTCCCGTCTTCAGTCCCAGGGGCTTTCTTCTGGGGTCTTCTCTGGGGTGTACCAAACAATTTGTCAAACACCTTCACTTCGTTTTCAGGGCTGACCTCTTCGGGGGCACATCCGATGCTTCGATGGTACGATTGATTGTACGCTTTGACCAAACGTGGTAACACTTCGATGTACTTGAGAGTGTGTTGATGTGTAAAATATTTCCACATGCGTTCTTTCAAAGTTCTTTGAAAACGTTCCACGACACTAGCTTTGGATTCAGGATTTTCGGTGGTAAAAAAATGTATGTGTCTTTGTTTCAATTCTTTTTGAAAAGCTCGGTTTAGAAATTCGGTGCCTTTTTCGGTTTGCCATCGCAAAGGTTGACGACCACTTTGTTTCAAGACCAGTTTTAAGACACGTACCAATTCGGTACTGCTTTTAGAAGTCAAAGGCACGACCCAAGCGAATTTGGAAAACACGTCGACGACACAAAACAAATATTTGTGACCACGATTGTTAGCTGCCAAATGAGAGACGTCGGCTAAATCGGCTTGCCATTGATGATCGATGCCCTCCACTTTGGTTGGACTTCTAGAAAATTTTCGTCGAATGGGTTTGTGTAACGTGTACGTCGACTGTTCTTGTAACCATCGTCGTACTTCTGACAAACGTACACTTTTCAATTTACTTTTAGCAGCCCGATACAATTTTTGAACTCCTCCGTAACCAGCAGCATAGCCAGGATTGTAGTATAGACTGGCTAAAAGTTTCTCCATGGTTTGACTACTCAATAAGTCACCCACTGTTCGATGCTACTACTTTGGGTGTCGTGATTTTTGGACGAAGTGGCTTGACGCGTTCAACGAGCCACAGGAGTGGGTAGTGAAGAAGAAGGGGTGATGATGGTAGGTTTCTTCTTATTGTCTTTTTTTCACTTCAGTCTTGCTTTCTTTCTTTTCTTCTTCTGCTGAAGAAGGAGTGGACATCCTCTTATGAACCCAATCTTTCATTTTTTCTCAATGAGGGGTAGGTGAGGGTGTCAACAAGGCCGCGGCAATTTTACTAGAGATACCAGCAGACGGAGTTTGAAACGCTTCTCGAGGCTCGTCTTCTTCTGTCGTCCCCGTGGCTCGTCTTCTTCTGTCGTCCCCGTGGCTCGTCTTCTTCTGTCGTCCCCGTGGCGGTGTCTGTTTTAGTGGCGGGTTTAGGTTGGCTTTTCATCAGGGCCTTGAAATCTCTCAGAGTGAGTGGAGCTGTTTCGTCTACAGCTTTCTGGTGAAAGAGTTGCAGACGTTGTAAGAGTTGGCCGTACCGTTGCGAATTTTCTGTTTCTGACAAATCGCTTCGATCCATCAGCGCTTGTAATTCTTGTTGTAACTGTGACATCTCTTGGAGATTGGGATTGGGAGGTAAATGAGGTATCCGTTGTTCGTTCCAACGATGGAATTCCATCCATCGTTTTGTAAGGAACTAAAGTCAGTTTTCGTCCTTCCATTTCATCCAAAGGTACAAGTGTGTGGTCTTTCCAGAGAAGGGTGTCCTTTTAATCTTCTTTTTTTATCGCATGACTCCTCCTAAAAGCGGTCCAGCAATCGTTCCTAACAAAGGACCCGCTATTTTTAACAATGGACCTATCAGCATGGGTAGAAATCCTCCTCGTTGCACCAACATTTTTTTCTTTTGGTGAAGAGGTATTTTCTTTTTGACCATTTGGTGAAGAACGTTCCGATGTTTGCCTAATTTTTGTTTCTGTATCTTGGACAAAGGTACCGTTCCTTTCAAGTCGTTCAAACAACATTCGCACACGGTATCGATGATTTCTTTAGGGGCTGTTTGAATGAGTTGTTTTCGCATGGGAGGATTGGAATTGGTCAGGACAGACAAGACGTCCCAATGTTTAGCCAGACGAGGTAGAAGTCCTTTTTTGGTTTCGCTTTTCTTCTTTTGGTGGTGGTGTGCACGTTGGGAGGTCATCTTGGAGGTCAGGAGTAAGTCTCTGGCATGTGACACTTCTATTTTATACTGGAACACGTCTCCACTGATTGTCTGCACGGCGTACCATCTTCATGACAGGCATCACTCGACGTTGAGGTGTTTTCAACGGACTAAATCGTCTCAATTCTTCTTTGGATAAATCCACTAAACTTTGTAACATGCCGGTTCTCTCTTGGACTTTGGTTTTAGGGGACGGTACTTTTTAGCGGCCGCTGCCGTGGCCAGATCAGCCAAAGTCGAGGGTCCCGAAGTGGTGACTTTCGAAATGGGTTCCCATTTTTGCATCAAATTAGGAAACACTTGTCTTAAGTCCGGTTTGGCAGGCATCATGACGAAGGGAGGTGAAGACGAAGAAGTGGACGGAAGAGAAGAAGACCTCATCACTGCTGCTGCCTGTCGTGGTTTGTGGGTGTACGTTTGCGTCCTCGCAGAAGAACCTCTCTTGCGGGTCGCAGAGGTGGTGGGTGTTTTCTTGGCAGGGCTTTTCTTTTTCTTGGCGGCTTTCTTCTTCTTAGGACTTTTCTTCTTGGTGCTTTTCTCTTTGGTTGTTGGTGTTTTGGCTTGGGCATTAGGATCCCATTTCAAAAGTGAACGAATCATGACCCCTCCTAAAAAACCGCTACCTCCAGGGGTCAAAATAATTTGTTTTTTAGTCCGTGGATCGATTCTAGTATCGGCTAGTTGTCACAACGCCCCTTTATGTTTTTGAAGAAAACGTTGAGTTTGATGAGGGATGTGAATGATGCCTTGCAGTAATTGACGTGCCGTCAAACTAAACCATCGCAACACTTCTTTGAGACTAGCTTCTAACAAACGGGCACAGACTTGTGCATTTTTTTCGCGACTGATGCCATACAAGGCACGAATCAATTTGGCCGAAGGATGAGCTTGAAAGGAAGTCATCTCAAAGAATGTGAGAAAGAAAATGACGTGGTGGATGTATTTATAGTTTTTTTTTACTTTCAGAGAGTGGCCGAAGGAGACGTGTAAATGACGGGACCTCCTTCTTGACACCAATGGTGAAACAATTGGGGTACGAAATCTCAAATAGTCGGGAGTGGTAGGTTTTAAGTCGATGAGTAAATACACATGAGGTGTTTGAGTGGCATCATCGTACGCATAATTCAGCCAAGGAGTGCCTAACTGTTTGGCTAACACTTGCACTTGAGATTTGTCTCTGGGGCATTTAGACAAGACCACGTAATGAGCGTTTAGACTGATGGTCCGATGGGATTTACTTTGTTGAAATAAATTTTGAGTAATGTAAATGATGCTGGCATTCCGATGATGGCCTTTTCGTGTAAACCAAAGTTTAATTTCTTCTTCGTCTTCTCCTAACATGTCGTCGAAGATGACCAGATGTGTTTGACTCACGTCAGACACGATCCCATCGTCTTCGCGAGGGATGCCTTCCACAAACGAAATGGCTTCTCCTTGACTTTCACGAAGTAACGTGTAAGACGATTGCCACTCTGTAACACCACACGATGAGTTGAGGAGGACGATCGAACAGATGAGATTTGTGTTCGATCAAACGTTTGACAAATTCGGTTTTGCCTGAACCGCTCGGTCCCGCAATCAACATGTTAAAAAGATAGCGCAGATACAAAGCTTCCCAACTGAGACGATCTAACTTTTCGTCGATCACTTTGACCACAGAAGAAGAGGCAGAGGAGGAAGAAGATGTAGCCATGACTGAGGTAGGAAGAATTTTGACAAGAAGACAAAAGATACAAGACATTTTATACGTTTCATACACGTTTATTGTTTTGTAAAACAACCAACAAACATATTTTACAAGTCATGAAGGACAAAAACGCATACCGCAAAAATGGTCAGGTACAATATTAAGTCTACCACTAAAAGAATCAAAGTTCTGTATCAACAAGTCAATGTACAACAAGAACAAAACACTGTCCTACGAATGGAATGTACAGGCACTGGTGGTATTCTGGTCTCTGTTCTGGTGGAAGAAGAATGAAATGTCTCTGACGGAAAGGGGTGTGTTCTTGAGGTGTTTCCATTTGTACGATGGTGTGGTCTTTCTCTGTGTCAGGTTCTTCCATGACTGTTTCTAAGGTCATTTTTGACTTGGATTCCCATTTCACTTCTTTGGGTCTTGGAAACTTAGTGACGTGCCAGGTCTTTGGCAAACTGTGCCACTTCTTGTAGCCAAACATCGAAACCAATACTTTCCAGTCACGTACATCTTTCCAATCGTAAAGTTGTTGGTGTAACCAACTTGCAATGCACACTTCTTGAAACGTATGAAGAGTAGATAAAGTTTGACAAATGTCTTCTTCACACGAAGGTACACAACTCGTGTTCATCACCAGTCTCAACACTTTAAGCACAATTTGTCTTTCTTGTGCCGATAAAGCATGAATGGTCATGTCTTTTGGATGGTTCATCAAAATAATTCAGCACCAACACTCGTCCTCCAAAATACTCCACAACGAATGTCCTGGAAAACGAAATCCAAGAAATGCAGTCACTAACACACACACGGCATTGCGTCCAAAATTCAATGGAAACAGTTCTTGTATCAAATGTCTATAATCCTCTAATGTCTGAACACGATCGTTGACTTCCTTCCACGGAATACGTTTCACGAGTGTAGACCACGGTTCTGGCATGGTGGGTTTTTATATCCAGGTTCCCAAGGTGGGTATCTTTTGTGATAGACTACTCCCGGGTACCTACTATGATAGGTTCTTCCCAGAATCACTCTTCTTACAGTTTGGAAGTAAGCAGAGCTTACAAATCGAGAAATGACTTTGATTTTGCGTTTCACTTGTATCTTGACCAACTCTCTGTAAATACGTTCTCGCAGCTCCAAAGGCAAACCACGAATTTTTTCTTCTAAAATTTTTTCCGACATAGGTTACTGCTTGGGACCGACCAAAGGCAGGTACTGGCAGCGCGGAGACCATCTGGCATGCTCCAATTAAGCTGAGTCTTTATACTCCCATTCGTGAAGCGTCACGCAGCAACTGAAACACTGAACTTTGTCGCCTTCTCCCAAGTAGATAAATACAGATCTAGCTAAAGCTTTGGGAGTAAGTCCTTCCAGATATTTAGGCCACCTCTCTTGGAACGTCTCGTCGCAAGGCACCGCATCGCACTCCAAGTCGTGATGGCACTTGGAGTCCACAGCAGTAGGTTCTTCGCTCGGTGGGTGGGTGGTCATAGTATTCATCATCTTCTTCTTTTTTCTTCTTGCTCGGTCAATGTTGGAAGTCCTAATGAATGGTTAGGCTTGGAAGTTGACATTTTTATACCTGTCAACTGTACCATCCGAAAAGTACTGTAATGTAATCGGTGGAAAGGCTAAAGAAAGGTAACCATATCTTGGGGACCATCTGACATGTTGCAGGATAGCTGAATCTTTACAGCTCATACGAATGGTTGCACCACAACTGAAACACTGCACTTCGCTTCCCTGTCCAAAGTAGACAAATTCTGCTCTGGCTAAAGAGTTGGAAGTGGGTAATCCATTCTTCCTATGTTTAGGCCATTTTTTGAACGTGTTCAATCGACTGGCACAATCACAATAGTCAGGCAAGACCACGGAAATTTTGTATTCTTTCAACTTGAGGTCTGCAGTGGGTTCATCACACGGTGTTGAAGTCATCGTCAATCTTGGTGTCTTTCTGTTCAAGTGGTCCCTTTTCTTTATACTGCAGATCGGCGTGTCCGTAAGGCAAAGTGGTGTGGTCTGGAAGTCTCACTCGTTTCTGGTACACAATTTGGTAAACTTTTCCTACAGGACGACTGACGATTTGGTGATAAGGTAACCGTACGATCTTGTGAGGTTTTAACGTTTGCACTCGAAAGTCTTCCATTTGTCTAGACAGCAAAGCATTTTTCAAAACCTCAAAATTGATCACTCGGCTGGTTCGATAGTTCAGGGTCAATCCTTTGACTTTACATTGGGTGTGAAATTGTCCTTGTCGGTAATTTTTAGGACCGCCGCTGGCAAAACTCAGAATGGTGTCTTAAGGGTGCTCGTCCGTCCAGGCTCCTAAACGATCTCCTTGGATGGTAGGGTGTGGGCAACCGGGTCGATGGATGTAGATACAACTGTCGGTGTCAAAGTACAGGACACGATCTCCCAAGACTTCTAAAGCTTCGTCGTACAATTGCAAGCGAGCATGGGCTGTCACGTAAGCTTAAAAATGACCACGTTGCTAAAGTCTTCGGGGCGAACAAACTTGCATTCTTCTTCGAACTTGACTAAGATCAAATCTTCACGGACGATTTCTACGTGTTTGACTAGTTTACTTTTGTCGTCCACCAGTTGAAAGTAGCGACTGGGATCGGTCAAGTATTCCGTCTTGGGTAAGATCGTACGTTGTGCCATTTTTCCCCACAAACAATTCAGCATGACTTTGGCAAACGAGCTTCTTCCTTCGTTCTTTTCAACGTCTTCCAAAGTGATCCCTTCGATGTCACGGTACTCTTCTTTGAATCGGACTTGGTCTTCGGGAGTCTGACACCACGAGGGATAGCCGCTGGCTTCTTGTTTGAGTTTTAAAAATTGGTTGACGTACCCCGAGAAAATTCCTGGATGGGAAGCGTCGTCCTTTTGGTATTGTGCTGTGGTTGGAAAGTGCCAGATCTCGTACACTTTCAACAAGCGGTATCCCCGATCAAGAGCCCGAAACAATTCGGCGCTGACCCACGTTCCTGTCAAAGCGAGTTCTTCCTCCGTGTGGTGACAGGGGTGATCTTGGTTGCATGTTTCGGCACACGTACGGCATAAAGGAAACATCAGTTTTCCTTGGCAATGATGAGGTAAGATAGGATGGTACAAGTGGGTCGCGGGTAAGACTTGGCATTTGATCAATCCTTCGTACTGACGAATGTGTTCCACGTCGATGTGTTCTGTCAAGATTTCAGGGTGTCCGGTCTGAAATCGAGCATATTTGCACACCCAAGGATACAACGAACACACGTCGATGTACTTGATTTCTTCTCCTCTTGATTCGTCTGCGTCGTACATCAAGCGTGTGGCATTGGTTCGTCCTCCAAACAAACTGTGGCGCGGACCCAAAGGTTCGATGTCGGTCACGTCGTAACTTTCGGCAATGCTCCTAAATTCAGGATCGGTTTTCAAACGTCGATCGTATTCGTGTTCCCACATTTCGACCACTTGGTATCCTTGACTTTCTAACATTAGTCGTCGTTGGTAAGTGTGTTCGTACAACTCTTCCATGCTGGCTCCCGTGAAAGGACTTTTCAGGTCTCGTTGAGGAAAACAGGTAGGGCATCTGTGAAACAAGCAACCCTGAAATTCGTACACCGTATGCGGGTTTTCTAAATCCCAACCATCCACGGAATAAGATCCAATCTTCTTTTCTCCTCCTCCGTTTCTGGCATGTTGTATCCATTTGTCTTCTTTTTGGCACAAGTAATGGAGCCAACGCAAAGCTTTGGCCGAGTATTGACGACTGGTAAAGAGAGACGTGTTGGAGTCGATGATGGCTAGTTCGTTCTCGGGCATGAAGTTTTTGGTGTACACTAAGGCACAGGCTTTGGGTAGGGTGGACGCTTCCTTCAGAGGATCGATGTCTCCGTGATCTAGAAATAACTGTCGAAACTTTCCATAGCAACGGCGCAAAATGTCCACATCGGATCGGCAGTACTTCAGCATTTCTTCTTGGAAGTCAAACGGTTCGGACTGATGAGCGTGGTACCAAGCGTGAAAGGTTTCTCGGTGTTAGGGTGCATTCCGTCGGTGTCGTAATAGTGAAGGTCAGGCAAATGCGGTAGCACGGCGTGTTGATTGGCTTCCGTATTGAAGAAGTGGGGAAAATATCCTTTGGCCATTTCTGTCATACCAAATGTTTTTGGCATGCGACTCAAAGGTATGGCTAAATAACTATTGGAATCTTTGAATTGGACTTGTCCCACTTGCATGTAGATGAGTTTGGCTCCGTTCATGGTGACTTTAGGACGTTCGGTACCTTGTTGCGAAAAATATTTTAACAAAAACTGTCCATCGTATCCCGAGAAATTGTGAGCCATGACGGTCGCATAGCGATGACAGTCTCCGTAACGTTGAATGTCCTCTTCGCTCCAAGTGTCGTCGGTAGGGTCTAAAATCCATTCAGCAAACTCGGACAGAGTGTTAGGACCACGAAAGATTTTTTCACGTCCTCCTGGAATCCTACTACAATGAGGACAGTGGACGTGGATAGGTTCTTGGATGCACTTCTCACAAGCCCGATGAGCGACGCAGAAATTGGGAATGTGAATGCCCGTTTCTTGCATGCATTCAAAATCAAAAAAGATTAAATCCACTTGGTTCTTGTTCTGATCGTATTGTCGTACTTTTGCACGAAACATTGATGATCAAAGTCCACCATCTGCTTGAGAATGCGACATCTTTTCTTGCCGGCACAAACGTGTGCCTTGGGGTTGTTGGTTCGAATCAGTTGCCCACACGTCGAGCACAATTTCAGTAAGTCGCAAGCACATTTTTGCTGGTGACCTTGTGTCCTGCAATGTTGTTCGTAACAAGAGGGACTGACAAAAGTTCGTCGACACGTTTCACAATGGACGTGTTGTTCAGGAAGGCATGACTTGGTCGCTAAACAACCCCGACATCTCTCTCCGCAATGAATGTGTTGCTCCCGACTGTTAACTCCTTTGTCGCATTTCTCGCAGTAGTAAGAGTATCCTAGAAATCCTGTGATACTGGTGATGGCATCGAAATGTTCTCGATGGTGATAGAGGTGAATGTATTTTACTTCGGGAAATCGGGTCCTAGAAACAGCATATCTCCGCGCACTTCTTGAGGGTGTACTTTCAAGGTGTAGCCAGGAGCCAAGACGTTTTGAAGTTGTTTCATTTGAGAAATGCCACACACGGTGTCTTTGGGGATGCCTGCTTGTTGTAACAGGAGTTCTGCTTCGTTTCGTTGTTTGGCTCTGTGCGACTTTCGAATGCTCTTCCAGGCTCTTTTCCATTCTTCGGTCTCGTTCTTGTTGGCATACGTTCGCCCAACCACGATGGCCCGAGCCAAGCACATCTGGTCTTGAGAATTGTCGATTTGAACGACACTGCGTTTGGTACTGCGATGATCGTCCAACAGTAACGCTTTTCTGCTTCGTCCGCTCCCTCGAGGAGGGGCGACGTGAGTCATGTGAAGTGTAGCCTTTCCATCGGTGATAGTAAACTTGTCGTTGGATTGTTGCACGTGTTCGATTTTGGACATGACTTTGGCTGGTGTTAATTCTGCCGGGGTGCTGAACTCGATCCAGACAGGCGTCTTCAAACTGTCGTGATGGATGGACAGTCTCAATCGATCGTCCTCTTTGGCTCCGCATTGTTGTTTCAAGTTCTGTAACACAGAGCCCCACAAATCGGTAATGAACCCTGCAGCTTTCTCGGGAGGCACTTCAGACTTGAAGTCTTTAAAGTGGACGGTGTGAGTGTAGGCCGTGGTTCTAAATTTTCTAGAGGTTATTTTTTGCGTCTCTCGAATCCGATAGTAATTTTCGGGAGCCACGGTAGGACTTTCTTGGTCAGGGGTTCTGGTGGTGGTTTTTTGGGTTGGGTAGAAGGTGGTGTGGTTTCAGGCTCACTCATCTCCTCTTCGAAATAGCTAGCATGAACTTGAGCTAGCACTTCAGCGAGTGGTATTTCAGGCGGGACGGAAAGTTTTCGTCGTCATGGCCTCTTCGTTTCTTCTTCTGTTTTCTCGTGGATTTTGCGTGATCTTTTCATCTTGAAGTCTGATTTGAATCTGATTTAGTTTCACACAGGGAGCCTATATATAGAGAGCCATTCTTGCCCTCAGAATCAGTATTCGTGATTCTACTTTCAAACTATGATGATGGAAGAGCAGTCAGAAAAGCTTACCCTTCTGGTCAGAGATTTAGCACAACAGACGGCTGTGGCTATCAGAAATTTGGAGAGAGTCCTTGGAAAGTATACCAGTAAGCCTAAGAACTACTCCTCCTCTTCTCGAGATAAAAGTCAAGATACTTGCTATATCTGCCAAGAGAAAGGACATTGGGCTCCAGAATGTCCACAACGTCAAGGAAAAGAAAAGAGAGACAAAACGAAAGATACCTGTTATCATTGTCAAGAAAAAGGACATTTGTCTTCGGAGTGTCCTCAGAAACAAGAAAACCTACCAGAGAGGGAGGAAGCAGAGGGATCTTCAGCCCCAGAAGAAGAACCTATCCCCGACGTCAAGAAAAGCAAGAAAGCTAGACGACTGGAAGACAGTGAGGAAGAAGAAGAACCCTTGATCCCTGTGAAGAAATTCAAGAAGAACAAGAGAGACAGACAGTGAACGATGAACTTTTTTGAGTGTGGTGTTATGTTCAAGGTGAATTATTTTGTAAATAAAAAAGAGAATAGACCAGAATGGCAAAAAAAGTAAGTGTCTTTGTATTTTTTGTCTTTAGAGTATGGACGCACGCACGCACGCACTCACTCTTACACAAAAAACCAAGGAATGGGATTTTAAAGTTTTACTTGATATTTTGGCAAAATGAAATGATCATCTTTTCTAGAGATCTGGGTGGCCCTGAAAAGGACCGTTGGGGTGTTTGTTTGTTAAAAAAACTTATGGGCTGGACATGATCAGCTTCAACTGTCGCAATCCTTTTCCACGACCCACTCCTATTCCTTCTCCTCCTGCTGCTGCTGCTTTGGTGGTAGTAGTAGTAGTAGTGAATGGTGATGGTGGTGGTGGTGGTGGTGGTAGCATCTTAGTAGTAGTCGTGATGGGTTTAGCATGTTTGGCCCGTGATGGTCTCTTTCTCTTAGGTTGAGTTAAAGAATACTGATACAGGTTTCTCAGATGCTTTAACTCCTCTAAAAGGTCTTGTAGTAGACTCACCGTTTGGTTTTCCTCACTCTCTTCTTTCGGTTCTTCACTCTTCTCCTCTTCTAACTTTCTTATTTCTTCTTCTTGCTTTCTTCTTCTTTCCTCTTCTTGTTGAAGAAACGCTTCTTCGGCTTCTCTCTGTCGCTGTACACATTTTTCCAATTCTTCTTGTTGCCTCTTTTTAAAAGGTCCATGACAGGCAAAGAGGCTGGTGGTATTGCAGTCGTGGTTGTTTCAGGTACAAATTCTTGAGAAGACAAAAAATCCACGAAATCTAAATTAAAATCTTCCGGTTGGAAGTTCACTACGGCATTGGTCGTTGCAGGCTCACTCCAATACATACTAGTCTTTGCGGTCTCCATTAGGCTGTCCAAAGTAAAATTCCTACGAACGCTGTGATGCCTTTATACTCCAGATGACGTCACACCCCCGCTCTCTTCCCATTGGAAGAAAAACCTACCTACTTGTAACGCGCGCTTGGATTGGTAGTTCATTTCAATCCATTTCGATCCGCTCTTAGGGTATATATACCACCGCTTGTCTCATAAAGCTTCACAGGTTTTTTTCTCCAAGACCACTCCAAAGAAAAAGATGTGGACTAACGTCGAGTCATCTACCATGATCTCGGGAATGCTGTTCGACCCAGACTATCCCATGTATGTTAAAGCCTCATGGGCTATTACCAAGATGACAGAGACCACTCTCTGGAAGAGAAGGATTTATGTCGAACGACAAGGATGTTTGAAGCGGGTGCTCATCTACGGCCCGGAAATCCGACGCAGTCTCAGAAAAGAAGACCCTCCAGGAGATGTCTTCTCTGTTAAACCAAAAAATAAAAAACCAACGGCCCTTTTCAGGGCCAAACATTTTTCAAGAAAAGATTAATTTTCATGATTGCCTTTTCCACTGTGTGTCCCATTGTCCCCCAAGTACCCCCCATTGTCCCCAAGTGCCTCCTCCATGTTAAATTCCCCTTGTCCCTGTAGAGGCCCCATGTTCCATTCCCATTGTCCCCCAAGTGCCTCCATGTTAAATTCCCCTTGTCCCTATACATTTTTTGCCCTGTTTAACATAGGATGCCCCCTAGTCCCCCAACACCCCCATATAACTACTTTTGTGTTAGGCTGGTTCCTGTTTCAACTTACGTCATCCCGCATATTGGTGTCAAACAAGGGTTGTAAATTTTGCGATGTTATGCCTGAATAAAGATAAAATAAACTGCCATGGATAAAACAAATTCCTTAGTATAATACCACACGTGTGCAAATAGGTAATGTTGAGTAATGCTCAATGTTGGAACAGTAATAGTTTTTCACTTCAATCATTTTATGTGAAATGAAACCTAAGATCATCATCATCATCATCTGCTGTTTTCTGCTAGGAATGACTTATTATCACCGAGACACAAATGTTTATGCAATACATGTCCCAAACTATTTGATATATTTTGCTTTATATATAAATGTTGAAAATGTTGTAGCTTATTCCTTTTTTCTAGTTCTAAATTATAAACATTATACGTTATTCTGTATCAACTGTCTGAAATCATATTGCCCAGCAATGTTCCATCAAAACTGTTACAAATACATGCAAATGTTATCACCTTCTTACCCAGCTGATTCATTGTTAAGGATAAACGATAAAGTTAAAGCCACAACTTTATTTTAAAGACTAATGACAGCAGTATTTTTGCGCGTCTTAATTTATATGCATGGATTGCAAACGTTCAAACGATTACAACAGTCACGGTTTTAGTTACAAACAATCAACCAGATTATAGAATTTTTGGAGACTGTCAAATAGAGAGTTTAAACAAACTACATCGCATATAACATGCGCCAATGAAAGGCAACTAAATTAAGGAAATCTCCGTGATTCTATGTTTGAAACATTAAATTCAGTTAAAAGTGATAAAAGAATCTGGTACCTTTGAAAATATGTCTGATAATATATTCTAAGTGCAATATTTGTACAGCATATCTTTTTCGTCTCAAATTGAGAGAGTGTGTGTGCATGTGTGTTTTTGTGTTTTTGTGTGTCTGTGTGTGTGTGTGTGTGTGTGTGTGTGTGTGTGTGTGTGTGTGTGTGTGTGTGTGTAAGGGTAACATAATCGATAAAATCCACTCTTAAATTTATACTCCACTTTTTAGTATATCTCGAAATAAAATTTGATATTCCTATTAAACTCTCTCAGCGATATGTAACTGACAAGAATGTTTTGTTTGTGTTTTTTTTAAATACCAAACTCACACGCTAAATGTACCTTAGAGTTTAAACAGAAAAGCGTGAGAAGAAAGTACTGAAGGGGAGCTATATAAGAAGATTTAATTTCACTTAATGAGTAGCATCCCTTGGCATTGATGAGTAGCATCCCTTTTTAACGAAACAATTCATAGCAGAGGCTTGAAATATATCATAAAGCAATAACTGCTAAATGTTGTTGAACTTTTGGACCAGAATTCTGCATCTATGCTAGCAATGATGCTTAGTTTATGTGCAACACAACAGGAGAGGATGCCATTTCTTTACTTAGCATGAACCATGAAAGTTTCTAGAATCAATAAAGTGCAGAAAATGTGCCTTCAGAAGCATATAAAGTTATTTTATCATACACGATTTATTCTTCATTTTATTAATTCCTAGTGAATAATGAAATAAAATTAAGAATTATGCACATAGAGAGGACTTCTACTGGGAAATGATCCACGCTGTGAGTTGGTAAAATCTGAAAAGAACAAGTCTCTTGGCATATAGAAGTTGATCGTGACATTATTGAAAGAAATAAACTACTATTATGGTAAAACACGTGACACTTTGTCTATTCTGCTTGTGGAACTCTGAAAGGGTAACTAACTAATTTCGTAATGTTGTCGGAAGAAAAAAAAAGACACAAAGAAATCTTTATCTTTTCAAGTCTATCATATATCTATTAACGAAGTTAATGAATTGTACAAAATAATTTATTTGCCTGTGAAAGTAATCAAATAAACAAGGGATAAATTAAGAAAAATATTTCCTTAGGGGTAAAAATGAAATTTGGTCTCACTTAATATGTCATTATTAAGTGCATACTTTGTTTATTTTCTGCAATAATTTCTACGTAGATGATTGTGGAATAAAAAATGTCCCTTTAAAATTTCTTCTATAGCTGAGAATAAAAGAAAGATAATTCAAACTGATGAGTAATCTCGGAACCTGTATTTACTGAAGGTGAAAACGAAGGTAGCGTCATCGATCAAGGCATTCGTCCTCTCATAATATTATGCCGGGCTTATATTCTTATCCCGAAACAGGTCCCTTCATTTCACAGGAAAAGTAGCTGAGGGAATAATCTCTCTGTCTCTCTGTATATTGTTGATGTCATCTTCTAGGGCTTGAAGATGACAATATAAGAGGCAAATACAATTATTCTATTGTTCCAGTAAGTGATCCACAAAAGGAACGAAATTAATTATAATATCTTTTCTTTGGCTCATCAATGCCTAATTTCGGGATGGTTCACATCAGGGACTTTCGGTAGATCGTCACAGTGAGGTTCAATGTAGACTTAGGGTTAGGATTTTAAACAAATGCTTTATCAAGTTTTAATACAGGGCCATTTCAACGTGGGCTCTTGATAGTTGATTAATTTATTAAATAAACACACTTTTCTTATTGTGAATGTTCCTATTTCCTATCACGTCATCATTTTGCCACAAACAAATTACATACGTTTTTTTCAAGTTGAAAAAACTCTAAGGTCAGAAAACTATAACATGCTTTTCCAATACATTTTGGCAGGGTATTATAGGACCCAAGAAGCTAAAACGGTTTCAGAGAGAGAGAGAGAGAGAGAGAGAGAGAGAGAGAGAGAGAGAGAGAGAGAGAGAGAGAGAGAGAGAGAGAGAGAAAGGAAGAGGTTAGGAGGTTAGCAATTCCTTTCCTCGGACAAGAAATTTTTTATTTTTTTTCATCTTTCATTATAACCAGAGGTACCATCTTCAATTCATTGAAACACGGATGTCGTTGCAGTATTAAATGAATTGAAAACCTATATTTGATAGACAAGAGGGTCAAACTTTGTGATACATTGTGACATCTCTTCATTTTGTTATGTATAGTTGCATGTCCCTACAGTTTTTCATTGTGCCTTTTTTATTTCCTTGAAAGGGAATGCAAAAGTTTTTAAAATATTTTGTTTGTTTATTCTGTTTTCCGTCTTTTCAGGCGAAGAAAGATACGATACAAATTGCAAACACCATCATCATTTATGCTAGAGTAAGAATTATGTAAAGGAAAAATTCATTCCTCTTCATGTCTATCTTCTAAGAAAGGGTGTATACTAGAAATGTTATAGTTTTCTTACCGGTATAAGTACAGTTGTAAAGTTTGAAAATGACTATTCTCAACCTACCCCTTCAACGTACCCCGTCACTAAATATTACAGGTGCAGAATACTATAAACCTAATTATATTCGTCAACATACGGTGTTATTAAATCACATCATGAAGTGTTTCGAGTGTTTGCCGAAGACTGCTTAGAAGAAAAGTGTGGGCCTTCTTGTGATACAAATATTGTGCTGACACATCCCCTGGATAAAATAACTCAGCACATGTGGTTGTAAGGCTTTTGAGTTTCACTTACCATATATACTCTCGTATAATGCAATACCAACTGCAAACTACATAGACCCAGATCTGGCGTCACATAATGCTCCTGCAGATCTGGGTCTATGCAGTTTGTAAGGACTAATCAGTCGAACAAATAACACACCCTGATTAGTCAGCGCATTATGCGACGGCAGATCAGGGTCTATGTTGTTTGCATTTGGAACCGAATTATACGCAAGTTCATACGGTACATGCATACAAAATTGAAGTATATGCTATGGAAACCGTCTCTTCTGGCAGGATACTGTTTTAGACATTATGTACTTCACATGATAAATTCTCGAGTTCCTATTTAATTTAGTGCAGTTCGCATTACCCCTTCACTCCCGGATACTATCTAGGTATCATTACACATGTTCCAGCGGGCACTGCCACGCGCCTACGTCATATGACGTCACGTAACGTAATGCGAAATACTAAATCTATTATTGCCTTCTCCGTTGTGAACTGTTCTACTACAGTGTTGTCTGGTGAGAAATAAGAGAGCAGTTCCCAAGAGAGAAGGCAGTAATAAAATAATATACAACTGTAAAGAAGGCATATGTAAAAAGAGCTACGCTGACGTATAATCATTTTCGTAGTTTTCTTTCTTGACAATATTACACTCAGAATGTGTAGTTAAATTGAAATTATTATTAACCACATTTACATATTTGATCATAAAAAAATTCAATTTTATTTTACCGAGGAAAGAGACTGCGAAGCATTACCCATACACATAGTTGAGGTAAATCTATGATGTTTGCAAGTGAATACTTATCGATACAGTGCCTGCACTTTGGCTCTTGTAAGCTAATACAATTTAAACTCTGAAAAAAAAAACACCCAACAATTTACTCCTTTGCTCAGATATTTGATTTAATATGATTAGTATGCACTACATTGCAAGTCTTACAGAAAACAGACAATACAAATGTTTCAGCCATGTACACAATCTATACAGGTAACATTTGAGAAACATCTTGTGCTTATTTAATTACACAACATTAAGCGAAATATAATATAATAGTTAGTATAATTTAGGTTAATTATGGAACATTAAGGGAAATATAATACGTCTTATTTATAATAACAATAGTGAATATCATACAAGCTAATTATGCAACATCAACAAAATGTAAAACGTTTTATTTGCCGTGAATCTAGCAATCAGGTTCTCGGCATTATATCTGTAATTTCTTGCGTTTGATCTTAAATTTATATTCAACATATATTAATCGAAATATCAATGTACGAGTAAAGTGAAATTTGTATTTCATATAGTGTTTGACTATTCTGTATTTATAGCCAGACTTGAGTTTAAACCTCTCCCTTATGATTTTACTAATGATTTGTAAAATTTGTATTCGATCTTTACAAGGCGACTCTTCCAGTTGTCTACAGGAAGCAATATTTGGCGGGAAAATGGTATTCCTATATGGATTGCAACTTATATAACGCTTATAATAAAACAATAAAGTGGCATAAAATGCAATCGAAATTACCAAACACGTACAACACTTTAGAGCTGGTAGCATAATGTCTATCATTTGAATCATTTCCCTTCTGAAATGCAGTATCCGAGAAAAGCATGAACAACATGGATACAGTACAAAAACATGCAACATTGGATACACGGACAACATAGATAGTCATGAAATTCCTGGTTGCAGTGGTTGTGTTCATTCGCAGCCAGGTCTTTAACTTCTTCTCTATCAATTCTTTGGTTCATAGTCTGGTGGGATGCGTCGTCCTGGACAGGAATTAGCAAAAGAGCCTCTTCGGTCAAACCCACATGGAAATCTACAAGTAGCACACGTTGTGCATGGTCGAGGCAGTATTTCTCAAGTTTTACACTTATCATGGATTTGAGACAATATTTCTCAAGTGTGACAATTATCATGGATTTGAGTCAGTATTTCTCAAGTGTGACAATTATAATGGATTTAAGACAGTATTTCTAAAGTGTGACAATTATCATGGATTTGTCAAAGTCTATGGTTAAAATGTATGTTTTAACCAGACTGTTTTGTCCAGCCTAGTTTATTTATGTTAGCTTGGAATGCAGAAGAGCCATGTCAAGGTTTAATTCATGTGTATTAAATCTTCCTGAAACTGCATCTGTAATTTCCTTTAACTTTTACATAATAAATGAGTTAGTGTCTTAATCTCTTTCATTATGCGTATTTTTTGCTATTTACATAATCACTTCCGTTTGATCGTATTAAAAATATATTGTTGTACACGTCGAATGGGTTGGTGCCTACGAGAGAGGAAATTTTACTAAAAACATATACGTTAGTCAATGTTAGCTGGCTGTAGAGCTTACTTATATTTTTTTTTTTGTTGCGATTTTTGATTTATTGCCTTAAATTTTGTTATTTAAGTAATTGACTTTTTTAAGAGACTGCACGAAACACAGCCATAAAGTAGCAATGTTTGCAAAAAATTTAGCACAAATTATTTTGAAAGCATAGGTAGATGTTTAACGTCTTAATGGACAACACAAGTGCCGTTTGTTCCAAAAAAGAGGTAAATGTCTAAAATTTAAACCGAATTTGCCTCGATCAATATGTTCCCAAGAAACTTATCTCATAGCCTGGCCAATTTCAAATCTAAATGTTTTAGCGTATTTATCTGGTTCTCCTCGGTATCAACATGTTGACACAAGGAACCTGAATAAAATACAGGTTTTAGTGTCCTCTGTAGAAAAAAATAAATATATTAGGTTTGTTTTCTCAAAATGACCGAATAACTTGACCAAAATACCTTTCATGTAACCCTGTAAGGTATCAAACAATAATTTGAGAAAATATAATTTACATCTGAAACGGATTAAAGTCGTGGATATAGAACTAATACAATATATTTTAACAATTAACCAACACTTCAATATGTTATCTTGCACATCAGAAATGTTAAAACACAATGTGTGATAAATGACTGTAATGTGTCACAGTTACCTTCATATCATCTCAGATCTAGTCAATGACTCTGACCTGACTTACGTCAACATGGACAACCAAATTTCAACAAACATGGCGACAAGATCCTCGTGACTGTGGAAGGGACAGAATCCACCTCTCACCTTCAGGAGTAAAACTATTTGTAGATGCTGAAGTATCTGCAACATTTAGAAGTAACAAAATCCACAGGTGCAGACTTCATGGGATCAAGATTAATATGGACAGAAAGTATAACATTCAGATGTAATCTTCGCATAAAAGCAATAAAATGTTGTGACAAATGGAAGGAGGCTAAAGTGAAATCTCTTCATTAATCTGGTCCTCGCAATGAAATAAACAATTTGTGACTCATTTTATTCCCTCATCTCAAATCAAAGTTCTCGAAAAAGGTTCCCATGACTCCCTAATGATTTTTCATGATAAACATAATATATTGTATGACAGTGAAGCTTTCGCATAAGTCATTCATGTGAAACTGTTCTTGCTAGTATGATCGAAAATGGCTCAAAGTTTGAGATAATCTAGCGTGTGTTGTGTTGATTGATTTTATGTTGATCATGATATTTAACTTGAAAAAACTTAAACTTTACAATATCACTTCTCATGAAAAAGATGTGACTTATAGAGTACGTCAAGGAACTCTTTCAGGGCCACTAATATTTCTTATGTTTATAAATGACCTACATTTGCATACAGGAAATATTGAAACTGAATTAAAGATAATATTCTCCACATAAATTTTAATGATTTACAACTGAAACATGTGACGAAATATAAACTTTTAGGAATTCAAGTTGATATTATTATTATTATTATTATTATTATTATTATTATTATTATTATTATTGTTATTATTAGGTCGAACTTTTAACGTTTTATGTATGTATCGGTGCCCACAAGAAACGAGATTTGTTTAACAAGACTTTAGTGGACGAAGGACACTCGTATCGTTCCAGATTTATGTACCAAATACTTTTATTTAATTAGTTTTGTAGCGACTTCAATAAACAGACAGCGGTTTGATTTAAATATTTAACTAGACACAAATACAGATTTCCCTTGCTAGTATTTTTTTTTATCGTGGAAAATAATACATTTACAAGTCACAGTATTACCTTTTTACATCACTACAACTATTATTCTCTTCGGCTTCAGAGAAATCTCTTTAAGACACTGAATTGTTCCGTCCAAATAGTAGAACTATTAATCTCTTCAGCTGCAGAGAAATCTCTTTTAGAGATCGACCTTTCCCCCAAATAGTACAACTTTTGCTCTCGTCAGCTTCAGAGAGAACTCTCTGTTAGAAATCTAGTTTTTCCCTCCAGATAGTATATTTATTGTTCTATTCAGCTTCAGACAAGTCTCTTTTAGGGATAGACATTTTCCCCAAATTTACCATTTTTTCTTCTCTTAAAATTTATATTAAAGCCTCCTTTGCATAGGGACAAAGGCACAGCTAATGATAACTTGCATAGGGACGAAGGCACAGCTAATGATAACTTGCATAGGGACGAAGGCACAGCTAATGATAACTTGCATAGGGACGAAGGCACAGTTAATGATAACTGTTTTGGTTTAGTTTGTTTGTTTTGACGGCACTATTAACATATTATTGGCTATAACATGCTGAAGAAATGGGAGCTAAGTGCCTTTCCCAAGCACACACTGATAACTGAAAGCGATCGACTAAATTATTCAGCCCGACTGCTTTGAGTCACGCTTCATCATTTTTGATACGAGTTATTATTCAATGTACCCAGTATATCTTATCGTAAAATCCGTTTCTCTTCGCACATGCTGGGTCTGCTGTGATACATTTGACTTATAATTTAGAATAACTCACATTGTCAGTAACAGCTATGACTTCTTACATTATCATAATAGGATGGCAACATATGTGGACAAAAGGAATAAATAATGTTTGGATACTTTTCAAATAAAATGAACAAGTACCGTATATACTTGAGTATAACTCGATACCAACTGCAAACTGCATATACCCAGATCTGCCGTCGCATAATGGGCCGACAGATCTGGGTCTATGCAGTTTGTAAGGACTAATCAGTAGAACAAACAACATATATCCTGATCTGCCGGCGCATGATGTGACAGCAGATCGGGTCTATGTTGTTTGCATTTGGACTTATCTTATACGCGAGTATGACGGTAAGAGTAAAACAGTCTATATTAGTCCTATATTACTGGCGAAGATTATCGATAATCGTATACTGACAAAGATTCAAAGAACAACACCAACAGCAACCTTGAAATTTCTCCGCAGTCAACAGGAAATGACACGTTAACGGTTAGTATGAGCCTGTTGACATACCTGCCCACAGTTTTGTTTTTATTAAAAGGTATAATTTTCTCATCCAGAGTAGTCAATGTTTACATGGTTGAGAGAGAGAGAGAGAGAGAGAGAGAGAGAGAGAGAGAGAGAGAGAGAGAGAGAGAGAGAGAGAGAGAAAGAGAGCTTATGTCTAAAATATAAATTTTGGATTAAACTATATATTGGAACAGTTCAAAGCCTATCGTCTTAACTTATATATACTTATCGCACTTGTTTCTCCACTTCTATTTAAGATATATATATATATATATATATATATATATATATATATATATATATATATATATATATACTCTTTCTGCGATAGCAGCATGCTTAAGGTTTGTTCTGTCTGTCTGTTTTGCTTTCTATTCAACTTCTATATGCCTGCAGTATGATTAATAACTTATATTTATTTATTCATTTTAAACATTGGACATTTCAAAAAATATGCTTGATTCAAACACAACCCGATATGTTTGCCATCACATTAGGTTAAAACGAATAACAATTACCGCTTTAGTCATCGACAAGACAAAGCATCACTCATTTTATGCAAGTCACTGAGTAAGTTGTTGCCTTGATTTATATATGCGCATTGTACCACTTTCTGTGTGTTACCGAAATGTTTAATGTGCATGTTCATCTATACCAAGTAATGTAATTCAGTGGAACACAGTGCAAAACAATGCAAGCGTGACGGAATCCATTTCCTCCACTGTAGGAAAGGAAACTTGATTCTGTGTAAGATTTGCTTCATTTATCTCGTGGACTGAATCTCACTAGTTGATAGATTGAGATTTGGAATTATGAGCAACACAGTTGTTTCTAATGGATGACAATGATTTGTAAATCACCAGCTTTGTAACTGAGGTAATTATAATCATTAAAAGAAAGATATGTTTATTCAAGTTACTATTGCATAAATGCATTTGAATCAGCTATATTTGAAATCCAATAATTTGCATATGCTCAAAATAACAGGCTATTTCCATATAATCTACAAATTAAATAAGTACCAAAAATATACAAGCAAAGTTACTTTGTTTATATACCTATAATGAAGGTAATCTAAACGTTTTAGTTTAATCATATGATACATGATAAAGTAGATGTACATGACGTCATAGTAATTCACCACCCCCATTAAACGTCAAATCGTACAATCGCAAAACATTTGCAAGGAGAAATAGTATCATGAGAAGGCGGCAATCAAATACCGGAATGGCGTATTCCCTCCAATCACACGGTGCTATGAGTAGTAGTATGTGCATCCTGGGGCAGAAAAAGACACTCTGGGGCATAAGGGAATTTAAAATGTGAATGACACTATGCGGCATAAGGGAAATTAATATTAGGCTACCATTTTTAAAAACGTATGGGGCACAAGGGCATTTAACATCATACGTGGGACTGCATGGGGATTAACGGAATTTTAACGTTACGCCTATCGTCCATAGGTTTAACACGTGTATGTGTGTGGGGGTGGGGGGTGGGGAGGGGTAGAATGTAACAGAAGGGTATAAAAACAGAATTTAAATCCCTTATGAACAAAACTAACTTCTCTATCCCCTATAACTTCCCTATTATCCCATTATAAACGAAGTAAAATCCCTATCCCCATATACTTTTCCTGCCATCCCTTTTAAAAAAACTACTATATCTACTACTCTTATATTCCCTGTAACTCTACCAGCGAAGTGCGATGAGAGACAAAAAGGTAGGAATATACACAAACTATACTTACAAATACACAAATATACTATCCCACAAGAGGGTATGATGTAAAAGAAGGGGTAAAAATACAACTTAAATCCCTTATAAACAAAACTAACTTCCCGATCCACTATAACTTCCCTATTATCCCCTTCTACAATTGTTATACCATTCTCTTTAAACAAAACTACTATATCTACTATCCATATAACCTTACCAATGAAGTGCAAGGAGAGAGAAAGAGGGTAGATGGAGAGAACTTCAAACACACACTTAAGAACAGGCATTAGCTAACTTTTAGAATCCAAACTCAAGCATATCCATTGTTGTAAGTTTTGCATGAAGCCAATTAGAGTTTAAAATTTTGTTAATACTGCTTTTCGTTTATTTCCATCCTAGATTTTAATTCTTTCGCTAAACGTAGCTACCCCTTGTTGCTTGATAAACATATTGACAACAAGTTTTGTTGCAGTGTCAAGTGAGGCAAATTTGGTTTTTCAGTTTGTTATAAATGTACGTTTTTTTGTGTTTTTTTTTTTTTGTTTTTTTTTTCTACACTATATTTTAGTACTTTCCCTGACCTTATCCTATGCCAGTTCATTTCTTTACAAATGTAATTTATCGTACGATGAATGAAACATGACATATAATGAGAGGCAATAGAGTTAAACTTTTGTCTATATATTTTTTATCCTAAAAATAAAGACATGATGTGTTAAGCCTTAACTTTGCATCGTAAATTAAAATATAAGCATTTTATTGACATATAATTGTGCCAAATTAACAAAACGTTTTCTGTAGTTTCTGAAAGATTTGGTCCAACAACGCAATATTCGATACAAACGTCAGCATGCACATACATGCACTCCCGGGGCATGGTGACTCCAGAGTAGATTTTCTGAGGTTTAATTGACACTAGATTAGAAAATCCAGGGGGAGAAATTCTGTTGTTGGAACAAAAGTATACTAACGGTCCTTTTTTTTGGGGGGGGGGCTGTAGGAGCGTCCCTCTTGATGACACCCTTCTTGATGACGCTGCCATTATGATATTTTAAAAAAAAATTCGTGCAAACCATACGTTATGTTTTCTTTTGAGTTTGTGTGAAGCTTTTCTGCACAAATATGTAACAAGATTAAAAAAGGCACTGTCGTGTTGACTCAGTCTGTTTTAATCGTTATTTTGTTTATTTTCTGGACGTACTGTCCATTTCTTTTCTGCATCTCCACTACATCAGTCATGCGGACAAGATATATCGTACCTATGCTGAAAAGAAATGATGCCATATTGAGCTTTATTCAAGCTTTATTGATGATCATATTTGCTCCTTCTTGATTTTGCGATGTTAAGAACGAGACGAAGTTTTGTTAACATTTTGCTTGCAACGTTCCATGGCAGAGTCATATATATCACGCGGATTTTTTGCTTTAAATTTGAACAGTCCTTCACCACTCGGGGCATTTCTTCCAGCTTCCATGAAGAAAACTTTGCTACGCTCAATACCAAAGCGCCTGATAGTTATCAAAGGCCAGGAATACGTCACAATATCTGAAATGCCCAGAAGACATAAAGATGTGTCACTAAGTGCCATCTTGTAACTTCCGTGAAAATTGTGTCGTTTCGAAGCCTTTGTCTCACATACATCCACGTCATAGATAGTTTCTGAAATAAGCAATAAAACACCGAAAGAAATGAGTATCGAGACAAAAAGGAGTGATGGTTGTTGTATACTTGACATATGCACAATTTCTAGAATTTGTTTAAATGCAAGTTCCTTATTGACTTCTATATACATGACTCAGACATAGTCAAGTCCATTTTTTCGTGAGACATATTCTTTACAAATCTTACGTAGGTATCGTCTACTTTTCGTGGCTGTTTTTAATTAACCATATTCGTACTTAAAGACAATTTCAAATCTTGGTTGAAATTGTCTTACATAACCAAACTATGTTAAACATTATGATCGCAGGATAAATTACATGCATGTTATCATGTTGCATGTGATGTATTTCTTATTTCATTATTTTCAAATAAATTTTGTCTGAGGTTCCTTCCCAAAAGTGTTAACTACCCTAAAATCACTTTTTTATATTATTTTTCGTTTTATTAAGGCAAAATACAGAGAAAGTTCCATTGTCCAAAATACAGACTGCATTACCTCCCTTGACCTAATCTAGTTAAGTTGTTATCTGTGGCAGCTATCCCGGATGAGTCGACCATCCATTATCGTACACGTATGTTGATCGAACGATGAATTCAAATGAACAGAACGTTTTTTTCAGCAAACGGTGAATATGTGATCAAAAACAGAAAAAGCGCATATGTTTTCTTTTTTCATTTCCTATGGAAGAGGAGCACAACATATGGATCAAGCGATTCTTCTGTATTCAACGCCTTGTGTCATAAAGAGTTTTTTTTTGTACTTCTGAGTTTACATTTTCTTTCAAACAGACCACATTTTTTCAAATGCTTCTAAACGTTGAAGAAGGATTTTAATATATAATTTAGGCTACAACTGGAAAACTACAACGTGTGGTAAACATTTCCTCTAAGATGCTGTTGAGGAACGTGTGTGTGCGTTCGTGTGTGCGTGTGCGAAGGTGTACGAGAGAGAGAGAGGGTGTGAGCGATAAAGAGAGAGAATATTGGAAATATTGAAAAATAAGACTTTCCATTTCGTAGGGAACAAAAGTCAAAATTTAAAGCATGTCGTCATTTTAACTTTTGGATTTTCTATCACCAAAGGATAAATTAAAGTAGCAAATATCAAAGAAGAAATTTGAGAAATATTATTTGGAGACATAAGGGATGGTATTTAAACAGAAGTGGGAGTGCTCTCCCATTTATCAGCTTAGGTATAGGTTGTCGATAATTTTGACCAAACACATGTGATTGATGTACTTACTTTTCTCTGTGAGCTGCACGATATAAAAAAATCCCATCCTGAAAAAGGTGTGATTGCGCTACTGCATTGGAATGCGCACCGTTTTCGTAATTCTTCCGAGGAACTGTTCTCATTCAAGTTTGAATTTTTTGTCCTATGCATCAATGACCATGCTGCCTATAGGAGCAGTAAGGGGGGGGGTAAATAGGACATGGGGGGCACTTGGGGTACAAACGGAAATTTAGCATTGGGGGCACTTGGGGTACAAACGGGAATTTAGCATTGGGGGTACTTGGGGTACAAACGGGAATTTAACATGGCGGGGCCACTTGGGGTACAAACGGGAAATTAACATTGGGGCCTCTACGGGTACCAACGGGAAAAAAAATAAAAAAATAGAGAGAGAGAGAGAAGTATGGCAATCATTGGAAAATTAATCTTTTCTTGTGAAATGGCTGGCCCTGAAAAGGGCCATTGGTTTTTGTTGGTGAAGTTAACACAGACGACATCTCTTAGAGTGTCTTCTGCTTCTAAGACTTCTACGGACTTCTGGTCCGTAGAAGAGTACCCTCTTTAAACATCCTTGCCGTTCAATATAGATACGGCGTTTCCATATGGCGGTCTCTGTCATTTTTGTGATGGCCCATGAAGCTCTCACATACATGGGGAATGCTGGGTCAAACAACATCCCTGAGATGATCGTCGATGATTTGACACTAGTCCACATCTTGTTTTTTCTTTTTCTTCTGGAGTGGTCGTCTTGGAGAAAACCGGTGAAGCTTTATGAGACAAGCGGTCGTATATATACCCTACGAGCGGATCGAAATGGATTGAAATCAACTACCAATCCAAGTGCGCGTTACAAGCGGGTCGATTTTTCTTCCAATGGGAAGAGAGCGGGGGTGTGACGTCATTTTGGGTATAAAGGCATCGCAGCGTTCGTAGGGATTTTACTTTTTGGACAGCCTAAATGGAGACTACCAAGACCAGTATGTATTGGGGTGAGCCTACAATGACGACCAATGCCTCTTTGTTAAACTTCCAACCGGAAGAGTTTAATTAAGATTTTCTGTCTGAAGAATTTGAGACTGAAACAACAACAACAACTGCTATTCCACCAGCCTCTTTGCCTGTCATCGAGGATTTTAAAAAGAAACAGCAAGAAGAGTTGGAAAATTTTTTAAATCGACAAAGAGAAGCGGAAGAAGTGTTTCTTCAGCAAGAAGAAGAAAGGAGAAAGCGGGAAGAAGAACTAAGAAAGATAGAAGAGGAGAAGAGTGAAGCACAGAAAGAAGAGAGCGAGGAAGATAAAACGGTGAGTCTACTACTCCAAGACATTTTACGTGAGTTAAAGCATCTAAGAAAGCTTTATGAGTATTCTTCAACTCAGCCTAAGAGAAAAAGACCATCACGGGCTAAACATGCGAAACCCGTCACGACTACTAGTGAGATGCTACCACCACTACCACCATCACCATTCACTACTACAACTACTACCACCAAAGCAGCAGCAGCAGGAGGAATAGGACTGGGTCGTGGAAAAGGACTGGGACAATCGAAGCTCATCATGTCCAGTCCATAAGTTTGTTTAACAAACAAACAAACAAATACCCCAACGGTCCTTTTCAGGGTCAGCCAGATCTCTAGAAAAGAAATCAATTTTGCCAAATCAAGTAAAACTTTAAAAATCCCATTCCTTGGTTTTTGTGTTAGAGTGAGTGAGTGCGTGCGTGCGAGCATCCCTACTCTAAATAACAAAATAACACAAAAGACACTTACTTTTTTTCCATTCTGGTGTATTCTCATTTTTTTTTTTTACAATGAACATCACATAACACTCCAAAAAAAGTTCATTGTTCACTGTCTGTCTCTCTTGTTCTTCTTGAATTTCTTCACAGGAATCAAGGGTTCTTTTTCTTCTTCTTCATTCTCACTGTCTTCCAGTCGTCTAGCTTTCTTGCTTTTCTTGACGATAGGTTCTTCTTCTTCTTCTTCTGGGAGTGAAGATCCCTCTGCTTCCTCCCTCTCTGGTAGATTTTCTTGTTTCTGAGGACACTCCGAAGACCAATGTCCTTTTCCTTGACAATGATAACAGGTATCTTTCGTTTTGTCGCTCCTTTCTTTTTGACGTTGTGGACATTCTGGAGCCCAATGTCCTTTCTCTTGACAGATATAACAAGTATCTTGACTTTTATCTCGAGAGGTAGAGGAGTAGTCCTTTGTCTTATTGGTATACTTTCCAAGGACTCTCTGTAAAAGTTTGATAGCCACAGCCGTCTGTTGTGCTGAAATTTTGAGTAGAAGGGCAAGGTTTTCTGTCTTCTTCTCTTCCATCTTCACAGTTTGAATGTTCAATCACAAAGACTGATTCTGAGGGTAAGAAAGTCTCTATATATACTCTCCCTGTGTGAAAATCTCTCTATATATAGGTTCCCTGGGTGAAACTGAATCAGATTCAAATCAGATTTAAAGATGAAAAGATCACGCCCAATCTATCAGAAAACAGAAGAAGAAGAAACGAAGAGGGCACGACGACGAAGATTTTCCGTGCCGCCTGAAACACAGCTGGCTGAAGTGCTAGCTCAAGTCCATGCGAGCGATTTCGAAGAGGAGATGAGTGAACCTGAAACCCAAACTTCTAACCACCCAACAAAAACAAAAATCACCACCAACACCCCTGACCAAGACAGTCCTACTACCGTGACTCCCGAAAATTACTATCGGATTCCAGACGCCAAAAATAACCTCTAGAAAATTTAAAACCACGGCCTACACTCACACCGTCCACTTTAAAGACTTCAAGTCCGAAGTAACTCTCGAGAAAGTGGCGGGGTTCATTAGCGATTTATGGGGTTCTGTGTTACAGAACTTGAAACGACAATGCGGAGCAAAGAAGACGATCGCTTGAGACTGTCCATTCATCACGACAACTTGAAGAGTCCTGTTTGGATCGAGTTCAGCACCCCGGCAGAATTAACACCAGACAAAGTCATGTCCAAAATAGAACACGTGCAACAATCCAACGACAAGTTTACCATCACCGATGGAAAGGCCACACTTTACATGACTCACGTTGCTCCTCCTCGAGGGAGCGGACGAAGCAGGAAAGCGTTACTGGTGGACGATCTTCGAAGTACCAAACACAGTGTCGTCCAAATTGACAATTTACAAGACCAGATGTGTTTGGTTCGGGCTATCGCAGTGGGGCGAACGTATGCCAACAAGAAAGAGAGCAAAGAATGGAAAAAAGCCTGGAATAACATTCGACGATCTAACAGAGTCCAACAACGAAAAGAAGCAGAACTCCTGTTACGACAAGCAGGCATCCCCAAAGAGACCGTGTGTGGTATTTCTCAAATGCAACAACTTCAAGACGTCTTGGCTCCTCACTACACTTTGAAAGTACACCCTCAAGAGATATGCTGTTTCGAGGACCCGATTTTCCCGAGGGAAAATACATTCACCTCTATTACAAACAAGAACATTTCGATGCCATCACCAGTATCACAGGATTTCTAGGATACTCTTACTACTGCGAGAAATGCAACCAAGGGTTTAACAGTCGAGAGCGACACACTCATTGCGGAGCAAGATGTCGGGGCTGTTTAGCGGACAAACCATGCCTTCCTGAACAACACCACGTCCATTGTGAAACCTGTCGACGCACATTTGTGAGTCCCTCTTGTACCAACAACATCGCAAGACACAAGGACACCAACAAAAATGTGCTTGCGACTTATTGAAATTGTGCTCCACGTGTGGACAGCAGATTTGCACCAACGACCCCAAGAGACACGTTTGTGCATAAAGAAAAAATGTCCTATTTGTTACCAGATGGTGGATTATGATCATCAATGTTTTATTCAAAAGTACGACAAGACAGAGAAGAAAGAATTAAAGAAGAACAAGACCCAAGTGGATTTCATCTTTTTTGATTTTGAATGCATGCAAGAAACGGGCATTCACATTCCCAATTTTTGCGTGGCTCATCGGGCTTGTGAGAAGTGCATTCAAGAAACAATCCATTTTCACTGTCCTCATTGTAGTCGGATTCCAGGAGGACGTGAAAAAATCTTTCGCGGTGCCAACACTTTGTCCGAGTTTGCTGAATGGATTTTAGACCCTACCGACGACACTTGGAGCGAAGAGGACATTCAACGTTACGGAGACTGTCATCGCTATGCGACCGTCATAGCTCACAATTTCTCGGGATACGATGAACAGTTTTTGTTAAATTATTATTTGCGACAAGGTACCGAACGCCCTGAAGTCACCATGAACGGAAAAAAATCATCTACATGAAAGTGGGACAAGTCCAATTCAAAGATTCCATGAGTTATTTAGCCATGCCTTTGAGCCGCATGCCAAAAACATTTAGCATGACAGAAATGGCCAAAGGCTATTTTCCTCACTTCTTCAACACTGAAGCTAATCAACATGCCGTCCTACCTCATTTGCCTGACCTCCATGATTACGACCCCAACGGAATGCGACCCGAACAGCGAGAAACCTTTCACGCTTGGTACTGCGCTCACCAGTCCGATCCATTTGACTTTCAAGAGGAAATGCTCAAGTACTGTCGATCCGATGTGGACATTTTACGGCGTTGCTGTGGAAAGTTTCGAGAGTTATTTCTAGATCACGGAGATGTCGATCCTTTGAAAGATGCGTGCACCCTACACAAAGCCTGTTCCTTAGTCTACACCAAAAATTTCATGCCCGAGAACAAACTAGCCATCATCGACTCCAACACGTCTCTCTTTGCCAGTCGTCAATATTCGGCCAAAGCTTTGCGTTGGCTCCATTACTTGTGCCAAAAAGAAGACAAATGGATACAACATGTCAGAAACGGAGGAGGAGAAAAGAAAATTGGATCTTATTCCGTGGATGGTTGGGATTTAGAAAACCCGCACACGGTGTACAAATTTCAGGGTTGCTTGTTTCACGAATGCCCTACCTGTTTTCCTGACCGAGACCTGAAAAGTCCTTATTCAGACTCTACCATGGAACAGTTGTACGAACGCACTTACCAACGACGACTCCACTTAGAAAGTCAAGGATACCAAGTGATAGAAATGTGGGAGCACGAGTACGATCGACGTTTGAAAACCGATCCTGAATTTAAGAGCATCACCGAAAGTTACTACGTGGCGGACATCGAACCTTTGGATCCACGCCACAGTTTATTTGGAGGACGAACCAATGCCACTCGCTTGCTGTACGACGTAGACGAATCCAAAGGAGAAGAAATCAAATACATCGACGTGTGTTCTTTGTATCCTTGGGTGTGTAAATATGCTCGATTTCCAACCGGACACCCAGAAATCTTGACAGAACACATCGACGTGGAACACATTCGTCAATACGAAGGATTGATCAAATGTCAAGTCTTACCCCCGACAAACTTGTACCATCCCATCTTACCTCATCATTGTCAAGGAAAACTGATGTTTCCTTTATGTCGTACGTGTGCAGAAACGTGCAACCAAGATCACCCCTGTCACCACATGGAGGAAGAACGCGCTTTGACAGGAACGTGGGTCAGCTCCGAATTGTTTCGAGCTCTGGATCGAGGATACCGTTTGTTGAAAGTGTACGAAATCTGGCACTTTCCAACCACCGCACAATACCAAAAGGACGACGCCACTAATCATCCAGGCATTTTCTCGGGGTACGTCAACCAATTTTTAAAACTGAAACAAGAAGCCAGCTGCTATCCCTCGTGGTGTCAGACTCCCGAAGACCGAGTTCGATTCAAAGAAGAGTACCGTGACGTCGAAGGCATCACTTTTATAAGACGTGGAAAAAAACGAAGGAAAAAGATCGTTTGCCAAAGTCATGCTCAATTGTTTGTGGGGAAAAATGGCCCAACGACCCATCTTAACCAAGACGGAATACGTGACCGATCCTTATCGCTACTTTCAACTGGTGGACGACAAAAGTAAACTAGTCAAACACGTCGAAATCGTCCGTGATGATTTGATCTTAGTCAATTTCGAAGAAGAACCCAAGTTTGTAAAACCTGACAAGTTTAGCAACGTGGTCATTGCCGCTTACGTGACAGCTCATGCTCGTTTGAAATTGTACGACAAAAGCTTTAGAAGTCTTGGGAGATCGTGTCCTGTACTTTGACACCGACAGTTGTATCTACATCCATCGACCCGCTTGCCCACACCCTACCATCCAAGGAGATCGTTTAGGAGCCTGGACGGACGAGCACCTTCAAGACACCATTCTGAGTTTTGCCAGCGGTGGCCCTAAAAATTACGGCTACCAATACCGAGACCAAGAAGGCCAACTTCCCACCGAATGTAAAGTCAAGGGATTAACCCTGAACTATCGAACCAACCAAGTAGTCAATTTTGAGGTTTTGAAAAATGCTTTGCTGTCTGGACAAGTGGAAGACTTTCGAGTGCACACGTTAGAACCTCACAAGATCGTACGGTTACCTAATCACCAAATAGTCACTCGTCCTTTACAAAAAGTGTACCGAATCGTGTACCAGAAACGAGTCAGACTTCCAGACCACACCACTTTGCCTTACGGACACGCCGATCTGCTACAGTATAAAAAAGGGACCACTTTCAAGCCTAACCATTCATTCTGACTTTCAACGTGGACCGAGCAAGATGAATAAGAATACTCATGCCACCCACCCACCGAGTAAGAAATCTACGGTGAACTCCAAGTGCCATCACGACGACTTAGAGTGCGATGCAGTGCCATGCGAGGAGACGGATTCCGTACGTTTTGGCATCAGCGATTCACACGATGAGACGGATGCCGTACGCGTTGACATCAGCGATGCAGCACGACCTCACCGTCCCTCTAACGATGCAGGACGACCTTTATTCTCTATTAAACGTACACATGAATGTCATACCTACAGGAGTAAAGAATTGACGATACCTGTGGCTTTGCCTGGTTATTCCAAGTTTGAAAGTCGACTCCAGACGTTCCAAGACAAGTGGCCTAAATATTTAAAAGGAGCTACTCCTAAAGATTTAGCCAGAGCTGGATTTATCTACTTGGGAGAAGGAGATCAAGTTCAGTGTTTCAGTTGCGGTGTGAGACTTAAATTTTGGGAGCCTACCGACTCAGCTTACATCGAACATGCCAGATGGTCTCCGCACTGTCAGTACTTACCTTTAGTGGCCTTAGAAGAGTACGGGTACGATGAGCCGGATGCCAAGAAGAAGTAACAACATGTCGGATGATGATACTTTACAATGGTACATTCGTAGTTTACCTTGGGAGTTGCGAGTACAAATTTACCAAGAATGGGTTCAGATACAAGTGAAACGTAAAGAACAGTTACATCCTTTACGACATAAACAATTTAGCCAGTGGTATCTGAATGCTATAAGAATACTGATTAGTTGCAAGTTGTTCAAATGGTCAGACATTGATAGAGATGAAAATTGGTTTTGTAAGGAATTGGATGGCACCACCTACCATGTGAGAGTGATCCATAGAATTCGATGGAACGAAGTGGAGGAAACAACCAACTTACAGGAATTCCAAAAACGTTTACAAGAAGTGTCACCTCAAGACGAAACTCCTTTACGGCGTCTGAGGTGTAGTACGGTCCTCACTCAAAATCTTGGATATCTTTTACCCTCCGATTCCATTTGGCTAAAGTGTGATTATTTTGTCACCAAGAACCCTAGTTTAGAAGAGCGCATTAGTGACTTGCCTTCGAAGTTGCGAGAACGTATTTACGGAGAGTTGGTTCAGATCCAAGTGAAACTCAAACTCAAATTCATTCCTCGATTTGGGCACTACCGTGACTTCCACCGTATCAGAAGTCTGATTCTGAAGAGAAACTATCACAGCTATCGTGAAGAAAACAAAAGAGAGTTACTTCTTTCCAAGTCGGAAACTTTACCAGAACACATTCGTGGTTTGCCTTTGGAGCTGCGAGAACGGATTTACAAAGAGTTGGTCCAGATCCAAGTGAAACGCAAACTCAAAGTCATTCCTCGAGCTGTAAACTATGCTTACTTCCACAGTATGAGAAGACTGATTCTGGGGAGAAACTATCGTAGACACCTTGGAGTAGACTTTCACAAAAGATACCAACCTTGGGAACCTGGATATAAAAACCCACCACAAAAGATACCCACCTTGGGAACCTAGATATAAAAACTCATCATGCCAGATCTGTGGTCTACACTGGTGAAACGGATTCCGTGGAAGGAAGTCAACGATCGTGTTCAGACTTTAGAGGATTATAAAGACTTGATACAAGAACTGTTTCCATTGCATTTTGGACGCTATGCGGTGTGTGTGTTAGTGACTGCCTTTCTGGGATTTCGTTTTCCAGGACATTCGTTGTGGAGTATTTTTGAGGACCAGTGTTTGTCTTGGATTATATTGGAGGACCCGTGGTTGTTTTGGACTATTTTGATGAACCATCAAAAAAAAAAAAAAAAAAACATGACCATTCATGCTTTATCGGTACACGAAAGACAAATTATACTCAAAGTGTTGAGACTGGTGATGAAGACGAGTGGGGTACCTCCGTGTGAAGAAGACATTAGTGGCACTTTATCTACCCTTCACACGTTTCAAGAAGTGTGCATTGCTAGTGAGTTACACCAACAACTTTTCAATTGGAAAGATGTACGTGACTGGAGAAAAATTGGTTTCGATGCTTGGCTACAAGAAGTGGCCCAGTTTGCCAAAGATCTGGTGTGTCACTAAGTGTCCAAAAGAAGTGAAATGGGAACCTAAGTTTAAAAAAATGACTTTAGAAACAATCCTGGAAGAAGAACCTGACACACAGAAAGAAGACCACACCGTCGTCGTCGTACCAATGGAAACACCTGAGGAACACACCCCCTTTCCGTCAGAGACATTTCATTCTACCACCAAAACAGAGACGAGCAGAAGAATACTACCACCAGTGCCTGTGCCTTCCATTCGTAGGACACCAGAATGTTGTACATTGACTTGTTTGTACAGAACTTTAATTCTTTTAGTGGTAGCCATAATCTTGTACCTGACCATTTTTGCGGTATGCGTTTTTGTCCTTCATGACTTGTAAAAAAAATATGTTTTTGTTGTTTGTTTGTTTTTGAAAAAAAAAATAAACGTGTATGAAACGTATAAAATGTCTTGGGTCTTTTGTCTTCTTCTCAAAAATCTTCCTACCTCAGTCATGGCTACATCTTCTTCTGCCTCGTCTACCTCCTCTTCTACTTCCTCTGTGGTCAAAGTGATTGACGAAAAGTTAGATCGTCCCAGTTGGGAAGCTTTGTATCTGCGCCATCCATTTAACATGTTGATTGCGGGACCCAGTGGTTCAGGTAAAACCGAATTTGTCAAACGTTTGATCGAACACAAATCTCATCTGTTCGATCGTCCTCCTCAACTCATCGTGTGGTGTTACAAAGAGTGGCAACAGTCTTCCACCTTACTTCGTGAAAGTCAAGGAGAAGCCATTTCGTTTGTAGAAGGCATCCCTCGCGAAGACGATGGGATCGTGTCTGACGTGAGCCAAACACATCTGGTCATCTTCGACGACATGTTAAGAGAAGACGAAGAAGAAATTAAACTTTGGTTTACACGAAAAGGACACCATTGAAATGCCAGCATCATTTACATTACTCAAAATTTATTTCAGCAAAGTAAAGCCCATCGGACCATCAGTCTTAATGCTCATTACGTGGTCTTGTTTAAAAGCCCCAGAGACAAATCTCAAGTGCAAGTGTTAGCCAAACAGTTAGGCACTCCTTGGCTAAATTATGCGTACGACGATGCCACTCAAACCCCTCATGCGTATTTACTCATTGACTTAAAACCTACCACTCCCGACTATTTGAGATTTCGTACCCAATTGTTTCACCATTGGTGTCAAGAAGGAGGTCCCGTCATTTACACGTCCCCTTCAGCCACTCTCTGAAAGGAAAAAAAACTATAAAAACATCCACTGCGTCATTTCTGTCTCACAGTCTTTTCGAGATGACTTCCTTTCAAGCTCATCCTTCGGCCAAATTGATTCGTGCCTTGTATGGCATCAGTCGCGAAAAAAATGCACAAGTCCGTGCTCATTTGTTAGAAGCTAGTCTCAGAGAAGTGTTACGATGGTTTAGTTTGACGGCACGTCAATTACTGCAAGGCATCATTCACATACCTCATCAAACTCAACGTTTTTTTCAAAAACATAAAGGGGCGTTGTCACAACTAACCAATCCTAGAATCGATCCACGGACTAAAAAACAAATCATTTTAACCCCTGGAGGGAGCGATTCTTTAGGAGGAGTCATGATTCGTTCACTTTTGAAATGGGATCCTAATACTCAAGCCAAAAAACCAAAATCACCGAAAACAAAAGAAAAGAAGCCCTAAGAAGAAAGCCACAAAAAAGAAAAGCCCTAAAAAGAAGAAAACCTCCCAGAAAAAAAAGAAAAGTTCTACCAAGAAGAAAAAAACACCTGCCACCACTGCAAGTCGTCAGAGAGGTACCGCTGCTGCCAGGACGCAAACGTACACCCGCAAGACACCACCACCACCACGACAACCAGCAGTCACAAGGTCTCCTTCTCCTCTTGGGTCCACATCGTCGTCCCCCTTCATGATGATGCCTGTCAAACCGGACTTAAGACAAGTGTTTCCTAATTTGATGCAAAAATGGAAACCTATTTCGAAAGTCACCACTTCGGGACCCTCCACTTCGGCTGATCTGGCCATGGCAACGGCCGCTAACAAAGTAACGTCCCCTAAAACCAAAGTCCAAGAGAGAACCGGCGTGTTACAAAGTTTAGTGGATTTATCCAAAGACGAATTGAGACGATTTAGTCCGTTGAAAACACCTCAACGTCAAGTGAGGCCCGTCATGAAGATGGTACGCCGTGCAGACAATCAGTGGAGACGTGTTCCAGTATAAAATAGAAGGGTGACCTGCCAGAGACTTCAGACTTACTCCTGACCTCTAAAAGATGGCTCCCCAACGTGCACACCACCAAAAAAAGAAGAAAACCAAAAAAGGACTTCCACCTGGCTAAACATTGGGACGTCTTGTCTGTCCTGACCAAATCCAATCCTCCCATGCGAAAACAACTCATTCAAACAGCCCCTAAAGAAATCATCGATACCGTGTGTGAATGTTGTTTGAATGTCTTGAAAGGAACGGTACCTTTGTCCAAGATACAGAAACAAAAATTAGGCAAACATCGGAACGTTCTTCGCCAAATGGTCAAAAAGAAAATATCTCTTCAACAAAAGAAAAAAATGTTGGTGCAACGAGGAGGATTTCTACCCATGCTGATAGGACCGTTGTTAAAAATAGCGGGTCCTTTGTTAGGAACGATTGCTGGACCCCTTTTAGAAGGAGTCATGCTATAAAAAAGAGAAGATGAAAAGGACACCCTTCTCTGGAAAGACGACACATTTTTGTACCTTTGGATGAAATGGAAGGACGAAAACTGACTTTAGTGCCTTAAACACGATGGATGGAATTCCATCGTTGGAACGAACAACGGATACCTCATATACCTCCCAATCCAAATCTCAACGAGATGTCACAGTTACAACAAGAATTACAAGCGCTGATGGAACGAAGCGATTTGTCAGAAACAGAAAAATCCCAACGGTACGGTCAACTCTTACAACGTCTACAACTCTTTCACCAAAAAGCTGTAGACGAAACAGCTCCACCAACTCTAAGAGATTTCAAATCTCTGATGAAAAGCGAACCTAAAGTCACTGCCACCACTAAAACAGACACCGCCACGGGGATGACAGTGAAAGAAGAAAAAGAAGAAGAAGAGTTACAAATTCCACCTCCTAAAAAAATACGAAAGTTAGCCACACCGGGTTGGATGAAAAAGATGATGTCTACCCCTTTGCCATCAGAAGAGAAAAAGAAAGAAGCGAAGACAGAAGTCAAAACAGAACCGATGACCCCTGTTCAGTCATCCTCCTTTACAGCAGGGGCTCGTCGGACACGTAAAGCATTGCAATCCAAAATGATACCCCACGAAGAAAGGAGCATTGGTACTTGGTTGACTTATTGAGGAGTCCAAACATGGAGAAACTGTTAACCACCATTTACTACAATCCTGGCCATGCTGCTGGTTACAGAGGAGTTCAAAAATTGTATCGAGCTGCTAAAAGTAAATTGAAAAGTGTACGTTTGCCAGAAGTACGACGATGGTTACAAGAACAATCAACGTACACGTTACACAAACCCATTCGACGCAAATTTTCTAGAAGTCCAACCCAAGTGGAAGGCATCGATCATCAATGGCAAGCCGATTTAGCCGACGTATCGCATTTGGCAGCTTACAATCGTGGTCACAAATATTTGTTTTGTGTCATCGACGTGTTTTCCAAATTTGCTTGGGTCGTGCCTTTGACTTCTAAAAGCAGTACCGAATTGGTACGTGCCTTAAAACTGGTCTTTAAACAAAGTGGCCGTCACCCATTACGATGGCAAACCGACAAAGACACCGAATTTCTAAACCAAGCTTTTCAAAAAGAATTGAAACAAAGACAGATTCATTTTTTTACCACCGAAAATCCTGAAACCAAAGCCAGTATCGTGGAACGTTTTCAAAGAACTTTGAAAGAACGCATGTGGAAATATTTTGCACATCAACACACTCTCAAGTACATCGACGTGTTACCCCGTTTGGTCAAAGCGTACAATCAAACGTACCATCGTAGCATCGGATGTGCCCCCGAAGAGGTCAGCCCTGAAAACGAAGTGACCGTGTTTGACAAATTGTTTGGTACACCCCAGAAGAGACACCACCAGAAGAAAGCCCCGATCCTGAAGACGGGAGATTGGGTTCGCATCGGAAAAACCAAACGCACTTTTGACAAAGGTTATTTACCCAACTGGACCACCGAATTGTTTCGTGTCACTACACCCGTGCGTGGACGTGATCCTCCCTTCTATAAATTGGAAGACATGAACGGTGAAGTGCTCAAAGGAACATTTTACTTGCCTGAGTTACAACGAGTGACCAAAAAAGAAGACGCCTTGTACGACATCGAAAGCATTCTCGAACAAAGAACACGCAAAGTGGGTAAACGTCGAGTAGAAGAAGTCAAAGTACGTTGGAAAGGATATCCTCCTAGTTTTGGTTCTTGGATTGCTGCTTCTCAAGTCGTCGACTATAAAAAGAAAAAGAAGTAACCAACAACATGCCATTCAACACAACCACGACCTAGATTAGTTCGCAGAGTTCCTCTCTTCAAGAATTACAAAAACAACCGCTCTGGGTGTGGTGCGGAGAACGTGTGCCTAAAAATCAAATCGTCTTTTTCTGCCAAATTTTTGTGGTGTATTGTGTCATCGGAGCAGCCATTGCCAATTTGAGTTTGCAACAAGGGGACAAACAATTGTGGATCATTTTACTCAGCAGTTGCATCGGTTATCTTCTACCCAGTCACAACAGTCACAACAACAACAGCAGTCACCACAACGGTACAACCAACGCCAGTCCACCTTCTTCCAGTCACCATAACACCAGTCCTCTTTTGGAACCGTTTGAACATCATTCTCCTGTGCACTCGAGTGACTCCTCGGAGAGCAAAACTTTGGACCTACTATGAATGACCAATTTTATTTAACTTTACCCAGTGACAATTCCATGGGTGTGTTTCCCAACAACAAATTATGTTGTTTCATGGCCAAATTACCTCAGTCCATCCAATTGGATCACGACGCACATTGGGAAGTGGCTTTGGTAGAAATCATTCATCCTACACAAATCATGAATGTGTCTGGAGATCAAACCATTTTTGACGTAACAATCGATAACAAGCTTGTGCAAGATCACTTGAACGACCATGATCCTGACATTGGGCAAAATTTAGGTACATCATCTATCAATCCTCCCTACTCGACCTATCGCATGAGGATTCCTGAAGTGTATTATTTTAGTGGTCAACATTTGGTGGACATGATTGCGGCCGTCTTCGAAGCCCAATTTGGCAAAGCCTTGAACAAAAGCAAAAAATGGGTAGAGATCAAATACCATCCTGTGGCACGCCGTTTGGTCTTGCAATTTTTGAAAGGGTATGGGGGGGGGGAGCCATTCGACGACATAGAAGACAAAAACTTACCCGTGCACGACAGAAAATTTATAAACATCAAATTTTCTTCTGGGTTGTTTGATATTTTGGGTGGAAATAAAAACTATACTAAAGATAGAACAGTCCACACCAACGTTGATTTCGGACATGCTTTTAAAACCCCTATCGAATTGAACGTGGGACTGAATTTAATGTTTGTGTACTCTGATGTGGTAGAATACAACGTGGTGCGAAAGACATCTGCTCCGTTACTGAGAGTCATTCCTTTCAAAGTGGATACTAATGCTAGTGCGTACGAAGAAGGTGGAAACACGTTTCACGTTCACAGTGAATTTGTACATCCTCATTATCTTCCAGTCAGTAAATCGTATTTTGACAGTGTCAACATTAGTATAAAAGGAGATTTAGGACAAAGTGTGCCATTCATTGACAAAGGAAATGTCACGGTGAAACTTCATTTTCGAAAAAGGTTCTCCAACGCATTGTAACATCCAAAACAAAAAATGTATCCGGTGTACCGAGGAGTGGCTCGACAACGAGGACATGGTTTAGGAGATATGTTAAAATCGGCTTTTCGGACGGTAGCCCCTATTTTGAAACCGATGGTGACTCGAGGATTCCATGCCTTAAAAGATGCCGCTTTGAGGCAAGGAAAAGAATTTTTGCAAAACGTCCTCATCGACAAACAAAATCCTAAAGAAGCCTTTATGAGAGCAGGCAAAAATGTGTTGATGCAAAATGGCAAAGATCTTTTAGGTCTCCGAGAGAGTCCTATAAATTCGCTTCACGCTTCTGGCCCTGGCATTACTTCTTCCACCACTTCACAGCAAGGACCAGGCAGAAAGAGATGACGTCGACACCTCTTCAAAGCTCATAAAAAAAACACACGGTGGTGTTCCAAAAAAGAATAAGAAAAGAAGAACCGTCAGAGAATTAGACGTGTTTGATTATTAACGGTTGAAAAATGATGCACCGAGATTCGTGCTAATGTACCAAGTCAGAACTGGATATGTTTACCATGCCTCCTGCCATGATGACGATGCAAGAATCCCAATGGGTAGAATTTCATCCTGTATCGTCTTTGACGGAATCAGCTCCTATCGAATTTGAAATCAAAGGACAAACCGAAGATTACATCGATCTGAATAACAGTTACTTGTACCTGAAACTCAAAGTGGTCCAAACGGCGGCAATCCTGGGGCCAATGCCCTAGTGGCACCCGTCAATAATTTCATGCATTCCTTGTTCAGCGGAGTAGATTTGTACTTGAATAACAAACTGGTCAGCAGCAGTATGGATACTTACCCTTACCGGGCTTACTTGGAAAATCTCTTGACGTACGGAAAAGAAGCCAAGAACACTCATCTGGATGCTTGCGTGGTCTGGAAACCTGACACCTCGTGAACGTTCGAAGACACATTTCGCTGACAGAACCGTCGAAGGCTAATTTAGTTGCTGGTGTTGATGATCCGGATAAAAGTAAAATAATCCCAGCAAACCTGCACAATGTGAGATTTAACGAGCGTCGCAAGAAAATCTTTCCACCAGGGCAGTTTTTAGAACTGATGGATCGTTTGCATTTGGACATCTGGTTGCAAGAGAAGTATTTGTTGAACGGAGTAGATGTACGTCTGAGACTGAATAGCAGTAGTGCCACCTTCCATTTGATGGCCGATGCCAACAAGTACAAAACCCACATCCAAGAAGCCAGACTTTACGTGCGCCGTGTAGAAGTCTTACCTAAAGTAGCTAACGACATCAGTCAAACGTTGAGCAGAACAACTGCCAAGTATCCGATTCGACGAGTGGAAGTGAAAACTTTTACCATTCCCAGTGGAGCCCAATCCATAGTCGAAGATCACGTCTTCCAAGGACAGCTTCCCAAACGTTTGCTGATTGGCATCGTCAGAAATTCAGCCTTCAACGGAGTCCACAATCAGAATCCGTTCGAGTTTCAACATTTTACCGTCAAAAAGATAGAAGTCAGTCGAGATGGCAAGACCTTGTGTACCAGACCTTTCGAACCTAACTTTGGTGACGGCCAGAAATATTACTTGCGATCTTACTTGAGCCTGTATGAAGCCACGGACAGTTAGGCACCAACAGCAGCCACGGCATTTCGTACGAGGATTATGCAGGAGGATATGCCTTGTGGGGATTTGATTTCACTCCTGACATGACCAAGGCAGCGACGAAGGACATTTCCACCCTATAAAATCAGGCCCACTTCGTGTGGAACTTCAGTTTGCAAGACCTGGAGGCCTCGATCACACGGTGAACGTCATCTTGTATGCAGAATTTGATAATACTCTAGAGATCAACGGTTTGAGAGAAGTGATTCTAGACTATTAAAAGAAGAAAAAGAAAAAAAGATGCAACACGAAGAAGAACCTATGGAGATAGATAATGTTGAGGGATTTTGTGAAGTAAAACAGCAGTCACCAACTATCACGGATGATGACGGGTTGATTCATCCAGAACTTCCAAAAGAAGAAGAAGAGAAAAATAGTGTTCCAAAGTTTGTTGGATTTATTTCTCGATGGCCTGAACAAGAAAAACATTTACTCTCCTGTTATGCTAAGGAATTGACGGAAAGAATTAACAGCCTGACACGAGAACATTGTCATGGATGTCAAATCGATCATCCCAGTCAGAAACAACACGACCAATGTCTGATGATGACAGGCGAAGAAAAATTGGACGAATATTTGGAAGAGGCTTGGTCTCAGATCTCGGAAGAAAAGGTGTTGAGACAATGGTACAAAGACTTGCAGGATTCTTCTTCACCTCCACTCACTCCGCTGGAGATCAAACGCATCGAAGCTCTCATTCAACAGAGTACAGAAACTATCCGCCGTGAGTATTCGTGGAATTACTTGACAGATCCATTCAAGCATAAAGTCAAGTGTGAATTGATGACTTATTATTTCCTGTGAAAAAATGGATACCAGGGAACTTCATTACCTGTTGACTCGCAGTTCCTACACTTCTTCTTGGAATCCTGTGGTGTGTGCTAAAGATGAACTACCTCATCGCAAACCTAAAGACGTTCATGCCTATGTCATCAATACCGACGACAGTCATCGACCAGGAACCCATTTAGTAGCCGTGTACTTTCCCAACGATCACAGTGGTGGTGTGGAATATTTTGATTCTTATGGATTACCTCCTTTGGAAGACGACGTCATCGCCTTTATGAGAAGAAATGCCATCTCTAATGCCCGATTACAAGGATCGGATTCTATGGTGTGTGGACAATATTGTGTACATTTTCTTCATCAACGCAGTCTCGGATATTCCTTAGAAAATTTAGTGACTTGTTTTGATAGGGAATATGCTCGAAACGATGCTAAAGTAGAACGATGGTTTTGTGAACGTTATGGTTATCTCTTGTCTTTAGCTCAGAAACGTAGTGTGCATCAGAATGATGTAGAACAGTGGAAGTTTAGTTTACCTTCCCAACGTTGTCAACCCTGTAAATACGTTCCTGTTTAATATCTTGTTGATTGTTTATCTTTTTATGTTTTAAAGAAGTTTCTTCTTGTTCATTAAAAAAAATGTTGATTTTTGGAAAAAAAATGGTGTTGTGTGGTTTTTTATTGAATTTGAAAAAATGAAAAATGAATATGCTCTATCTCTCTTCTTTCTATCGATCTGAGCTCACCCACTCTGTTCATTTCTCACTATCGATCTGAACTTCATGTTTTCCATCGCGTCCGCGCTTCAAGCATATAAAGCGGTGCGTTGGCCAGTGTAGTCACTTTCGTTGACTCGTCAAGATCTCAACACTTCAAGAAGATGGCAGCAGCCAAGATAAGCAAACTGAACGAAGCCATGGTGAACATGCAGAGGGTGAAGCATCATTTAATGGAGACCAACCCTGAGAGAAAGACGATGATCTTCCTACAAATGGCTCATGATCTGGTGGAAGAAGTCCTGAGGGAAGAAATCATCAGGGACAGAACGGAATGGGAGGCGAGACAAAGACTGCAGCAGCAACAGCAACAAAGACAACAACAACAACAACAGCAGCAGCTCCAACTCTTGCAGTCGATGAAAGTACCCGACGGAGAAGTCAGCTGTAAGATAGACTGCGATGAGTTTGCCTTCTCTTTCACCAGAAAGAGAGCTTGTCCAACATCAGCCACGAGACCCGTGGCCAAACGTGGCCGCCCTGCTGCAGCTACCACTACTGCTGCCGCAACTGCTACTAGAAGTTAAACATAACTTCTTAACCCAAACGGCCCTTTTCAGGGCCACCCATTAATCAAGAAAAGATTAATTTTCATATCATTGCCATATATATGTGTTTTGTATCTTGGTGTGATTGTATGTTTTAACCACTCCAAACAAAAAATCCCTTTCCCCCAAAAAATAATGTTTGTATAGAGTGTGTGTGTTGGATAAAAAAAAAAAAAAAAAAAAAAATTAAAAATGGATGGTGTGGTGTGTGTTTGATAAAAATAAAATAAAAAATAAAAAAAATGGATGGTGTGGTGTGTGTTTTGATAAAAAAAAATAAAAAAAGGGTGGTGTGGTGTGTGTTTGATTAAAAAAAAACAAACATACTTTCTTTTAGGTCCGCGCACTGGGTCTGTGTTTTTTTGGGGGGTGTTGGAGTGCAGAATCCGCGAAGCCTAGAATGACGTCATAGGGATGACGTCAGACGCGGGGAAGTGTGAGTAATTTTTTTGTTTGGAAAGGGATGTTTTCCTTCACGTCCGCGCTTCTAGTATATTAAAACAACACCTTCCATAGTTGAGCTACCCCACTTATTCATCAAGATGAATAAACAAGAAACAGTGAGACAAATCCGAGTTCATTTAGAGGTGGCCTGGCACCTTCTACACGACCTGGAGAAGAAGGAAGAGGAGGAGAAGGAAAAGAAAGTGGCCATCAGACCCCACCCGATAATGGAGGAGGAAAAAGAAAATTGGAATCCTGAAGCGGACCATCCTCCGTTTATCCTTAATAACAGCTCCAAGCGCTGCATGAGTGCAGCCACATGGAGGGGAAGCTGTCCCGCTTGTCGAGCCAAGCCAGGAAGGTGCCCGCACCTCTAGGTGCACTCAAAAAAAAACCAAACGGCCCTTTTCAGGGCCACCCATTAATCAAGAAAAGATTATTTTTCATATCATTGCCATATATATGTGTTTGTATGTTTGTATAGAGTGTGTTTGTTTTTTACCCACCAAACAAAAATCCCTATCCCCCAAAAAATAATGTTTGTATAGATAGTGTGGTGTGTGTTGGATAAAAAAAAAATCAAAATGAATGGTGTGGTGTGTATTTGATTTTTTAAAAAAATATAAAAAAATGGATGGTATGTTTTGTGGTGTGTGTTTGATAAAAAAATATAAAAAAAATAAAATGGTGTGGTGTGTGTTTGATTAAAAAAACCAAACATACTTTCTTTTAGGTCCGCGCACTGGGTCTGTGTTTTTCTTGTGTTTGATAAGATTTTTTTATCTTTTTGGAAAAAGGATGCAAGTCCGCGCTTCTAGCATATAAAGCAGCGCCTACCGCAGTCGCGCCATTCACACTTCAACTGAAGAATGAATACGATTGAATTATTGCAGAAAGCTTGGGATGTCATGGTGGGTGTGGAGTCTTTGGTGGAAAGATTGGAGTGTTGGTGGAGATATCCTGTCACCAAGCCATACGTCACCAGCCAACTAGCGGCTCTCACTTCAGCGAGGAGGTTGGTGAACGATGTCTTGGTGGAGGAATCCCAAAAAACTTCCTCGGCTCCTTGTCGTGTGGGGTTCATCAAGACGGCGCTAGACTTACAGGATGGGGTGGAATATTTTCTTCACCAAGTTCAGGAAGATTGGTGGATCTATCCACCCCCCAGTAACGTCAGGCGCGAAGAGGTGAACCTCCACATCGTCAAGGTATTATTAAAGAAAGTTTTGGAGAAGGAAGTAGCCCACATTGAGACCTTGTGGGCTCTAGAAAGAACTAAAAAGGAGCAGGCCAAGAAAGAGAAGGAATTCCAACGCCTGAATTTGAACTGGATGAAAATCCAGGATAAGTTCAGACGAATGGAACATCCCGACTGGCTGCCTGATTCTTCACCACCACTCCAAAAGAAAAAAAAGACTCACACTCTCCTAGGCTTCCTGACCCAATGTTGGAGGAGAAAGTAAAACAACTCCAATGGCCACCTATTTCACAAGAAAAGATTAATTTTCCAATGATTGCCATACTTCTCTCTCTCTATTTTTTTATTTTATTTTTTTCCCGTTGGTACCTGTAGAGGCCCCAATGTTAATTTCCCGTTTGTACCCCAAGTGCCCCCGCCATGTTAAATTCCCGTTTGTACCCCAAGTACCCCCAATGATAAATTCCCGTTTGCACCCCAAGTGCCCCCAATGCTAAATTCCGTTTGTACCCCAAGTGCCCCCAATGATAAATTCCCGTTTGCACCCAAAGTGCCCCCAATGCTAAATTCCCGTTTGCACCCAAAGTGCCCCCAATGCTAAATTCCCGTTTGTACCCCAAGTGCCCCCCATGTCCTATTTACCCCCCCCCCCCCGTTACTACTTATAGGTATATCATTAATCGTTTTCATTTCTGTAATTTCTACAAACTCATTGCTCATTTTATAGGCTTTTGAAGATCCCAAACGTTATAATCTCTGCAGAGTTCTTTGTTACACTATTTTCGTAATGCTTCTGAGGAGTTGTAAATTATATATAAATTAGTATGGAAATTGTTTTTTTTAAATTGATCTTTTACCGTAAATAATGCGGTTTATTCTTTGAGATTATACTTTGTAAATTACGATGCGCATATATATTTAATTTCAATGTCAATGGGATTTCGTGAGATACATATAAATTAGACAGTCTAAAAAATGGGGCAGATCAAGAATGAAGCTTTCATTATAATAATAAACTTCATCGTCAACGTTAGAAAGAGAGCTGAGTAGGCAAATTATTATTTCGTTTGGAAACACTAAGCACGGTAAATTGATTTTTGTCTTTCTCTTACTTTTTACGCTTCCCACCCTCCACTTGTGTTTTTTTTCCTCACTGAATGCTACGAAATAACTGCTCATATGGCTAAAATTAATTTTGGGAGCAATATAAAGGGCTATTCTGTTTTTTGCTATACATTTTTAAATGAGATACTGAAATATATCAGTGGGTGAAAATAATATTCCCATTGTGGCGATACCACTTTTTGGAACTACTTTCTATTCTAATTTAGGAACTATATCAGCCCTTACGTATATCATTTAAACCTGTTTTTCCATAAAATTAGGCCTATTTTTCATTTATCTTCGTCTTCTGATGCTCTCTCTGTCTCTGTCTCTGTCTCTCTATCTCTCTCTCTCTCTCTCTCTCTCTCTCCATCAGGATGAACAGCTCTTAAAGTGTGTCAGGAGGCGCCATCAAGAAATGCCTTAAAACGATCCCAAAGAACAAAAAGTAGGCTTCGAGTATTAACTAATTTATGATTAGTATTCCACATGAATCATACAAGTTGTCAGTAACTGAACTTACATGTTCATATTGAATATTCTGTGTAACCCACACAGAATCTTATACCTGTTACACTCTACAATGAAACGGTATACATATTTTGGAAAAAAAAAACTTTTGCTGAAATGTAGTAATAAAGCTGCTTAAGTAGCGATTTCAACTCTCATCATAATCATAATCATGTCTGAAAGCGATGGAGAAACCGGGTATTGATGAGTGTTGATTCCAAACCAAAATTAAGTGACAATCGAAATTTTGGGTGCAGCGTCTGATACCGAACAGGACTGCAATCTTGCCAAGGCACAAACGTATTTCTACTTTTTTTCTGTGTAATACCTGTCTAACTGAGGGATGGGTAATGTTTTACATAAATAAGGCTCGTACACAATAAGGCTTGTAAACGTCATGGTACCATATTTTTCTGTCTCATACTTAATCATATATTACCATTCTTTTCTTCGGGAATGTGATCATATAACTGAATTCCCTTGGATTCTGTAGACAGGGTAGTATACAACTCTGATATCCCCACCCTGGAGGTTGAATCCAAATCTGCAAGTAGAGAAAATGCAACAGAATCTAAGATCTTCTGATTCAAAACTCTGTAAAAGCTTCTTCAGATTTGGAAGAAATAAAATCCAGTGCAAAAAATCACTCAAACCACCGAATTATTTCTGCTAATGTTTAAGTCATGCTTGAATAAATGCTTGTCCGTTTATTGATCAAAAACATCCGTCCACAGCATTACCTTCTTGTACCTTTTAAGATGAAATCGTCTTTCATATTGACTAGTCTGTTTTGGTCAAGTAATTTAATACTGCTAATCCTAAAACATATAAACAATAAATGTTGTGATGACATTTGGTATTTTGCATAGGTCATAATGTTATTAGATTACAAGGCATCCTATTTAAACATTGTTATTATTTTACAGGACATCCTATTTCGAACATTATTATTACATTACAGGGCATTCAATTTGAACATTGTTATTACATTACAGGGCATCCTATTTTAACATTATTATTAGATTACAAGGTATCCTATTTCAAAATTGTGTGTCTCGTTTTACTGCCTGTTCAATGATTCTCTTGGTGAAAATTTTGTACAAATGAAACAAGGCAGGAATACTGTCTATGAAATGAAAGCCTTAGAGTGCCATATATATATATATATTTAAATCCATATGGTTTCGATGTCACTGATGTCATATTGGGTGGATCGTTTGTAGATAATGTGATCAGCTAGGTATAGAGTAGTACCCCTAGCGACTTGGTTATATATAGCTTTGTATTCCAGATTGCAATTCTCAATACCGTGCGATACGCTACCAAACTATTTGTTCAGAAAGGCTTCACCGAGTCATAAATCATCAATTTGTTTGATAGATAAACATTTATAATGTACTTTTGTATTCATATTTAATTATGGATGATGTGTGTTTCTTCGCTGTGTGTGCCCGAATCATTCTAACTGTAATATATATGTGATCTCGTTTTTGTAATACGCTTAATGTGTTATTGAAGGGCTTGCTATCTATGCTCATTAAATCGAAATATAATACCATGCCATAGAGATGCAATTCAATGCAAAACAATACAAAACAAAACAAAAATCAAACACAATAGGAAATTAAAAGTTTATCTCTATAAGATTTGCTTCATTCATCGCGTAGATAGAAAGTCATGAGTTCATTGATTGCAAGTTGGGACTGTGAGCAATAAAAGTGACCTTGATTAGAAATCATCAGTAATAATACATTTAATAAAACAATGCCATGCAATCCTGCCCAATCCAGTTGAATCCAATCCAATCCTACCCAGTACTTTATTTTATTTGCCTGCGTAAATATCCTCTATTAATGTGATGGATGTGATTTAATCCACACACACACATAATATATATATATATATATATATATATATATATATATATATATATATATATATATATATATACTGATATTCTCTTAGATTTGAAAACCTAATACTAGTCCCAATAATTTCACCAAATCGCTTAAATTGAAGGGTATTCAGGGTGTAAGAGGTATAGACTATATCCGCACTGAGCTGATTCGGACTGAGGAAGATTTTGCCAATTTCATTTAATATACACTTCGACAACATTTCATTTGCTTAGATATTTCATCAGAGTTTCGAACATAATACTCATATAGCTGCAGAAATGTTAACAAAAACATAGCCGATGCTGTAATTAATCATACCATACGTCAACGCCCTACACTTTCCGGGCATTCCCATGGAACAACGCATCACACATCAATATTTAGAGTCAAGCTTGCTTGTTTAATACCCAGTACCTTTCTAAAACTTCATGATGACAATAATACTTCTTCATAGTATTTGAGGACTTTGCTAGTTTGGTATTCATAAAGAGTGCTTGTTAAACAACATGTCACACAGACGATTTGAAGCGAGCAACACACTTCATAGTGAGGTCTTGACGAAGACTGAAGGGTGAAGTTTAGTGTTTATTATACTCTCTCTCTCTCTCTCTCTCTTGAATCTGAAATGATATATGATCAGTTCATCACCTTGAATAATTTTCAACTTTTGAGGATAAATCACTTAGATCCGGTATTCCTGTTAATATACTGTTGACATGTTTTTAGTAGAAAATGATATCCACGAAAGAACTGACCAGTGTTTAGATTCAATCCAACTTTTCAAGCGCAAATGGCTCTTCTTTTTTAGGATAGCACAACTAGCAAGTACAAAATTGTCTGCAACCATTTGATACTGAGCCTTGAGAAACTCATAAAATTATTAAATCATTGAACATTTATCTTTCATTCCAAAATTGCTTCATAAATATAAAAAAACAATAATTTATAAAGTGATGAAGATATCGGTCTCCTGCTGGAAAAATAATATATAATTGTGCACGCAGTGAGCTGATAAGAAACATAAATACAGTATCTAATCATGTTTAACGTCATCGTGGCATTCATGTTAGAAGTACACTACAAAATACCTTGATAAAGCACGTGATGCAGAGTGTCCTGTCTGCATAGGTACTTCAGAAATATTTCTGGCAACTTTAAAGAGGTTTCTAAGAAGTTACTTTTGTCTTCGTGAAGAAAAAATAAATTAGGACACGGGTACTTGTTATATCGTTCTAAGCAAGTATAGTTTTGACTCACTAACTATGATTAAAAAAAACATTAGCATTGGAACAATACAATTAAATGGAATTATGGAATAAATTTTTACCTAGGAGTATGAAATAATTCCACCTCAAAATGTCATTATTATATGCATGCGAACAGTATTGTATGCACTTGTTTCTATGCAATTTATTGTAGAATATTTTGAAAAAATTCGCTTGAAATATTTTCCCCTTGAATCGAGACTTAATATCTTTCCAAAAAAAGGACAGGTAATTAAGACTGACAATTTATCTTAGCGCCTGTCTTTACGTATGGACAGAATTAAGGTGCCGAGTTGTCTATCGGAGCATTTGTCCTGTCATTGTATTATGATACACATATTTATATGCCTCTATGTTTATGCCTCTAAATCCTACAGAAAGAAAAACAGTAAGAGAAGGACCAAGTTTCTGTCTTATTGTCCTTAAAAAAATCATGATATCCAAGGCAGATTCTGCGTTTCGGTTGCTTCTGTAAGTGCTCTACAAAGAGAAGAAATGACTTACAAGATCTTCGTGGATCATGGATGCCTAATTGCAGTATGGTCTACTTTAAGGACCTTCTGTTGATCGTCACAAATGGATGTTATTAAGGCCACAGTGCCCCTTTGTGAAGTTACACTATGAGGCGAAACTTTTATGAGTGGTCTACAATTGTTGTATTCAATTGTATTACGTATTTCAATGTAGGCTATAGATACTCGCTTAATGTATCCATTGCATTTCTTTCTTTCTTTTTTTTTCGTTTGCTGAAAATTGAATTTGCTGTAATTCGAACATTCAGCATTAAACATAGTTTTCATTTGAAGTAAAAGTCAGTTCAAAAATATTATGACTGTCTTTTGTCAATATCTGTACATTTATGCAAGTTTTCTCTGGGATCTAATAAGTGGATCTACAACAACTTCTCAAAGAGAGAAAGCGAGAGAGAGAGAGAGAGAGAGAGAGAGAGATGGGGAAGGGAGAAGAGTATTTTGAGGTTAGTTATTACAATGAAAAAATTTGAAATACCATTTCTTAATTGTATGATGAAAAAATGACATGCTTTTTTCGATAATTATCCTGTAACAATAAATGAAAAGAGTTTATGTACTTTACAAACGATTTCAGATTTGATGTGTGCTAAATTATATTATACACAGAACCTAAACTTTCCTCATAATTAACGGGAGAGGCGGGGAGACAAGAGATTTTAAATTCAACCTTCATCATTTGAAGCACAATTTGGAACCATACAAATATGATGGTATGGCTTGGAACATCAAGGAATTAAAATTGATACATCTGTCATTATTGACCCTAATTTTAGAAACGCGTTTAAACAAAATAATTTGAAGGCGTTTAAATGGTGTATATTTTTTTAAAACTATTGCATTCGTTATAATGTTTGTTTTAATTGTTCTTTTAAAAAGGAGTGATGGACAATAGTACTGATTCTTCCTGTTGTAATTAACATAATGTGTTATATATTTTTTTTAATCGTGCTGATATAGTTACTATTGTTTAGTTTTCTTACCGGTTTCAGTACAATTATACAGTTTCAATCATTTTAATGGTTTGCTGTTCAAAGACGTATTCTTGTCCTATTCCTTCCCCAATTATAATATCTTAAACATGTTATGAAACAGGTAGAACAACATACCATTAGTTTGGCAGATTGTAACGTTTATCGATTGTTTACGCAGGACTATTAAGGGGAAAATGTTACGGCTTCTTGCGATAACAAATTGATATAAAATGAATATGAAACACTTTATATCACACAGTAAGAAATAAGAACAAACAAGGAGCAAATCGTTTGTTATTGGAAGCAATAAGTGAAGACGATTATCGTATCAGTTTTAAAAAAATATAGACTTTAGGATAACAAACTGCAGGAATAGCTAAGACTTTTCAAAAAATACTTATGACAATATCTTCTGGATATGCTCGGGTAAGAGAACAAAATTAAAATCTTGAAGTGAAATAATCACCAATTGACTTCTTTGCGCAAATATTGGCTTATTCCAGTATCGAAATAATCATCTTTTACATTATGCAATAAACTGCACGCCGCACTTAAGTCAACTACATGAGCAGAAAATAATAATGTTGCAGATGTGTATACAAAGAACAGATAAGAGCGGATAAATGTTCTGCTATCCCAGATGAGTCGACAATCCATTATTGTACACGTGTGTTGATTGAACGGGGCATTCAAATGAACATAACGGTTTTTTTCAGCAAAAAGTGAATATGTGATCAAAAACAGAAAAAGGGTATTTGTTTTCACTTCCTATGGAAGAAAGGAGCAGAACATACATATGGATCAAGCGATTTTTCTGTATTCAACGCCTTGTTTGTACTGCTCAGTCTGCATCTTCTTCCAAACAGACCAAAGTTTTACAAATGCTTCTAAACGTTGAAGAAGGATTTTAATATATAATTTAGGCTACAACTGAAAACCTACAAGATCTAGTGCAAAATTTCCCCTACGATGGTGTTAAAGAACGTGTGTGTGCGTGCATGCGTGATAAAGAGAGAAAATATTGGAAATATTGAAAAATAAGGCTTTTCATTTCGTAGGGAACAAAAGTTAAAATTCAAAACATATTTTCATTTTAACTTTCGGATTTTCTATCACCAAAGAATAAATTAAAGTACCGAATATCAAAGTAGAAATTTGCGAAACAATATTTGGAGACATGAGGGATGGTATTTAAACGGAAGTGGGAGTGCTCTCCCATTTATCAGCTTAGATATCGGTTGTCGATAAGTTTGACCAAACATAAGCGATTAATGTACCTGCTTTTCTCTGTGATCTGCACGATGTGAAAAAAAATCCCAACCTGGAAAAGGTGAGATTGCGTTATTGCATTGTAATGCAGACTATTTCGTAATGCTTCTGAGGAGTTGTCCTTATTCTAGTTTGAATTTTTTGTCCTATCCACCGATGGCCATGCAGACTATAGGTAAAACATTAGTCGTTTTCATTTCTGTAATTTCTAAAAACTCATTGTTCATTTTATAGGCTTCTGAAAATCCCAAACGACAAAATATCTACAAAATTGAGTTTTTTGTTTTCCTAGTACGTCACTTCAGCATAGGTAGAAGAATGTGTGTGTGAGCGCTTGGAGGGATGAGGAGGTTAACTGTCTGATACAACCTCTAGAGTGAGGATAATATTTTAAGACGCAAACAAATCCCAAACTGTGCATTACAAGTTTATACCAACAGTTATGTGAGTTAGAAACAAGTTTAAACACAAATTGTCCACATGAATCACGCAATTTGTCAGTGACTGATGACATTTTTTGATTTTCGGTGTCACGCATACATAATCATATACCTCTCACACTCTACGGCGAAACGGTATACATGTTTTGGAAAACAAAATCTTGCTGCATTGTAATAAAACTGTTTAAGTAGCGATTTCAACTCTCATCATAATCATAATCATGTCTGAAAGCGATGGAGAAACCGGGCAATGACGAATGTTGATTGCAAACCAAAATTAAGTGACAATCAAAATTTTGGGTGCAGCGTCTGTTACCAAACAGGACTGCAAGCTTGCCAAGGCACACAAGTATTTATTCTGTGTTTTTCTGTGAAATACTTGTCTAACTTAGAGATGGGTAATGTTTTACAGAAATAAGGCTCGTACACGTCATTGTATCATATTTTTTTATCTCTTACTTAATCATATATTACCAATCTTTTCTTCGGGAATGTGATCATATATATGAACTTCCTCGGATTCTGTAGACATGGTAGCATACGACTCTGATATCCCCATCCTAGAGGTTGAATCCAAACCTGCAAGTAGAGAAAATGCAACAGAATCTAAGATCTTCTGATTCCAAACTCTGTAAAAGCTTCTTTAATGATGATATCCGATTTGTAAGAAATAGAATTCAGTGAATTAAGTCACTCAAACCACCAAATTATTTCTGATGTTATTAGATTACAGGATATCCTATTTCAAGATTGTTATTGCTTTACAGGACATCCTATTTCAAGATTGTGTGTCTTGTTTTACTGCTTGTTCAATGATTCTTTTGGTAGAAATTTTGTACAAATGAAACAAGGCAATACAACTGTCAGTTTTAGTACATTAGGTTTCTTGATATTATTTTTGTAAAAAATGTTGCATAAAAAAGTAAAATTAAGACATAATTAAAAGGCGGTTTTGTTTTATGGTAAATTATTTCATTAAATTCCCACTATATTAATATAGTTTCTTTCTTTCATAGATGGGATACCAGCGGCCTCATACATCCATTATGTTTTGATTTTACATTTTCAGACTACTTTCTCCTTAACATTCCCTTTTTTCAACTATTTTATGTCCCGTCAACGGATATCTCTCTTGAAGCTGCATCTTGAACAATACATTGCCTGAATTTCCAAATCAGGATCTTCTGTCGCAAGAATAGCCTAGGACTATTGTAAGGTGTTTCTTAAGAACAGGAATTTGTGAACATTGTAAGATATATTTGAATGTGTATTCTAAGAATGGCTTCAGAATTTATCAAAACCATATCGTATCTAAATGGAATGGATCATCATTTATAGTCCTGATTTCTCTATTCATTGTAGATGTCAGAAGTCATACATTACTTCCATAGTTTGTAATGTTTAAATTATTTTGCATTAAATTACAAGGAAGGTGGTTTTATTCAATTTAAAATTAAGACCCTGATCAATCGTAAATTCTTTCATAACCGCGAGGGTTATGTCTGGTTTGATGGTACGCCAATGTGATGTCAGCTGTACTAAACCATTGAAAAGTCCCATACTGCCTCAATACAGGTCTTTTCATGTTTAAATCTATTTGTTATGTCTTATAGGTAATAAGCATGTATTTCATATGCAAAACTATTGCTCATGTACGAATACCGATCATATATGGTCTACTGTGCGCAAATATTTACCGGAACACTCAGAATACACTTTGACCCAAGGGCTGTGCCTCCTCCCTCGTGTTCCTGTAAGCGTTGGTACACAACAATCCATATCTGATCCCTATACGAAAGGCGACATAAAATCACTTATAAAGGTTTATAGTTAGAGATATGCATTTTGACAAAGACGGAAATATAGAAACTTAAACAAATACTGTATAAACACTATGTTTTTCAGTGTTAAATTTATCAAAATTTATTTATTTGTGAAATCTAAGATAAGAGATACTTTAGTTTCAATCTTAAAACCTAATGCTTTATCGGCGCCTTCTTATGCTATATTGGTGGGTGTTAAGCTAACGAGATCATTGGTTGTTTGATAATTCATGTAATAAGGAAAAGAACTTTTGGTACGTACCTTGATATTTTATTGCTTCTGATGTGTTAACGTACGTGTGCTGTTGAGTATCCTCCATGGTAGGAAATAGTTTTGTGTAGAAAGTTTTTTGATATTAAGAAATCCACTATCTTTCAAATACACGAGTCCTTTGAACAAGGATTGAAGACACAACTGATCGGTTCAGGAACGAAGGATATATAATGTGATGTATGGAACGGATTGTTAAAGTCAGCAACAATATAAAAGGAAATCCGGGGGAGTCATATGTGATAAGTCCATTCTTAAATTAGGGAGTATGACATCGTGCTAAGAAAATTAAAAATGTAAATCTAAATGTACGGATAATCAAAGCATATGTGTAGCATTGAATACAATATCAGATCCAGATCTTCTATAAACAAGCAACATAGGTGGATCTTAAAAAGATTTACGTCGCGAAAAGCAAGACAAGCTGCAGTCATTAAATTAAAAGGCTCTTTACCAGTAAAATATAGTAAACCCATTGGTAAGGTGAAAGCGCTCAGTGCGGCGTACCAGGTTTGATTCCTACAGGTTCCTATTTTCGAAACCCAAACGTTGATTTCTATCACGAAATCCCCGTAATATTCACAAATTCGTATGTTGAGGTTTGCTTTATCAGAAGAATGTTGGGAAAGTCACATGTTCATAACGATATAATTCATACAGCATTCTCGCCGACGTCACGTCTGCGAGCAACACACAGAAACGGTGTACACTACACTACCAATCACGCGAGATTGCAATTAATGTCATACGTTTTGGTGTTGTTTTTTTTTGTTTTGTTTTGTTTGTTTTTTCTTATGAAGAGTGAGAATGAAACGAGCCTATATTTCCTCTGATGTGTCACTTGCAAGGGCTAATACCTCAACCGGCATTTCAAGAAGCTTATGGAGAATCACAAACAATGTGAACACTACAACCAAGCCGATGAAATTGCGGTGTTACAAGAATATTGTTGATGGTTTTAACCGATGTGTAATTTATCTCATTGTAAAGGAAATGTATGTAAGATAAAGACGTTTTCCACAATATCTAGTTTTACATGCAATGAAAGTAAGGAGAGATTTTACGGTGGGTAGAAAATCACTGAGACGAACTAGGAATGAGCTAGGTTTCAACTGGAATGCAAGCTAGAGTAGATGGAGAGGTCCGATAAAGTTGACAATCAGCTTTGTGAGAAATTTTAAGTGTTACCGTAAAGTCTACAGGCTGGTCGTGGATGCAGAGAAAGTGTTTGTCAGCTAGTATAATACAGTTCCTTAATGATGGCAGTCGGACGATGTGTGACTCAAAATCCCTTTCAGAAAGGAGAGAGATTATCAGTATGCATGCATGATCGGAGAAGTGTTTCATACAAAGCACCATGAGTTTTTAAAGCCAACTCCGCATCTGGACACTACCAGTATGGATAGCTATACTTTTACCAAATGGCAATCATAAAAGTTTATTTCATACTGGAGTCTACTTTTATCGTGAAGATGAATAACGCTGCTAATCATAACATAACAATCAACAACATCCCAAAGAAAAATAACGCGTAGAGCAAAAATGTATGCCTGGCTTCTTAGACACAGCATTGCTTTTCTAACACTATACGAACTGTTCCACTTCTGCGAAAGACAAAATGTTGCATCCATCTTCTCTACCTTAGATAAAACTCTCCTCCTACAAATATACAAAGTATATGAGAGAAAAAGACATACAGAGAGACAGACCGACAGAACGACAGACAGAGAAAATATAAGTAGTATGGTTATGTGGAAATAAAGTACCGCAAATGAATATATATATATACAACACTGTTTCTTCAATAAAGTTTTGTAACAACTTAACTAATATCATTATGTGTATCATATGATAACAAGAAGAACAAACAAGAAGCAGATCAACTGTTATAGTAAACACTAATATATTCAGAGTTTTGTATCAATTATAAATATAGCTGAGGATGGTAAACTGCGTCAACATCTAAGATTTTTAAGTAAGTACTTTTAGGAACAATTTTACAACTTTACCTCAGGGAAGATAAAAATAATATAAAAATAACTTTATATCATGAATTAAAATAATCAGCAATTTATTTGTTTGCTCAAATATTTGATTCCTTTGTTTCAATATAAATCGCACGAATCAATAATGTCAAATTATGTCCAAAAAACAACAGACAATACTAATGTTTCAGATGTATATACTAACAACATTAAACATTTGAGAACAATTCTGCGATTATCAATAATCCGCGTATATATATATATATATATATATATATATATCATATATATATATATATATATATATATATATATATATATATATATATCATATATACCATATATATGACAAAAGGAAAACTGTACCAAGTAGGCCACAAAGCATTTGGATAATCAGGGCAACATTAATAAATATGTACAGAACACGTAGTTAAACATAAATCAATATGAACACAAAATGCATTTTAGTATAACACGCGACTATACAGATCTGAAAAAAACATTTTCAGAAAATCCTCTCCAGTTACAAAAACACAATACACACATAGCTAGGCATGAAAAGCATAAGCATACGAGACAATACATTTCCGAAAACATAAGAAATAACACGTATTTCTTTATAACAAATAAAGGCATTATAGCGGCAATTTTTAGCTCAAAAGATGTGGATAAGAATATGAATGTTTTGCATGCGAGGGAGGTGATGGTATATATTTTAGTACAGATTGCCATCCCACAGTAACTATTGTATATAACGTACCAATGAACGCAATTTGATTGTCGGAAATAATTATGTTCCACGTATTGTCTACAAGTAGAATAATACATTTGTCCCTAGATTTGTACAACATTTTGGCATAGAAAAAGAGAAGGTTTTTACTGGAGGTAATTAAGGAACGTATGTGAATGTTAGAAATATAGGTAAGGAGGTAAGGCATCATGGTAGCAGCATAACTGTATGACTTTGTAACTAAGATATACTTGTTGATTCTGTCATGAGGAAACAGCCAATCCACTTTCCGGAGACTTTCACTTGAAGGGGTTGTGAAATCAGCGCTTACAATCGATCTTGGCTGCTCGTTCTATAGAGTTTTGTGTATTCGTTCAATATCAGATGTATATGCATTACGCCAAATGATGTACACGCAGTCAATATGAGGTTGATTGTAAGCCTGATGGAAGAGCTGTTTTGATACTTTTTTGAGTGTATGAATATATACATTTTAGCAGAGTAATTATGTTGAAATTATTGAATTAAACTGATGAACGTAATTATTACAATTTAGATTTTCATGCAAGTATTATTAGTGGGTTTTAATACGGTGTTATTAGAATTACAACATTCATAAAGAGCGACAAAGTTTTTTTTTAATTTGAGTCCAACTTCATCTGGCGATGTCCTTTACGTATGAATAGCTCTGTCGTCGGCGAATAGGTCATTGGTATACTAAACAGCATGGAGCGGGAGATCATTTATAAAGAATAGGTCAGTGGTATACTAAACAGCATTGAGTGGGAGATCATTTATAAAGAATAGGTCAGTAGTATACTAAACAGCATGGAGTGGGAGATCATTTATAAAGAATAGGTCAGTGGTATACTAAACAGCATGGAATGGGAGATCGTTTATAAAGTATAGGTCAGTGGTATACTAAACAGCATGGAGTGGGAGATCATTTATAAGGAATAGGTTAGTGGTACACTAAACATTATGAAGAGTGAAACGAAGAAATGTTAGCATACAAAAAAGACTGCAGTGGAACGCAGTGATTTATCCTCTTGATCTTAGATTGAAAATTATTAAACGAAACAATGTATTTACGATTATCGAGATATGACATAAACCACGGGAGACTCAAGTAGAAGCATTTGTACAAAGATACTTATTTTAACTAAAATAGTGTAACTCACAAAATAAAAAGCATTTTTTAAAATATCAGCTCCTCCACTTACATCGCCATTATCTGTAGGATTTATTAGTTCAGCGAAAAGTGTAGCCCAATCAGTTTGACAAGAGTGGTGGGCTCTGTAGCCCAATCAGTTTGAAAAGAGTGGTGGGCTCTGTAGCCCAATCAGTTTGACAAGAGTGGTGGGCTGTGTAGCCAAATCAGTTTGACAAGAATGGTGGACTGTGTAGACAAATCAGTTTGTCAAGAGCGGTGGTTCTGTTGACAAATCAGTTTGACAAGAGTGGTAGGCTGTGAAACGCTTCTGTATTTCAAGAATCTTAGATGTGAACCACTCAGGATATTTTAGTTTTTTACACGTTTAGTTGTGACAGGAGCAAATGTATTTAAGCATATTTAAAAGCAACGTATTAGTTTTTTCCATTGCTCTCATCATTTCAATAAGGAGGTAAACAAATCTGTCGCAAGTTCAGTAAGTTCAATAACATCGAATTCGGCAAAGGAGCGGTGAGTGAGTTATAAGGGCTTATGCTTCTTAACTTTTGACGAAGTTTCCTTGTAATACACAAAGCATAATGGTCCCTCACTGAGAAAATTGGTACAGAGTAGTCGTAAAACGTGCTGGATTTAAGACATTAACACGATGTATCGTAGTAGAAGACTCAGAGTTAGTACGGGCCAGAGATGTGACAAGCTGGTGTAGATCAAACGTCTAAATTGGGTTAGACCTTTTCTTATTAATGCAAAAAGGTAATATATGTTGCAAAAGCCCCGCAAGTATTACAAGAAGATTTGTACTAGCTGCTACACTGAGTTCGGCTTCAAATAAATCAGTCAAAGAGTAATGAGTAATGGGAGGCCGGAATACTGTCTACGAAATGCAAGCCTATATGTGATATCGTATTTGTAATACGCTTAATGTGTTATTGAAGGGCCTGCTATCTAAGCTCATTAAATTGAAATATAATACCATGCCATGGAGTGCAATTCAATGCAACACAATACAATAAAAAACAGAAGTACGGAAATCAAACACTAAAGCAAATGAAAATTTTATTCTGTAAGATTTGCTTCATTCATCTCGTAGACAGAAAGTCATGATTTCATTGATTGCAAGTTTGGATTGTGGGAAATAAAAATGACTTTGATTAGAAATCATCAGTAATAATACATTTATTAAAACAATGCCATGCAATCCAGTCCAATCCAATCCTATCCAGTACTTTATTTTATTTGCCTGCTTAAATAGCCTCTATTAATGTGATGGTTGTGATTTTATTAATGTGATGGGTGTGATTTATTCCACACACACACACACACACATATATATATACATACACACACACACTTTCACCAATTCACCTAAAGGAAAGGATATTCATGGCGGAAGAGATATGGACTATATCCTTACTGAGCTGGTTCGGATTGAGGAAGGTTTTGCCGATTTCATTTAATATACACTTCGACAAAATTTAATTTGTGTAGATTTTGCTAATTGCATAAGATTATTGAGCATAATACTCATATAGCTGCAGAAATGTTAACAAAAATATATTTCATGCTGTAATTAAGCATACCTCACCACCCTACACTTTCCCGGCATTCCCATGGAACAGTGCATCAAACATCAATATTTAGAGTCAAGCCTGCTTGTTTCATACTCCGTACCTTTCTAAAACTTCATGATGACGATAATACTTATTGATAGTATTTGAAGACTTTTCTAGTTTGGTATTCATAAAGAGTACTTTTAAACAACATGTCACACAGACGATTTGAAGGGAGCAACACACTTCATAGTGAGGTCTCAACGAAGACTGAAGGGTGAAGTTTTGTGTTTATTATAATCTCTCTCTCTCTCTCTCGGATCTGAGATGGTATTTGATAAGTTCAATACCTTGAATAATTTTATTTTCAACGTTTAAGGATAAATCACTTAGATCCGAAATGACTTATGTTAATGTTTTAGTAGAAATTGATATACATGCAAGAACTGACCAGTGTTTAGATTCTATCCGACTCTTCAGACGTGCATGGCTCTTCCATGCAAGAACTGACCAGCGTTTAGATTCTATCCGACTCTTCAGACCTGCATGGCTCTTCCATGCAAGAACTGACCAGTGTTTAGATTCTATCCGACTCTTCAGACGTGCATGGCTCTTCTTTTTTAGGATACCAACACTAGCAAGTACAAAATTGTTTGCAACCATCTTATACTGAGCCTTGAAAAACTCATAAAATTATTAAATCATTGAACATTTATCATCCATTACAAAAATGCTTCATAAAAAGTATTAAACAAAATAATTGATAAAGTGATGGTATCACGGTACCAATTGCGCAAACCCAGGGGGGCGGAGCTTAAGGTGCAGGGAACATTGTATTCAGAAATAAACAATAAAACTTGCTGTGATTGGTGTATTATGTAAGAGTTGTAGTTTCTGTAGGGCTTAAAAAAAGTTGAGTCTCTTAGCAATATGTGAGATTATGTTAATTCATATGTAGATCAATTTTTGTATTTTGTATGATTTTTTAAAAATGTGATACACATCACTGAAAATGTGTCTGTTGTGACTGGATAACTCTTACCCCTATCTAGTTCCAGCAGAGTTATCTCTCTTAAATGCAATGGAGTAGCTGGTTCTGTCCTTGTCAAATTGACAATCTAATATTGCTCTCTATGACAGTGTGTGACACGCGTGCTAAGTAGGAGAGAAGGTATATTTATTTCACCAAACATTAACATTAAGGTCTATGGAAAAAACAATTGGTACCGTGATACCTGATGAAGATATCGGTCTCCTACTGTAAAAATAATATATAATTGTGCACGCAGTGAGCTGATAAGACACATAAATATAGTATTTAATCATGTTTACCTTCATCGTAGTATTCATGTTAGAAGTACACTACAAAATGCCTTGATGAAGCACGTGACGCAGAGTGTCCTCTCTGCATTGGTCTTTCAGAAATGTTTTTGCAACTTTAAAGAGGTTTCTAAGAAGTTACATTTGTTTAAGTGAAGAAGAAAACATTAGGACACGAGTATTTTTTTATATCAATCTAAGCAAGTATAGTTTTGACTCGCTAATTATGAACAAAAACATTAGCATGGGAAACAATACAATTATCATGAATTATGGAATAAATTTTCACCTTGAGGTATGAAATAATTCTAGCTCAAAATATCAATATTATATGCATGCTTACAGTATTGTATGCAATTGTTTCTACGTAATGTATTGTAGAATATAAAACAAAATTCACATGGAATATTTTCCCCTTGAATCGAGACTTAATATATTTCCAAAAAAGGACAGGTAATTAAGTCTGACAAAAAATGAACTGATGGACAATATTACTGATTCTTTCTGTTGTATTTAACATAATTTGTTATTTATTTTTATTACTCGTGCTACTATAGTTACTATTTTTCAGTTTTTTAGCTGGTTTCAATACCATTATACAATTTCAATCATTTTAATGCTTTGCTATGTAAAGACGTATTCTTTTCCAATTCCTTCCTCAATTATAATATCTTATGAAACAGGTTGCACAACTTACTGTTAGTTTGACATATTGTAACGTTAAATCGATTGTTTACACAGGATAATTAAGGAGAAAATGTTATGGCTTCTTGCGATAAAAAAAGTATATAAAATAAATAGTGAATACTTTATATCACACAATAAGAAATAAGAAAAAACAAGGAGCAAATCGTTTGCTATGGAAGCAATATTTGAAGCAGATTATCGTATCAGTTTCAAAAAAATATAGACTTTAGGATAACAAACTGCAGGAATAGCTAAGACTTTTCAAAAGATACTTATGACAATATCTTCTGAACATGCTCGGGTAAACGAACAAAATTAAAACGTAGAAGTGAAATAATCACAAATTTACTATCTCTCTCTCTCTCTCTCTCTCGATAAATTTATATATATTTATATATATAACGATTTCATACGCAAACGGTCTTGCGCCTAGTTAACTATGAAAAGCGACATAAAGTCCCCTTTAACTGGGCTCTATATTCTCAAGTTATTCTTAGTCATTGTCAGAGCATATCTTCCTTGAATTCTCAATGAATGAACAATGTAAAGATAAAACTGTACAAAATTGACGATTCAACCAAACCATGCAGTGCTTATATAGTTTGCAAGTTTGTTAAGACAGTCAGACCTGTATTTAAGTTCTTGTTTTCAAATGATTCCTGTAATAAAATCGCATTCTGAAAGTAAGAATTCAGCTTTTTAAATATGTAATATAGAAATGTCCATAAAACTTTTTAACTTAAAAATAAATTTTTATAGGAATTGTACTATATTTGGTAGTTATTGAAATGTATAATCAAGAAAACTATTGCGGCATAAAATGCAATCGAAATCGCCAAACCGAGTACATACAACGCTGTAGAGCAGGTAGCATAATGCCTAGCTTTTGAATCTTCTCCATTCTGAAATGCAGTATCCGAAAAATGCATGAGCAACATGGCAGGAATACAGAATAGAAACATGGAGTACAAGATGCATGGACACCACAGGCAATCATGTATTTCCCGGTTACACCGGTTGTGTCTATTGGCTCCAAGGTCCACAACTGCTTCCCTATCAATCTTCTGGTACATGGGATAATCAGACGTATAGTCCACTGCAGAATCTGCAAATGGAACCTCTCCGGCCAACACCCACTTGTGAATATCTTTGTAGCACTTGCTGTGCTCAGGCTGGATACAGTGTTTCTTAAGTGGAACAATTGTCATTGATTTGTCAATCACTGCGATAAAAGAGTCTTGTTTAAATGAACTGTTTTGGCCAGTCTCGTGTCTTTGCGTGTTCTGGGAATGCAATAAAGCTACATCAAGGTTTAATTCATACATATACAATTTGTTTGAAATAACATTTTGAATCCCCTCGTTGGTGCCTTTTTCCCTTTCATATCGACAAAACATAGTGCTCACTTGTCCCTTTTCATGACTTTGCCTGCTTGTACTGTTTCCCGAATCACTTCCGCTGGCGCCTGCTAAGAATCTATTGTTGTAAAAGTCGTATGTGTAGAGATCTTTTGGAACAGAGCATTGACTAACTACTGAGGCTTTATTCGAAGTTAGATCTGTGGAAGACATGTTTTTCACTGATGAGCGTTGATGTATATGCTCAAATTCTCTTATTTAATTCATGTAATGTCTTTTAAGAGACCGGTAGGAGGACAACCATAAAGTAGAAAACTTCAAGCATCATCTCACAGCAAGTCACTTTAATATCCAGATGTCTGAGCGTTTCTATGGTTCATCTCATGGTCACACGCATATGGATCCAGACTACCTGAGAAAATAAAATGCAGGTTTTATTGCCTTCGGAGAAAGTATTTATATTTCTTTTCTTAAATGATCAGACAACATGAAGAAAACAAAAAACTTTATGAAAACACGTAAAGTAAGATAAATATAATTTGTCAGGATATAACTTATATCTAACGCGTCAGACAGTCTTGAGAAAATATTTTTTCCGTCAGCAATACCGAAGCAGCTCTTCATTAAGGTCGGATATTTACATGTTCTGTACATATATAGGGTTGCAGTGGCTTGGTTTAGTTGACAAATTATACACCTGGACACAAATACAGGTTTCCTTTGCGTTCATCCTGGTTTATTCTAGAAAATAACACTTGTATGTACATACCGGAGCATCGCCTATGTACATCTTTATTGCAGTCCAACTTATACTTCTTTTCAGCTTTGCAGAACTTACCTTTCGAGCTTGATCTTTGCCGTCAAAATTACGACGTCTGTTTTTATTCTCTTAAAAGCTATAATGAAACCCCTTTGGCACAGTACGAAAAGAATATAACAGGATAACTGAAAGGTGACCGATTAAATTATTCTGCCCGACTGCTTCGAGTCACGCTGCGTTATATTTCACTCATGCTAGTGAATGAAGCACTGTGTCGGCAGAAACAAAGACTGCCTACATTATGAGAAAAACATGACAACTAATGTGGGGAAAAAGAGTAACCATAAGTATGCTATTTCTTTTCCACGAAAGGAAAAATCTAATGCTTCAACTTAACTACGCTTTACAAGTGACATATTAAAAAGTTGAATGTCATTTAATTTATGTCAAGCAATATAAGTAAATTATTCGTGTACTGAATCTAGCTTGCAAAGTAAACTGTATTTTCTTTTATTCTGAAATAACACCAAAGTATAAAATATCACACATATAGACTACATATCATTTTTAAGGTGAAATACTAGTGGTACAAAAATAAGCATTATACAGTGGGCAAAATTTTCTGTCTACCAACTGACTTTTGAAACCAACATACCAACCTATTACCCTACCTGTCTACAAACATGTATATATATATATATATATATATATATATATATATATATATATATATATATATATATGCATACATACCTACGTACGTATCTACCTACCTACCTACATACGCCCAGACAAGTTAAAGTACCAAAAGACTGCATAGCACCCGCAAGGTGTGAGCACTTCTCTCTCTCTCTCTCTCTCTCTCTCTCTCTCTCTCTCTCTCTCTCTCTCTCTTTGCACCTACCCAGTAACTCAACTCTCCCCCTACCCTGCACATTATATGTCCGTATGTCTATAGTTTATTTTTTGCATGTGGTCACTAAGTTTAGTGGTTTAATCTAAAACACTATAATGTGTATATAATCCCCAGTTTTACCTTAGTGTCATATTCTGAAATTTATAAACGAAATGATCTTATCTATCTTTATCACTCAACTTCATGATGGGGTTGACAGGATGAAATTACAAATTATCACACACGGAGAATAATTTATTTCCTGTGTGAAAATCAGCGATGAACTGTCATTTAGAGAGCACAGCATTTATGCATGTTTATAGTAAAGAATGGAGAAAAAGGCTGACATTGTACAGACACATACATACATACGTACATTATATATATATATATATATATATATATATATATATATATATGTATATATACACACACACGCACACACATTACTTCAACGTTTATAGTTAAACAAAAAATGAAGGTAAAGCAACTGCAATAGCTCGCCTCCGCATATCTCCATGCTTTTTACTGTATTTAGTAGTTGTTTAGATCTGTTCTAATTGTACCGATTGGTCCTGTATTTAGCAGTGTTTTAGATCTGTTCTACATGTGCTGAGTAGTTCTGTATTTAGCAGTGTTTTAGAACCGTTTTACTTGCACTAATTACTCCAGTATTTAGCAGTGTTTTAGAACTGTTCTACTTGCACTGCTTAGTCCAGTATTTAGCAGCGTTTAAGAACTGTCCTACTTGTACTGATTAGTTCTGTATTGAGCAGTGTTTTAGGGCTGTTTTCCTTGTACTGATTATACCTATATTGGCTAGTCCTGTATTGAGCAGAGTTTAAGAATTGTTGCACTTGTACTGGTTAGTTCTATATTGAGCAGTGCTTAAGAACTGTTTTACTTGTACTGATTATACCTGTATTGCGTAGTCCTGTATTGAGCAGATTTTAAGAACTGTTGCACTTGGTCGGGTTAGTCCTGTATTTTCAGTGGTTTAGAACTGTTCCACTTGAACTGATATGTCATGTACTTGCAGTATCTTAGAACTGTTGCACTTGTACTGATTGGTCCTGTATTTAGAAGTATTTAGAACTGTTCTACTTGTAATAACTTGTCCTGAATTTAGCACTGTTTTAGAACTGTTCTGTTGGTACTGATTAGTTCTGTGTTTAGTAGTACTTTAGATTTGTTATACTTGTGCTGTTTTTTGCTATCTTTTAGATATGTTCTACTTATTGCTATTAGTTCTGTATTTAGCAGTGTTTTGAACTGTTCTACATGTGCTGATTATTCCTTTATTTAGCAGTGTCTTGCAACTGTTCTACTTGTGCTGAACAGTGCTGTAGTTAGCGATGTTTTAGAACTGTTTTAGAACTGTTCAACTTGTATTAATTAAATCTGGATTCAGCATTGTTTGAAACTGTTCTTCTTGTACTGATTAGTCCTGTATTTAGCAGTGCTTTAAAACTGTTCTCTTTGTACTAATTAGTTCTGTATTCAACAGTGTTTTAAGCTGTTCTAATTGTGCTCATTAGCCCTGTATTTAGCGGTGTTTTAAGCTGTTCTTATTGTGCCCATTAGTCCTGTATTTAGCAGTGTGTTAGAACGAATCTACATGTACTGATAAGTCCTGTATTTAGCAGTGTGTTAGAACGAATCTACATGTACTGATAAGTCCTTTATTTAGCAGCGTATAACCTGCACCTATCGTTAAACAATGTATACTTAGAGCTGCTGTTACAAAATGTTCCGGTTGACCTAGATCATAAAGAAATCAAATGAATAGTATGAAAATCTAATCAGATATCCTACATATGCTGGGAACATTTCTACTGAACTCTATTTTTTTTAAGTCAAGTGTTTTCTGCAGATTTGTGCTAACGAGGTAGCTCGGAATGGATGGGCAGTCATACATATGGACATTTAAACTTTTCATCATTACGTCCTAATTGTTAGCGTTGCAATTTTAATTTGCATGATGCACGCGCGGTAGTTATAGTGGGTTGAATGCTGTATGAGACACATCGTGCAGTGTTATTGCATCAAAAAATAAAGTTACATTAGTGTATATATATATATATATATATATATATATATATATTACAGAGGTTCAGTGTACGGACGGACACACATCATTATGTATATATATATATATATATATATATATATATATATATATATATCTATTTATTTATTTATTTATTTATTTTTTGTTTCAATAAACTAATAATTTATTTCCATGGACACTTTACAAAAGCTTTTTTTTTATGTGCATGTCCTAGGAAACGCAACAGAAGCAAACTGCAGCTGGATAATGTAGATAATGAGGAAAAGATATGTTCAGCATAAGTAAATGCAGAATGTGAAAGGTAACGTTGATGACACATTTGTTTACATCGATCAAGTTTCAGTAACTCAGTATGATACACCTTTCTTATTGAAAAAGAGACAGCTAGCTTTAGATGTGAAGAATATTACATTTTAACAATACCTCTATTTTTCCAAGTAGGTATTTAATTCGTAGTATTTTTGTCTCTTTATTTTCAACCCTATTCAATATTTTATTTTATGTCTCGTCCAATTTGCTGCCCATGCTAATTGGCTCCATTTGTAATATGCACAGCAGTCAGAGTTTGTTGTACAAAAAAGGGACATGTTGATACATATTCATGTTAACACCTGTCACTTCTCGTACATCATTATAATAGCAAGCCATTTGTTACCCAGAGAGACTGTCAGTCAACATATGATTGATTATGACATTAAATGTTTTTTCCCTGAATAATGAATCAGGTTATGTAGACTTCGTTTCACCAGGTCAATTAGACTGGCATAGCTATTCACATAGCTTAATTTTTAAAACATTGGGGGTTTTTTTGTTTCATTTAATTTCAGCAATGTTATTACTATAATTTACAAAATAAAAATAGTTATAGGATCTGACCAAAAGTTATCCCAACTTATTGAAGGTCCTTTCTCTTACAATAACTAATTACTACATGAAACAGCATACATTTTTGCACGGCGTCGATACTGTTGAATGCATAGAGTGTGAGATATATATATATATATATATATATATATATATATATATATATAGAGAGAGAGAGAGAGAGAGAGAGAGAGAGAGAGAGATGGAAAAAAAAGAAAGAACGTAACAAGAAAGGAGATAAAGAAGCAAAGAGAACAGTTAAGTGAAAATTAACACTGGGAAGTAAAGACAGTAAATAATGAAAATCATGAAAATATAGTGTTGCTTGTTACATTGTTATACTTGACCTCAAAAGGGTGGGGAGGGGGCATCTGGCCTGATATAGGAATGGTAATGTTAAGTTGTATGGTGCTATAGGCCGTTTTCATGTTAAAAATATTTGACCCATTATGGGAAATGTAATGTTAAAATGTTTTAATTACAATCCAAGACACACACCTAGTACCCAGCATCCGCTTTTTGATATCAATCCAACACATACTTTACTATACAACCGGCGTTTTTAATTACAATCCAACACACAACCAACTATCCAGCACCCGCTTTTTTAATTATAATCCAGCACACATCCCTACAATACAACGAAAATGGTAGGAGTGTTTATATACACGTTATACCTACATACATACAAACATGCTATCCCATATAGGCAAGGTAGGAGTGTTTATAGTCATCTATTATCCAGCAGCCAACGCTATTCCATCAACACACCATGTGTAGTGACCAATACCCCACACTTACTATCCAACACGCCGTGTGCAGTAATTAATACCGCACACTATACCATCAACACGCCGTGTGTAGTGACCAATATTTAGTCATCTAATATCCATCATTTCCCACTATACCATCAATACGCCGTGTGTAGTGATCAACACTCATCACTTACTATCCAACACACCGTGTGTAGTGACTAATACCACACACTAAATCATCAACACGCAATGTGTAGTGACCAATACTCAGTCATCTACGATCCAGCACCCCACACTATACCATCAACACGCCTTTTGTAGTGACCAATACCTTACATATACTATCCAACACGACGGGTGTGGTGACCAAAACCCCATACTTACCATCTAATACCCCACTTTATGCCATCAACACTCCATGTGTAGTATCAGTAAAAAATATTTTTAAAAATGGCTTAGGCTAAAAGTATTGCTAACATTTTTAAACTGTAAAGAGCTTTAGTGGAGACTGGAAAAAATGAAAACATTTAAGCTTGTACTAAAATAGTACTCAAATTCCGTATCTGTCACGGTCTTTAACAGAGACTGAACACAATGGGAAAATATCACAATTTTGGCTATACACTAAAAGTAGTAACAAAATTCCGAAGTGTCACGGACTTTAGTGGAGACTAAAATATGTTCCAACAAATTTGAAAATTAAATTATTTTTACAAATTGTGCCGAAAAAATAATATTGATATATTTTTAAAAATATTTTTTGCAAGATATGTATAACAAATTCAAAATTTCAAGCCGTTTTGAGTGACGAACACTCCACACTTACTAACCAAAGAAAAAGGTAAAATGACAAACACCCAGTCATCGACTATCCAACAGCCCACATTTACAATCCAACACTCCACACTTATTATCCAACAAGCTATATTTTTTTCTTTTGTCCGTAAAAGGGTATTTGAGTATCTTATCCATACCAAGAGAACAAATCAAGACAAAGATACACGTACATGTTTTGGTATAATCTCTTGAATCAGAATCACGATGAAATTTCGTAACACATCACAAAAGTCCACGTTTTTACTGTTTTTCACCTTTGAATTTTTTTACTGGTATGGGTTCTTCCTCTTCTGTTGTTTCTGCTGCTCGTCTCGCCTTCTTGAATTTCTTTACTTGAATGGGTTCTTAGTCTTCTGTTTCTGCTTCATAATACTCCTTCTCCTTGTTTTCTTTTCCCTTGGGACAGTCTGAAGACAGATGCTCTTTTTCTTGACATTGATACCAGGTATCTTTACTTTTACATCTCTTTTTTCCTGTCTTAGTGATTCCTTTTCTTTGACGATGTAGATATTCTGGAGCACAATGTTCTTTCGCTTGACGGTCATAGCAGGTATCTTGACGTTTATCTCGACTTGAGTAGTCAGAAGTCTTGTTGGAAGTGTACTTTTGAATGACCCACTGTAAATCTCTGAACAGAAGTGGGATCCGTTTTGACTGTCTTCACAGATTGGAAACTGAATGAGTGTACTATGTTAAGTCGAGGAGTGTTCTGTATATAGGGAGAGAGATGTAAATTGGTCAAATTAAATTTGAATTACCTACTGTCATGAAACGATCCCTTATTTCCAAGGACAACCCAGAAGCCAAGCGACGAGGATGTTGCGTGTCACCCACCACTCTCCAAGAAGTGTCGGCAAAAGTACACGGTAGCGATTTTGAAGAAGATATCATTTGACCCATATTCGACACCATCTGCCTCCACTGGACAGAGAGAGGGAGTCAAGATCAGCCAAGAAAGGTTCGTTCCGTAGTTCGTGAAGATTATTTTCACATTCCAGCTACCCAAAAAGTGACTTCCAGAAAAGTTAGAACTACATCTTACATTTACACTGTTAAATTTAAACAAGTCCCAATGGTTTCATGTCTTTGCATGTACTGTTCATAAATTTGCACAAATAATAATGTTGGTAAACGAAATCCAACACACAAACACTCGACGTGGCGTACAAACTTCAAACGAATCTTCTCGTCTTGTGGAATCAGTTCTTTTAAAAATACTTGGTAATTCACTAAGTCTTGAACAGTGCCATTTACTTTCTTCCATGGAAATTGGTGTAACACTGATGACTGAAGCCGTGGCATGGCAAGTCTTATAATGTCTTGGACGTTGATCAATGTCTGACCATTAGAGCATTTTAAAAGTAATCAGTCTTCTTATAACATTCAGATTACATGATTATAATGTCTATATCGTTTCAGAAGCAATTGTTCTTGGCATTTCACTGGAATCTGTACAAGGTAGTTGTAAATGCGTTTTCGCAGCTCAAAAGGTAGATTCTGAATGAACTGTTCTAAACTGTCCATTTACTGAAATGTCGTCCAATCATTTTAACATTTTCAAACTAATCAGCTTTTCTATGGCATTCATATACAAATGGTTAAAACATCTGTGTTGTAGAGGATGCAATTGTTCCTTTTGTACATAGTCAATTTGAAACCTCACAAACGTGAAACTTTTTGTTATTGGTACGAACATTTTACCCATAATTTTTGTATAGTTATATCCTACTATCAAAAGGTTTTCTTAATAATAAAAGAAATTTATGAAAAAAAACTCTGGCGTCTCACTTGTAATAAAATGTTTATTACTAGTAAAAATATATTCATTATAAACTATAGATAATTTGATAACTCTGCTAGTGGTCAAAGTTTAGAGGGGTTGTAGGACGAGACAAATATTTTTAAAAATGGATATGCGCAAAGTCTACTTCACGAAAATTGATTTGCAAAAATCCTAATTTCAGTAAGTAAGTAATATATGAGAATTCTGGCCCAGTAGTTAATTTAAAACATGGAAATTTATTATTGAGGCTGTAATTATTGGTTTGGGATCTATATGACCTGTAACATGGAATGTAATAGTAAAAATGTCCATAGGTTTTACATTATTGGTCGCTATGTCCTCAAACAGAACATTTAATGTTAAAACTACACTTACGAACCAATACGCCGTTTCGAGTGACCAACACTCAGTTATCTACTGGCCAGCACCAACGCTATACCATTAACACTCCGCTTGGAGTGACCATCACTCAGTTATCACTCAGTTATGACACATGACACAGTTATCTACTATCCAAAACCCACACAATACCATCAATACTCCGTTTGCAGTTACCAATACCCAGTTATTTGCCATTAGCACCAAGTTATCTACTATTCAATACTCATACGATATCATCAACACGCCGCTGTAGCGACCCATACCCCACACTTACTATCCGGTGCGCTGTTAGAGCAACCAACACACAGTTTTGTACCATCCAACACCCGCACACTTGCTCTATAACGAAAAATTGTAGGAATATACATAAACTATACTTACAAACATACTATCACTCAAAAGGCTAGGATGTTAAAGAAGGAGAATGAGATCACACACACTCACACATAAGCAAGGATAGGAGTACTTACACACACTATACCCACAAACATACCTATGTACTATCACAAAAGAGGGTAAGGGTGGTTAAAATATTTGGTGCTTTTGTCTCTTGCCATCGTAGAGGATGTCGACCATTTTGTTTTAAGGCAAATTTTAAAGCTCGCACTAACACTGAACCATTTTTTAGAAGTCAAAGTGTTTTTAAAATAATTGTCCTTTTTAATTTTTCATTTTCAAATTTAGTTTTTAAAAATTCCATCTATTTACATTTTTCGTCTTCAGTTTTCATTTTCAAATTGTGTTTTTCAAATTCAGTGTTGTCAAACTTGCAGTCTATTTCGGTAACAGACGATGCACCCAAATTTCGATTGTTACTTAATTTTGGTATGCAATCGACACTAATAAATGCCTGATTTCTCCATCATTTTCAGACATGATTGTGATTATGATGACAGTTAAAATCGCTACTTAAACAGTTTGATTACTATATGTAATCAAAAGTTTTTCTTAAAAATATGTACCGTTTGTCTCTGAGTCTAACAGGTATACTAGACTGTATGGTGACCGAGAATATCGAATAGCAATAGGTCATGCAAGTTCAGTCACTGACAATATGCAGGATTCATTTAGAAAGCTAATTATAAAAGCAGTTAATACTTAAAGCCTACTTTTTGTTGTTTGGAGTTCATTTTTAGGCATTCTTGATGGCTCCATCTCATTGACTACATAAATGTATACTAGAAGGTCAACAGTCTTGACAAATGTTAAGATCTATTTATCCTGATGGGGAGAGAGAACGGAAGGGAGGGAAAGAAAGAAGGAAAAGAGGAAGAAAAAATTAAATTGGCCTAAATATGGATATACAGGTCTGCAAAAATACATAAGGGAAGATATTCTTTCTAAATAGAAAAAGAAAGTAGTTCCAAAAGTTATATCGCCACTGTGGCGATACCGCTGGTATCGCCAATGTGGCATATCATTTTTCTCCCACTGATATGTTTCAATATCTCATTATGAAATATATAATAAAGCTACATGTAACATCAGTACAATATGCAAATTTACTGACACCTCCAACATGATCTGAGGTATAGATACTACTTTATATATAAATCTCAGATATATGCATATAGCCACTCGGCAGCAGGTCACTACACATTGCGTGTTGATGGTGAAATGTGGGGTGCTGGATAGTAAATATGGTGTTTTCGTCACTACACACGACGTGTTGGATAGTATATGTAGGGTATTGGTCACTACACACAGCGTGTTGATGGTATAGTGTGTGGATACTCGATAGTAGATGACTGAAAATTGGTCACAACACATGGCGTGTTGATGGTACAGTATGCGGTTTTAGACACTGCACATAGCGTGTTGGATAGTAAGTGTGGGATAATGGTTGCTACACACGACGGTTGATGGTATAGTGTGGGGTGCAAGATAGTAGAGTACTCCGAAATGGTCACTATAATCGGCGTGTTGATGGTAAAGTGTGAGTGTGCCATATTAGTCACTACACAAGGTGTGTTGGACAGTGAGTGTGTGGTATTGGTCACTACACATGATGTGTTGATGGAATAGTGTCAGGTGCTGGATAGTAGATGACTATAAAAACTCCTACCCTTGCCTATATATGATAGTATGTTTGTATGTATGTAAGTATAGCGTGTGTATAACCACTCGTACCGTTTTTGTTGGATAGTAGGTGTGTGTGCTGGATTGCAAACAAAAAGCGGGTGCTGGATAGTAGAGTGTGTGTTGGATTGTATACCAAAAAGCGGGTGCAGGATAGTAGGGTGTGTGTTGGATTGTAATTAAAAAGCGGCTGCTGGATAGTAGGGTATGTGTTGGATTATATATCAAACTCGGCTGCTGGATAGTAGGGTATGTGAAGGAATGTAATCAAAAAGCGGGTACAAGATATTAGGTATGTGTGTTGAATTGTAATCATGCAATTTGAACATTACTTTTTCCATATGCGGCCAGATAGTTTTTAACATGGAGATGGATTACGACTATACAACTTAGCATTACCATTCCCACATGAGGCCCGCGTACCCCCACATGTTATATTCCCGTCTGAGCCAAAGTGCCGCCCTCCCCCGACACACACACATGTTAAATTTCCGTTTAAGACTAGGGTGCCATACCGTCTCTACATTTTAATTCCTCATATGAGACCTGAGTGTCCCTCGCATGTTAAACCTTTATACACTTTTAACATAGGATTTACAGTAGACACCAGAGTGGCCCATTTTGAGGTCAACTCTAACATTGTAACAATGTAGCCCCATTTGAGGTCAACCACTTCTTATAATTTTACCATTGACCCTCAATGTTAAATCTATAGACAATTTTAACATAGAATTTCCCGTTTGAGGCCGGAGTGTCACCACGTGTAAAACTACGGGCGTGTATATAATTATAATTTGAAGCTAGATTGTCCCTTATAACTATTCATATGTCTTTTAATATAACTCATTCATGGAACTTTGTTGGGCTCTATCTATTAAAGAAAAGAGAATAAAAACAACAAATATAGATAGAAAGGAACAGAAAAAAGTGGGCTTGTATATATGTATAATGTACCACACATACTTGCTATTCATATAAAATTCAAATATGGTACAAGTTTGTCTAAACCTGAATATGGTAACAGATAGATATCCAAAACTTAAATGGATACAATCATGATGTAATGAAAGGTAAAGAATAAATAGCTCTGTCAAATACAAATTAGCATCATCTTCTTCACAAGACCAACATACTTTGTGAATATAAGATTACTCAGTTAGCTGTGTGTATAATAAACATTTCCCCAATCACAATTTATGTATGCAGTGTTTGTATTTTTTTAAACGTAAATTAAATGTACGTAGCTCTTTAACATATGATCTATATTTATAAATAAACTGTTTTGCTAAAAGAATAAGTACATTTATTACATCATCAGTCTGAATTATTTCTTAATTCCAAATATTACAATTTTATTTCAGAAAAATAAGTTGTTGGTGTGACTACTCTTACTCTTGATCCATTGTAAAATGTCATTTAAAAATGCATGTAACATGTGACAATCCAAAAACAGCTGAGAGAATAAAGATTATTTCGGATAATATTTATTATTTTTAAAGTAAGTATATGTAGCCATGGTTCTGTGTAAAATCTTCAGTTGTATCCATTTAATGTTTGGACACTTTGTAGGTTTTTATGAAAGGAGATACAAAACATTGACGCCAATCCCTTCCTTCTATATTACTGAACTGAGCATTAAATTTCCTTACAGGCGTTGGTTATTGTTTATTTTCAATTTTGTTTACTTAAAACCTTTGCATCGTTTTTATCTTTTATAATATTGTGTGCCAAAACATATACAAAATGTTTCTGTAAATTACAATCCATTTTGTACCATTTTATATCCATTAGTATGTTTTGACAAACTAATTAATTAGCTCTAAGGGATAATCTACTTTTTAAGTTGTCAAAACTCATCCAGGAACCATCTTCATTCATGAAACCAATAACATAGATGATACCTTTCTGTAACTATATTTTGTTTAAAAAAATCGTTTACCTTCTGTTGTTTTGCTATGATTTGTTCATACAAATGCTTGTATTCAGGTAAATTAATATTAACTGATATGTATTATTCTGAGAAAGCTTCTAAAGAGTATATTCAAAAACGGATTAAGATTCCTTCGGATAGACTGAAGAAAATATGATCCTAAAAAGAAAAACAATTATTAATATTTGGTACCGAAAGTTGTGATAGACTTATCCATTTACATTTCTGAGACAATATTCTCCATAGCCATGCAAGTATTAAAGATTTTAGACATTTAACAACGTTTAAACTCTTTTAAACGGCCCTCATTATAACCTTTACTTACGATATTTCTTAATATATCTCTTGCTCCACTCCCTGTACTCGTATAAAGGAGCGGTCTTATTTCATTTAGTAGCTGTTCTGATGGGTTTAAAAAGGTTTATAAAAGATGAGAAGTAATTATAGGGGACAATATATACTCTAATGGGAACTTAGCATTACTTTGGGGAGGATATAGTGTCCAATGGGAATTTGATATTACGTTTAGGAGTGCATGGAGTCTAATGGGAATTTAACATTACGTTTGGGACGGTGTAGATTATAATTATGGGAATTTAACATTACGTTTGAGACGGTGTGGATTATAATTATGGGAATTTAACATTACATTTATGCCACTGTAGACGCTAATGGGAATTTAACATTACGTTTGGGTCACAGTAGACTCTAATGGAAATGTAACATTACAACAGTGCCACTACAGAGTCTAACATTACGTTTGGAAGGATATTGCACCCTGTGGAACTTTAAGATGTCGGATGACACTATTCATTACGGAAAACATTCTTTTTCTGCGTGATTACATGTGACGATGGCAACATCTCCACCCCTTATGGTAATAGCAGCTGTCTTTTTTATAAATCAAACGAAAAAAAAACACGAAAAAAAAAAACCTGTCCTTATTGTAAACGATTATCATCATTATCATAATCGTTATCACCATAATCAGAGAGAGTCGTATCCGACAGATTTGGAAATTGTGCAGGTATAAATGACAACGTCAGCAAGTGAAGACGACGTGACAGACGACGTGTTCTAACACATGGAGGTATTCAGAGAAAGGAATATCTAGTTGTAATGGGAGATTGGAACGCCGTAGTTGGAGAAGAAAACGATGGTAAAGAAATCGGTAGATTCGGTCTTGGTAGAAGAAACGAGAGAGGAGAGAAATTAGTCGACTTTTGTAGAAAGAAAAAACTGATGGTGACAAACACGCGTATTCAACAAGAAAAAAGGAGAAGATACACATGGAAGAGCGTGGGTGATAGAGGAGGGTATCAATTTGATTATATATTAGTTCGGCAAAGATACAGAAACAGTGTTAAGAATTCATGCAGTTATCCTGGTGCAGATGTTAACTCGTACTTTAACTTGGTGATGATCACAGCTGGTCAAAAACTAAAGAAAGTTAGAAAAGGGAAGCTTAGAAAAAAATGGAACGTTGAACGTTTGAAGGAGAATGATGTTTAATTGAAAGAATTAGTCAAAAAAAGAATAGCAAGAATGGAAATGGAAGATAAAGACGTTAACACAAGGTGAAACATTTTAAAAGAAACGATTCTAAATAGCGCAGTGGAAACCATCGGATACAAAAATAGTAATAAAATAAAGAAACCATGGATAACTGAGAAAATGATCCAAACGATGGAAGAAAGAAGGCAAGCAAAGAAGTTGAATACGTTAGAAGGTTAAGGGAAACACAGACAACTTAACGAGTTAAGGAGAGAAACTGAAGAAGGAAGAGAAAAATGGTGAGAAATGCAATGTACTGAGTTGGCTATGCTGAACAAAATTGGTATTATGTATGCGAAAGTCAAGAAGCTTACCAAATTTTTTTAGAAAGGTTTTGAACAAGAGCATGGCGATTAAGGACAAAGATAGTGTCTTGCTTCAAGAAGTTGACAAGATCCGCAACAGATTGAAGGAGTACATTGAAGAATTGTATGATAAAGAAGGCAAACCCAGGACAAATTGGACGTGGTGTCAGGCAAGGTTGTTTGCTTTCACCTTTACTCTGTTCCATTTACGCAGTGATGATGATGATTGAATCAATATAAGAAGTGGAAGAATGAATTAGAGTGGGAGGACAACGTTTGAAGGATATTAGGTTCACCGATGATCAAGGAATGATTTCAGGATCAGAAAGTTGTTTACAAAAGTTGATGGACTCCTTGAACAAATATGTAAAGATATACGACATGAAGATCAATGTAAAGAAGACCAAGGTCATGAGAATTTGCAGAGAAGGAGGTAAAGATCTGAATATTACAATCGACGGAGAAAGAGTAGAACAAGTGAGAAAGTTTAGATATATAGGATCTTTGATCTCAGATGATGGAAGGTGCCAAGATGAAGTACAAACAAGAATTGGAAAGGCCAAATATGCATTCAACAAGGGGAAATACTTACGAACACAATAAATGAGCAAAGACCTAAAGAAAATGATTGTCATAACCATTGTATGGAGTGTAGAGCTCTATGGCTCAGAAACGTGGACGCTTAGAAAGGAAGAAAAAGAGGCCGGAAGCATTTGAGATGTGGATATGAACTCGCGCGAGAAAGTTAGTTGGAGTGACCGAAAGACAAATGAAGAGGTTCTAAGACTGGTCGATGTAAAGAGAACTTTATTGAATGTTATAATCAAGAGAAGAAGAAGTGGATTGGACACATTTAAAGAGGTAAAAGCCTGTTCAGAGAAGTCATTGACAACAGAATGGAAGGAAAGCGACCAAGAGGAAAGCCTAGAATCATGCTTCTGGACGATCTCAAGGAGAATAAATCATATGCGAACATGAAACGTAGAGCCATGCTAAGGGAAGAGTGGAGAAGATGAATGCCTCGAACCTGCCTTAGGGCAGAAAACCAATGATGATCCTAAAGAAAAGAATTAATAAATGTTTTAATAATGGCTAATAATAAGAAATCTTTCATGCTCTTTCTGTGATCCTTAGATTAAAAAAATACATGTCAGCTAAAAGAAGAAAGTAATATATAAGGGACATCTGTGTTATTGAAGAATATTTAAAATCAAGAGTTAAAAAAAATCTTGGCTGGTATTATCCACAAAATCTGTACAGTATTTATTTGCAATTGGATATTGCAAAAAATTTCATTTGTACAGATTGATTCGATAGAGAGAATAATATACTATTACCACTGGCTTGTTAGGATTCCATAGTGAGATTAATAAACTATTCCCACTTTTTATGCTCCTATTTCCGTTGAAATCGGATGTTTGTACATTGATTCCTCAAAGCTACAAATATTGCGATTAACAAACGTTTATGCATATGTGTAAACCTGAGCAAACTAATATTAAATCAAACTCTAAGCAATCTCTGTATACATCAGGTAAAATTTGACCATAGGGTGCACGGTACATGTTACCAAAATTCGATTGAAATAATTTCAACCCAACATTAAAATAACAGTGTCCAAATTTACGCAGATGCCTGTTCACTCCAGTACACAAGATTCTGGTAATACGCATTATCAAACAGCTGGTCAATCACTGGAATAGCGGCGGAAATTAGCAGGCAAGCGAAAAGATAAGATGTAACAAAATTAAAAACTTTAATTATGTTTAAAACTTAAATTACATTTTCTTCAGGCCTCTATTTCGAGTTTGTAGCTGTCTGCAGAATGATTTGTTCTCCCCTTTTCCTAAATAATTATCATTTGCTTGACATATTTACTGAACAGATTTGAATGTTTTCGTACAATTCTATATATTGTCTCTTTTATAATTAAGTTGTATATTTTTTCAGTCAGGACATTCAGACATCTCGAAACAGTAGTTCTTGACTCTTTCTTTATAACATAGAGCCGTACTATGGCATTTGATCTTTACATGCAGTTTATCTTTAAGTGCGCTGGTTTACAAATATTTTTAAAAAAACACAAAAAGAAGAAAAAGAAAATGCAAAAAGAAGAAAAAGACACACAAAAAGAAGAAAAAAAAAGCATCTTGTATGACATTCAAGTGAACATACTAATATTCCATCAACGGGAAGAATGTGCATACTTTGAGGCGTTTAAATGCTGTTCAAAATAGAAAATTGAAATGATTTTTTTCCCCACTGAACTTCTATGTCTCGAGTTCGATGATGCAGGAAGAGTATATGTACTATTTTCACTTCTTTGTTTATCTATTTATTGTCTCGGCTTTATTCAGATAAAAATGGGAAAAAACGAGACATTTAATTTCCCTTGTTGACCTCAAGTGGTTTTTGCTTAATGGTTCTAACAAGGTTTTCATTCAAAAATAGAAGTCCAAAACTTTCAACAAATGTGTTAAAACTAAATAATTAAATAAAGAAACAAATTTATGGAATTTTCAACAAAAATGTAATCAGGTCATCTAGATACAAACATAAACAAGACTATTTAATTTCTTTTTCTGCCTCAAGAGGTTTATGCTTAATCTTGCTAACAATATTGTCTTGGTTTTTTTAAAATTTAAAATGACCAATTCCAAACAATTTTAAACTGTGTAAAAAAAATAAAAGATTGCTGTAATGACCTGATAATCTTATCAGGTCATCTATGTATGCATACAAAAATGCTAGCAAAAAATCATTTGTATACGTTGAATGGTTGCAAAAAATCTTGAGAAGACATAAAGATTTACAGAAGTACGAAAGTACGTATGAACTAGACCAAATCAATTTTCCCTCTCTTATTGACGTGAGTAAGTGATTTTCGGTTGACTTGTTTATAATCATATGTACCTGATTCAATCAGACTTCATTGTCATTTAGATATTTTGAAGACTTTGATTAGAGGATGGCATACGTGTTTTGCAAACACAAATATAGATTCTAAAATTTAAGTCATGTAGTAAACGTTTCAGAACTTGTAGTGCATAGTGGATACAATAGATAGGGAGATAAAACGACTCATCGTTTATATGGATCTGAATCTAATAATTGGAGACATGAACCTAATAGTTTATTAATTCTTATTACTTTGCATTAATGTAATATTATGTAAATAAAATTTGAAAAAAATTGTTTTTGTTATATAGTTAAAATATTAATCAGATATAGTGATTAACTTAACTTAATCCTGTGTTGAGAGATTTTTGGAAAAGAGTGTGTGTGTCTGAGAGAGAGAGAGAGAGACAGACAGACAGATGGACACAGAGAGAGAGAGAGCTCATTTTGAGACGATCCACGATCTATAGAAATGGATCTACGTCCCATCCCACTGAATACGATGTAAGTTTGTTCCAAGTTTTGACGAGCCTATAAACAGGAAGAGGTATGTAAAAGCACGATGGAATGGCGCATTTCTTTTTCTTCAGATTTTGGTCTTACAATACATACAAGTGAAGCAAAGGTGAAATTAAAACCCAATTAAAACTTTATTCTTAGTATTGTGACGAATATAAAATAAGTTCGGAAGGTTGTAGATGACGCAAAGGATTGCATAAAACGTCACATTTACCTTATCGTATATAATGGTAGACTCTGCTGGTTTGTCGTCGGAAGTTACAGCCTGAGGACCCCCATTACGTTCATGTATTTGAAGGAAATAAAAGTCGGTAAATATAGTGAAGTGATTATATAAACATTTTGATATCAATAAAGAAGTATGGCTTAGCCGTTTGATTTTCAACAGGTAAGTTAAATTCTGAATATTCATCGACTTGTAGCTTGACAATCTATCTCTCTCGCTCTCTCTCTCTCTCTCTATCTCTCTCTCTCTCTCTCTCTCTCTCTCACACACACACACACACACACACACACACACACACACACACATACACAGAGTGACGGTTTTCCGATTAGACAGTGAAGGCAGCTGCCCAGAGCGGCAAAATTCAGGGGGCGGCAGATTTTAAAGTATGAAAATCTGGCTTTGTAAAAAAAATAGACTTATTTTGTAAAAAAAAAAACTAGTTACATTATTCCATTATATGAATGTGTAAATGTCTTTACAGCTCTGGGTTTAAGGCTTTGTTTTGGGCAGGGGGAGGGGATGCTAAAGCTCTGGCAGTGCCTAGGGGCGGCAAAATCATAAATCTGTCACTGCACACACACAGGCACACTATCTTCTTTAATCAGAAACAATATATATATTTCATTCAATATGGCCAATAGGTTGAGGCATTTTTTGGGCCGATATTTTTTGGTCATTGTGTTGTTATTGTTCTTCTTGTCGTTGTCGTCATCTTCGTCGCCGTCATTTGTAAGTATCTTGCAGGTATCCTAGTACATTTTTGCTGTTTTATTACCTACCTCCCATACAAAAGAATGACTTACGCACAAGTTGTTCTTAGACGTACTAAATTTCCTTATGGATATCTTTGTGAAACACACTTATGAAATAGAATAAGATATTCTTACGCTTAAAACTTACGCAACTTCTGTGCCTAAACTTACGTTGCTTCGTGAAACGGGGCCCAGGATATCACAAGTAAAACCTGTTTCATCAGTTCTTTTTTACATGGATTCAAGTAGACTTCTATTTCTAATATGAAACTTAAACATGGAGGGGACAACATAACTTTGTCGTCTGATCACTTAGTTATCAAGGAGAGTTATGTGCAACAATATGGTAAGTTTATTTCGTGACTATGTATCAATACACCTAGTAACTTTCTTTTACGGCACGATTTTGGCTTTTGTCAACAATACGAGCTATGGATCTTTTTGTTGTTGCAATATTTGCCAATTATTTTAAAACTTTCGATTCTCACTTTTTCACGTTTACAACCAATCGAGACATTATGGAGCCTAATGGGGAATGAACATTACGTTTGGGAGAGTAAGGCACCTGATGGGAATTTTAACATCACGAATGTCATTTTAGCCTACCATAGGAATTTTAACAGGATTTATAGATAAACAAATACATGTTTAATGACAGACAAGAACCACACTGAAAGAGACTAACACTGTGTCGTCTACTCAGATCTACTTTTGAGGAATCCGACATCAGCACATTTATACATATTTGTTAAAACATGGTTACAAGTTATAGATTCGCGGTCATGTCTATGTTATTTTCATATCCAAGGAGACGTACAATTTTGTTTTAAACTGGAAAACAAAGGTACGTCGTTTTTTTTTTTTTTCGTTTTTTTTTTCTTTCTTTCTTTAATTTCAAGATTAAGATACAAAGCGAGAAGAGTCTGTGCTTGTAAATAAAATAATAATTGTACTAGTAATTGGGTAAAAAGGAAAGGAAGGCCGAATATCGCGCAGGCAATTCTCGTTTTAGCACTACTGTGAGACCTTTCAGATACAAGAAATTAATTATAGATGGCTGTGTGAATGAACGAACGAAAGAATAAATGTATTAGTGTACAAAAGAAAAAATATTATGTCATTAAATCTAATAAAAGGGAAAGAATGGTTATGATATGTTATGATGACAAACACACTTACACTTACAATCCATTATTCACACCTACAAACAAATTAATGAACTGGGTATGTAGAGTAGGGGATAGTGACTTTTGAACACTAAACAATCATGCACTTACAAGCAAACTTAAAGCAGAAAAGCGGAAGTGGAGTGTGAGATATGGGTGTTTTAAATGCAAAACCAATTTCACAATGATACTTACAAACAAATTGATAAGGGAAGTAGGGAAAATTGATTATTTTTTCATAGAAACACACAATCGCACATACATAACACAAACATAGAGGATAATAATAATTATGAGTATTTTTTTTCTAGAATACTGTGGTGGAACTGAAAAGGGTCAATGGGTTAGCTATATGTAGTTTGTGTTAACAAAGCTAGTTAACAAAGACTGCACATCTTCACTCTGCAATAACGTAGTCGTATTCTGACCTGTGGTTCTTACTCCGAAACTCTTTTCAAACAGTCTTGTCTCTCGATGGAAATGCTTCTCACAAACACGATCGTATCTATTCTCTGTCTGAAGATCTAGTTTACCTTCACCTAGACCAGATAGTCTGGATCAAACAAAATACTGGTAGTCGAACGCGCTACAAAAAGCCACAGGTTGTTTCTTCTAGAAAGACTTGTTTGATTACGTGATTTTACACTTTTTCTTTGTTCAAAACGATACAATAGAGGATATTAGACAATAATACAATAGAGGGTATTATACAATAATTCAAGATATACCTTATTTATGATACTCATGTTTGCTAGGGGTGTACTAAGGGCATAATGTGTCCCAGATGTATAGGAAAGGAAAATATAAATGGCATACGACATTATGCGGCGTGTACTGTATTTGGACATTATGCTATGAAAATATATATTTTCCAGACTTAAAAGTACTGGTGATTTGCCTCACTGGCATAACATTTTGACTTGTCAATGTTACTGCAAATCAAAAGTGCAAAGGATTATATTGAATAAGGGTCGTTTTGTGCCCCCACTCCATGTTTCTTGATTTGATATATATTACAAGTATGCGGTGGTTCGTTGTAGTTTCTGACACAAGTTTTATGTTCTCATGCTGGTTGCCATGGAAACCGTGTGTTACAAAATATCAAAGAAAAATTTCATCTTTTCCATGCATTTCTCATTGATACTGTCTATCCATGAACTATTCACAAAATTTAAAATGATATTATGTATTTGTATTATTTTTTTATGGTATAAAATTGCATAAAATAAAGGTTTAATTTGTTAGAAAATAACCGAAATTAACTGTAATAACCGATGACAAATAAATCTAACTTGCAAGTCAACAAGAAACTGTTCTATGTTCCGTTGCCAAAATAAGACTGTCTCTGATCAAATAAAAAACGGTGGCTGTTTGAAAATATTGTTTAATATTGTTGGCAGATATGAGTGATAATGAGGTCTTTTAGAAACTTCTGATTTCTCTTGTTCGCCGAAAATATTGGTGTTTGTCCCCTTGTTCCTGGAAACCAAAGATGTTCTGTTTAAAATAGGTTGCCTTAATTTCGTGGCAATGTACACACACATGCACGCACACACATATTTCACGATGAATTTTCATCCTTGCTCTGTCTTCTCGATCTCGAAAATGAATGCCAATATTCATTAGCTTTTATCAAAAAACAATCCATGGGCTGATCTTTCTAGTATTAAAAAAAGCAGATGTATTATTTGTTGTTTCTACACATTAGTATCTTTTGCTTAAATTAGTGAAAAGCATATCAAGAAAATTCAAAGTTGAAAGGTTTAAATTACCCATTCCATAACTTGGATTGTTTGTCTTATTACAATCGCAGAAAACTAAATTAGTAGTCACCGTTTATCCAAATAGCCTGTCACTGCTATAATCGCCTTCAAAATCTAGACATTTGATCATAACAATTGTTTTTATAATTCATCCACTTAGTCCATACATCACAAGTTAATGTTTGATTTTTTTCTTCCGTGTTCAGTTTCACTTTTATTCTATTGTTTTTCTTGTTGTAAATAATGCTTTGTCAAGTGCGATTTCACCTCATTTACTCAATTGTTATCAGTGGTATTTATGGCAGTAAATGATGTTGGAATGAACTTAGGCCATGCCTGTAAAAAAATTTTAATAATAAAAAAATAAGGAAATAAACCTAAACGGGATGTGGTACACAGAACAAAAATATATATTTACATCATAAATGATAAATATTATGTATCTTTATCTCTCTCATGATTGCACATACACATGCACACAGATACACATGCTCAAAGTTATTACCTGTAACGACTTCAAAGCCACATCTGACAAATATACTGGTGACACTGAAAATGTGCATGTATAACTCATCATTTTATTCATTCTGTATGTGATTCATATTGATTTCGAAGGAATGCTCTCTCTAATTGGTGATACATAATGCCACAGTGAAACATTCAAGAACAGATTCAAACTCTACGAGACATATGCAGATTAACACACACACACCAACACACACATCTCTCTCTCTCTTTCTCTCTCTCTCTCTCTCTCTCTCTCTCTCTCTCTCTCTCTCTCTATATATATATATATATATATATATATATATATATATATATATATATATATATATATATATATATATATATATATATATCTTCTGAGACATTTTTTAAAAATTCAACCCTGGTTAATATTGACAGAATTAGTATCTGTATTCTTCTCACAGATTGTCAGTGGAAATGATATAGGAAAGAAAAATATCTTGATTCTAAACATTTAATAAAATTGTGAAGTATGTAAAAGAGGCTTCAGTATTAATAAAATTGGACAGTTTTGTGCATACATCTGCCATGAGTAATATAATATGAAAAAGAAACACAATTTCCCCCAAATCAGTTCGTTCTCGCAAGTGTATGCATACACAGAGCATTAAATACAAATACAGTGAAAAGAAAGTTCGCAGAAACATTATATATCTTGCCTGTAAAATGTGTATAACACTGAAAACAGCTATATTTAAAACTTGAATACAGTCATCAATGCTGCCAATAATCCATCCATCAATGCCTGTCCTTCACTGGCAGCAAAACTGATTGCGAAGGATTTAAGTGAAATGTCTGTACAAATTAATATTTTTAATGTTCCTTATATACAATAGTTTCCCAACAAAAGCCCCCTCCACCTCTCTCTCTCTCTCTCTCTCTCTCTCTCTCTCTCTCTTTTATATTAAAATGTTACAGCCACCATAAAGGGTACCCTACTCAAAGTAATGAAATCACGGTTAGTGACATGGTATTCCCCTCACTCCACCCACTTCCGAAACAATAAATAAAATAACAAAAATAAAATGAAACAAACTATTGACTTTTTCATAACCTGCTGAACTTGAGTCAAATAACTATTGCAACAAGGTAATTTATCCGTCAAAATGAAAAACCCAACAAAAACCACCAAAAACAAACAGTTTAGGCCACTGTTAAAATAGACGGTGTCAAGTTGATGGGCAGGCAGCAAATTTGAATGCTGAATAGGACCTGAATCCATCCACCCATCCACCATCCGAATATGTTAGAAGACTACCCCATCATATTCACTACTCATCATCTGTGAAAATATCATTATTTGCAAGCAAATTTTATACTTGCAATCGCAAAAATTAATTCGCATTATTTTGGA